>JAWNOX010000018.1:352500-735000 GCA_035045555.1 Drosophila fulvimacula | reverse complement strand
GATGCATGATGACTGTTCGAGCCACCGCTCGAGCTGCTCGCTGAGCGCCTTCCGCTGTCGACCACCTCGTACTGATTGGGTGTCTTCCTCGAGACGCTGATCTCTGGCTCCTTGCTCCTATGCTGCTGCTGCTGCTGCTCATTGTGGGCAGCCACGGCGACGGCATGGGCGTGTGCCATGTGCGCCACCTGAACGTAGCCGGTGTCGTCGCGCATCGCTTCCACAATGCGATTCTTCACATAGTTGTCGAAGTTGGAGCCCGAGCCGCTGCCACCACCGCCGCTGCTGCTTCGCTGTTCGTTGCCGCCGCGCGGTTCGTTAATACCGCGCGGTTCGCCGCCGACGCCACTCGTTGGGGGCGGCGGGACGACAACACCACCACCACCTCCACTGCCACGTCCAACTACAGCGCCGGGCGGTGCAGAGAATAAGTAGTGTGTGGGATCGGCGACAGCAGCAACGGCGGCCTGTTGCATGATCAGATCGTGGGCATACTTGCGCGGGCTGACTGCTTGCGGCATGCGAATGATGTTGCGTGCATCCTCGCCGGGCGTATTGGCACGCCCGCCGCTGCCGACACTGTTGATGCTGCCGCCGATGCCGCTGCTGTTGCTGCTGCCGTCGCTGCTTGTGCTAGCGCAGCTCCGGCCGCCGCCGCCAACAACATTCATCGGCGATTGCTTAACACGTTCAGCGGCCGCAGCAGCGGCGGCTGCCTCCTCAGCCTTCTGCTGCTGGCGGCGATTTTGCTTCCACAGATCGGGCGTCACTATTGCCTGCGTCTCTTGCATATACGGCATGAACGTGGTCCGTAAATGCGGCCCGTAATCGCTTGCAATTATCGAGTCTGCCAGCTCCCCGAACGTGATTTTCTTCGTGTAGATCTGCTGCTGTGGGCTGGGTGCGCTGCCCGGCTGCGAAATGGGCGTGCCATGATGCGGAGGCGGTGCACCCTGGCCGCGCATCGAGCCGTGCACAGAACGTTCCGAACTGGATTGCGATTGCTGTTGCTGCTGCTGCTGTTGTTGGTGCTGCTGCTGTTGCTGTTGTTGCTGTTGCTGTTGCTGTTGTTGCTGCTGCTGTTGTTGCTGTTGCTGTTTTGTGGGACGTTGCTCCTGCTCGAGGTCAATGCTGTTGACATTGGGCGAACTGGAGTTCGGCTTGCCATTGTTCTCGGGGGCCATGAGCGACACGGCAGCGCCCTCATGTGATGGCCGCAAGTCGCGCTGATACTGAAAAGGAAGCGACCGTGAAAAGGGACGTTCATTCAGGAAGGGGTATTCGAAAGTTGCAGATCTCGAAAGGCTACTCACGTAGGTGGGACGCGGTATGTCGCGGGGCAGGCTGCTCAGCTCTCCAGTGCGATTGATTTCGTGCTTGATGATCGCATCAATCAGAGCCTGAGCGCTGAATTGTCCAGATGCATCCTCTGGCGGTTTACTGCCGTGTGCCTGTCGATAGTAGCTGTAATATGGATTGATTGAATCAGTGATTGAGCGATTAATATGCACTGATTGTTAAACAGTTTGTTGCGAGCTTGTAAAACCAATTGACTCCACTCGAACTGCTTGACTTATAGGCTGAAAAATGTATTGATTTTTATGCAATTGATTGATTCCGATTGATGACTGTATGTCATTGATATTAACAGAATATGCTTTTTGGTTTGATTGATATATGTATGATATACTTATGATTGATTATTGAATTGATTGCTCTTGATTGATTGGCAACTATAATTGGTTTGGTTTTGAAGATTTCAATTGATTGATTGCAGCTGTGAAATGAATCAGCTTCACTTATGTTGATATTGATTATTAATATTATTGAGTATTAATATTATTGATAACTGATGGTTTGATTGAGTGATGTGACTGAAAGCATTTGAAATTCCAAAGACTGACAGTTTGGAATATTGATTGAATGATCCTTTGATTGATTTAAGGCAATTCACAGTTTAATTTATCTACTTGGCCTACTTACGCATCTCGCTCGCGATCAGGTATGGTGCGCGGTGGTCCAGTTTCGGGCACTGGGCCACGTATATAGTGGCCGTGTCCACTGTGAGCATGGCCATGGGGATGACCGGGCGGCGGCGCAACGGCAGCGGCCAACATGCGCTCCATGCGTCGGCTGTCACGCTCTCGCTCCTCGGCAGCGCGCTCCTGCTCACGACGCTCCTGTTCGCGGCGCTGTCGCTCCTGTTCGCGCTGCCTCTCGATGCGATGCTGATTCTGTATTTCGCGATCCCGCTCAATGTTGTGATTGATCTGGCGCTGATCTCGCTTCACCTGCTCCATGCGACGCTGCATCTCGTAGGCGGCGACTGTGTTCAGCTGTCTGTACTGCTGTTGGACCAGCTGCTGCTGTACGGCGGCCATATGATGATAGCCCGCCAGCGAATCGGTCCGATAGCGCAGATCATGATGAGCAGCGGGCGGCACCGGCTGGCCGGATGCCACTTGCGCATGCGTTATGATCTGGCCGTGAGTCGATGGTGGCGGCTGTGGCTGTGGCGCCGGCTGAGGCACAGGCAATTTGTCATCCTTCTGCGATGGCACCGGCAACTGCGGCTGCTGCACGGCCACATCCACAAACGAGGCCAAAGCATCGTGGCCAGCTGTTCAGAGAGAGAGAGAGAGAGGGAGACGATAGATCATTAATAGGCTTTTCAGCAAGTGAGTCAATTTGATTAGTTGGTTACCTGGTGGAAAGTTGTAGGGCGTGACAATGTGCATGCGACTTGGTGGCGGCGCAGCGGGTGAAGGCGGCTTTGATCCTGTGTTGTGGCGCTGAATGACACCCTGGCGCTGCGGCGGTGGCGTGCGATGCGGACTGGGTGTGCTGCAAAAAGAGAGATCGGAGAGAGCGCATTTAGTATTGTATATTCAATGAAGTGATAGCTAACGTTCGATCAGTCAGTCAGCCGATTAATCAATATAGCATGGACAGTCAATCATTCGATAATCAACCAGTCGGTTAGTCAGTTGGTTGCTAATCACGCAATCAATAAATTATTGCATCTATCAAATCAATCAATAAGTTAAACTGTCAATCAGCTAATCAATAAATCAACCTATCTTTTAATACATGAATCAATCAACATTCATACAAGTTAATCAATCAATCAATCAAAACAATATGATGAGCTCTCGATCGATTTTTGAAGTCTGTCAATCGGTTAGTTATAGTCTGAACCTGACCACTTACCTGTTGGAATGATCTGCCGGGGAGGCGCGACTGGAATATTCGGGTCGTCCGCGAGGCTGTGGCTCCTTCTCATAGCCCGGATAGACGGCAGAGCTGCCACTGATGCTGTTGCGTGGCGATGGCGACTCCTTGTCAGATCCAGAACCGGCGCCACCACCAGCACTGCTGCTGCCACGGGACACGTTGCGTTGCTGCTGACCCTGCATCTGCTGCGAGGTGTGGTAGTCGTTGATCACAATCTGCCTCGAGCTGAGCGCCGAGGCCTGCTCGACCGGGTTGTATGGTGAGCGCGAGTAGGGCGATCCCACGGTTACGCCCACGCCATAGCCCTGTGGCGGCGGTGCCTGCGGCGACGATTGTTGCGGCGGCGGCGGCGCCTGTGCGGGACTCAAGCGCTGCGAACTCTTATAGAAGTCATACGCCCGCTTGCTGTCCATGTGATGTGGCGGCAGATGCAGCGGCGTACCCTGCGTAATGGAACCGTGTTTGCCTGTATCCGGGCAGCTGCCAGGCGGCGTCTGGCGCACAAGACTCTCGTATTTGGGACTGGGCAGCGATGATTGGGCAGCGTGGACGATGATTTGCTGCTGTTGTTGCTGGGCGCTATTGGCAGGCGTGCCATGGGTGATGGAGCCGCCCTTGACTAGCTGCAACTGTTGCTGCTGCTGAGCAGCTGATTGCTGCTGTTGCTGTTGCTGCGGTGATGGCATCTGGCTGTGCAAGTGTTGCTGCTGCTGCTGTTGTTGCTGCTGCGGACTGAGCTTGGGCGGCAGCTTGGAGACGCGCGTCGGCGGTGGCTGCGGCTGTGCGGGCGGCGGCGGCGTTGGACGCGTCATTTGGCTCTGGCCAATTGGTACAGGTACGGGTTGCACATACAGCGAGCCCGGCTGTGTCGGTCCAGGCGCTGTTTTGACCACGCCCACGCCGACACCGTGCAGCTGCTGATAGGTTAAGTAGCTGGAGGCAGGCGGCGGAGCACCGGGCACAGACAATGAGGGCAATGACGCATCGCCTCGATACATGGATGAGGTGCGCACAATGTGCTTCATCGCGCCACCCATTGACGGCGGCGGCGGTCCGTGATGCCTATCCACAACAGAGCTAGCCACAGAGCTGTGCGAATGTGGATGGGTGTGCGGCGAGTGGCCCTCGCGCGGCGTCTTCTTAATGCTCAAGTCAAGCGTCTGTGGCTCCGGCTCTGGTGGCAGACGCTGCAATGACGGTGCGTGCACCGTATGCGTGGGCGGTGGTGCGGGCTGCGTAGGTGGTTGCTGCTGCTGCTGTGCGGCCAAATGGCTGCCAGACACATTGTAGATGATCGTCTCCGGAGGCGTCGGCGTAATGGCGCTCTTCTTCAACACCGGCGTAATCGTAGCCTTATCCACACCGCTCGACAACTGTTGCTGCTGTTGTTGCTGTTGCTGTTGTTGCTGCTGTTGCTGCAGCAGTGGATGTGACATGTGCACATGATGCGCTGCGAGATGTGAGTTGACCACAGATAGCGTAGCCAAGTTGTCACTGCTGTTGTTGCTGTTGCTGCTGTTGTGGCTGTTGCTACTGCCAATGTTGTTGCTGTTGTTGCTGCCGCTGCTGCTGCCACTGCTGTTGACAGAGTTGGGTGGCGGCACAGAACGCGAGCTCAACTTTTGCACAGAGGTGCCATGCGGCAAGCCAGCTGGTTGCTGCTGTTGCTGTTGCAATTGTTGCTGTTGCTGCTGGTGTTGCTGTTGTTGTTGCTGTTGCTTAAGCAAGGCATTGCCATCTTGTCGATATTCACGGACTATGGTCAGTTCCTTGCGTTCTAGGTTATTATGCGCCTGCTGCTGCTGCTGCTGTTGTTGCTGCTGCTGTTGTTGCTGCTGTTGCTGTTGCTGATGTTGCTGTTGCTGCTGCTGTTGCTGCTGTTGCTGCTGCTGCTGCTGTTGCTGCTGGCTGACTTGCTTGCCTTGACTGTTGCCGGGCAACTGTGGGCCCTTGGCCTGCTGCTTCACCTGTCGCTCAATTACAGAGAAGACATAATCCTGCACATTCACTGGCTCGCGCCTCAAGCTCATGGGTCCATTCTGCTGCTGCAGTTGTTGTTGCTGTTGCTGCTGCTGCTGTGTAAGAGCAATATTTGCTGCTATGGCAGCATTTGGTGGCTGCAGCCCGGCCACATTGTTATTGCCATGCCCGTGACCATGTCCGTGTGCTGGATGAGCAAGCGCATGCGAGATTGAATTGAAGATCACCTTGGGACTTTGTCGATTCGCTGGCGAGTTCTCATTCTCCTCATCCGCCGTCTCTGTGGCCGAGGAGTCATACTCCTCGCTGGTCTTCTGCTTCTTCGGCGCTTGACATGCGGGCGGCAGCAGGCGTTCGCTATCGTTGCTACCAACTGCTGCCTTGGCACTCATGCGAGTGGGCGTAATTGTTAACGCCGCTCCGGATGCATCTGCCACGCTGCGCACATTGACAGCTGTTGGTTGTTGTTGGGGTTTTTGTGGTACTGGCGGCGGCTGTGGCAACTGCTGTTGTTGCGGCGGCAGCTGTTGCTGCTGATGTTGATGCTGATGCTGTTGCTGCTGATGCTGCTGTTGCTGCTGTTGCTGCTGTTGTTGCTGTTGTTGCTGTTGTTGCTGCTGTTGTTGCTGCAGCTGTTGCTGTTGCTTGCTCAACTGCGACTTGTGTCGCTGCAGATACTCGGGACTCTCCACGGAGGCTGTGTCCGACCCACCTGGTTCGCGCTCATCACAGGAGGAAGTGCTCACATCGGTCTCATCGCCAGCACTGGCATCGCCCCCGCCAACGCCGCTGCGACGTCGCTCCTCATCAGTGAGATTCAGGAGCGGATCAAGCTTACGCCGTATGCGCATCAGGCAGGCAGAACAGCAGCGAGTGGCATGCAACTTGATCTGGAACTCGGCCATCAGCGGATCCCGCAACTCGGGCGCCAGCTCGAATAGGCGTGTGGGTATATTCCTCAAGCGCTGCGCTCGATCCTTGGGATTGGGGCACGTTGGCAGCGGGCAGTTGGGATAGCGACTGCGCACCGATTTGCATTGGCAGCTGTTGCAGACGCGTGCGCCCGCCGGTATCGTCTCGTCTGGAATTGCATATTGCTGGCCACGCCCCTTCTTCAATGGTCGCGTACGCGGGCAGGCATCCGCCTTGCAAACGAAACAGCTTGCCAGTTTATCTAGAGAGAGACAGAGAGAGAGAGGCGGAGGATGATGAGTAAAAGTTAAGCAAACACATTTTATAATAAAAAGCGATTTAATTAAAGTCAAACTGGAAATGGGAAAAACTGGGCAAATGGTAAACAATTTACCACTAGGCATGGCGACTGGTCGAACGGCGCGATGGACGTAGGATGCAGGACGAAGGACGAAGGACGACAGACGCCTTCATTAAGCCACTTAACAAATAATGAGCAGCAAGAGCGGCAGGCAACATCAGCCAATTGAATATTTTAAAACTGTTCGCCTTGTTTGCCAGCACAGAGCCTCGGGGCCGTTGTAGGCGTGGCAGTGGGTGTGTGTCGATGGGTTCGTTGGTAAAGTGGAAGACAGTAACTAGCCAAAGTAAAAAACTGCCACAGACTTGATAAGCGGCAAGTTAAGAGTAAAATTCAATTTCGGTTTATAATTATCGATAAGTGCGAGGTGTAGTAGCAATCTTTACTTGTGTTGGTCTTCAGAGGCAAGCGACCGACTTTATTAACAAGTTATCTGTTATCGGTTTCACGCAAAACTGATCACGTTAGCTTATCGATAGGTTATCATTGCTAAAAAACTTATACCAAATTTATCCGAATGTTCTATTGTTATCGAATTTTATCGAGGATATGGAAATTATCAATTACTGTACCATTTTAAAATACATTATTAGCATCTAACGGGCTGTAAATTAATATATCGGTTGGCAGCTAAACTTATCGATTATGAATAATTCTGTTAAATTTCAACTATCATTCGATTACTCAGCACCCTTTCGTTGCCCTCCAGCTTCAAAGAGCATACGAAATTCAATTCGCTTCGCCAAGAACACCCAACAAAAAAAGAAATGAATTCCTTGAAACGCTGGCGATGTCTGAATTTGTGCTGCATTTGTGTTTGTCTTAGTTTTTTGTTTTGCCATTTAATATTTTTACAATTTTAATGATGTGCAAATAGAGACCGAGAAGTGGGGATAGAGCAAGAGCGATAGAGAGCGAGCGAGAGAGAAAATGTGGCGCGCGCGTTTAATCAAAATCAATGTAATTAAAATAAAGGCAAATAAAACATTGAGCCACTGCCACTGAAAGGGGTTGAGCCTGTCAGTGTGTCTGTGTCTGTGTGTGTGTGAACTTAAGTAGCTGCCAGCAAGCAAAACCAATCAACGTTTAAATGTCAGAGAGAAACATTAAGGCTCTCGCAGAAGTCGACATGCGCTGACCAAATAACAGTTCTGCTATCCATATGCTTTTAAACACCCAGATCCACCCAATTGCAGCAGCGTGGCTGACTGCTGCCTGCTGCCTGCTGCTTACTCCGCACGCCCCATGCCCCATGCCCCATGTCCCATGCCCCACGCCTTGTCGCGCCCTCATTTGGCAGCCAACGTGCGTTCGGCGCGTCTCTGTGGAATATGAAAATACATCAAAGTAGCCAAAGCCAAAGCCAAAGCCAACAATGATGACGACGACGATGTCGGCCTCATTCGCATTCCATTCCTTCTCTTCCTCATTCTCTTCTGCATTCTCCAGTTCGTCCTTGTCCAGACTCCCCCACGTCTCATCCTCTGCATTGTCCATCATATTCATTTCGAGCCAAGTTAAAAAAATATATGCTTTTTGCGGGCGCAAAGTGAAGCGTTTAAATTTTAATAAACCACTCATTTTAATTTTGATTGTCACGGGGCAACAGAGTGGGGCTGGTTGGTCAGTGCGTGGGTGGGGATGGCAGCGTAGGTGGGGGCTGGGTCAGACAGTCAGTCAGTCGGTGGATGTTCTGTCCAGCTGTCTTTTGCCGCGGGCTGTCCTTAAATGAATTGACTGTCTGCATCTGAACCTGAACACCTTTGAGCTGGTTCAGAAAACTGAGTTCCGTTACTAGATCACATTTTATACAGCAAACGGACACTTGGAATTGCCTCCTTGTCCTGGTATTAGACGTTGCCCAACTTGCCAATGCTGTCAACTGCAAAAATAATACACAGTGGCAGCACTCCATGCATAATTTGCAGGCAAACTTTAGCCAATTGTAAATAAAAATGCATTTCGAGGCTCAACTCGGCCACTAAAAGGCACTTAAATCGATTTGTCGCTGATCAATTATCGAATCACTGTGAATTGATTCAGCTGCTGCGCAAAAAAGTAGGCAACGAAATAAAGTGTTGCCTAGTTTTTTGCGCGGCCACGAAAAGGCCAATTAAATTGATGGAGAGGCGCGAGGCGCTCAATCAAAATGCAATTATAAATTGCAAATTAAATAGAATTGCAAAATAAATATTTAATATTAATAACAGCAAAAACAATTAAATAATCACGGAAAAAATAAAACAAAGCAAATGCATGAAAATGCAACTGAAATTGCAACGAAACAACGACAACAACAAAAGCAGCAGCTCAAATAAATTAATTAATAAAAAGCCAATTGGTCGCTTGCCTCCCACTGAGGCAGGCAGCCTGGCAGCTGGTAGCTGGCATCGTGGCAACTGGCAGCTGGCGGCGTGGCGTGCAACGTGCGTCATTGTGAGCCTCGTTTTTGTCTTGATTTTTATTATTTAATTTTTTATTTAAAAAAATTTATGTAAATATTTAATTCACTTTGGTTCATTCCGACTCCCACACCCACACCTACTCCCACTCCTCCCTCCTCATCCACTTCCTTCCGTTGTGCAGCCAGCGAAAAACAAAAAAAAAAAAAGCACAGCCGTGGTCAACAGTTCACATTTTTCTGCTCTTATTTGGGTATCAGCAAATTGTGGAAAAAAATTTGTGAAAATAAATAAAACTGACGCGAATATCAGCAAAATTGTTTTCTTGCTTAATGTGCATTTTGTGACAACCCGACAAATTTGTAAATATCAAGAAAACACATTACATAAATGTAAGTACATACATACATATATAAAAAGTGTTCAACTAATTAACATGATTGATTAGCTGTGCGACAAATGAAGGGAGGTGTACAAACGCATAGCGATAGCAATAACGTTATCGACGCATATGTCGCCTGATCACGTTTACATGTCACTCAATGAACACACCAAGAGATAGAGAGAGGAGAGCCAGCAATGCAATTAGTCAGTCTTTTATTGTTCTTGCATCAATTACCTAAAAATTAAGTCAACTGTAATTGATATATATTAATGGAAATTTGTGTTAATTAAATGCTGGCTCATTCTGACACGCATGCATATATTCATGTGCGAAGTGTGTGTGTGTGTGTGTGTAAGTTTGTCTGCAAATGCTCTCACTCAACAAAAACAACAGTCACAGCAACTTATCTGCCCTCTCGCTCGTCCCATAAGATTTAAAGTACTTAATTCAATCAACATTATTTCTGTTGACCAGCGGCGGCTGCAACGACGTCGTCTCTCTTTGCATTTCGATCAATTTTATTAATAATTCAATCAGTCAAAAATTATTTGAAACGCCCCAAAGGAAAACAAAAAAGTTTTCCGTTTTCTGTTCTTTTCCTATTTTTTTCATTTTTATTTTATTTCTTGCTCGTTTTAGCGGCTGCTGCGCCGACCGCGACGTCAACGACGACGCTTATATTGTATGCTTTGCTTTGATTTCGCAGCCAACATATCGCTTAGAGAACGAGAGCGAGTGAGAGACAGACAGAGAGAGCGTGCAACGCAAGATGAAACGCCAAGAAGCAGCAGCACAGGCGACGGGTCGAACGTCGAACGCTGCTGAGTTATTTGCACAGCGCGCTTGTAAGAAAAGGAAGAAAATGAAAAAAAAAAAAAACAAAACCAAAAACAAACCAGAACGAAAGCAAATCAAAACGACAAACAAAACAAAACGAAATGCGACGTAGCGCAGCGCAACGCAGCGCAATATAGTAGGAAAAAAGGAAAACATGAAATAATTCCATTAGTACAATTTCTTTTGCAAGTACAAAGAGTAAATATGGCTGGCCACGCGGCAGAGTGGGAGAGCAGCATATGCTGTGCGTAAGTTATTGAGAGGCTGAGTGGAGGGGGTATTCAAGTGTGTTGAATAAGTGTGTTGAGCAAGTGTTTTGTGTTGAGTTAGCGAGCGAGTGACTTGACTCCATAGGCCGCCTACTTTGCCCGCTTACTTCTGTTGATGTTGACCTACTGCCCGTCGTGTATCCTTTGCTAATACATATGTATTTGCAATTAAACTTTAGCAAATGCAAATAGTTGTTGGCACCCAAACAGAAATTAACCGTTGACTTAGAGGCGCCGGGGCTTGTGCCCTTTGCGGCTGCCATAAACTCTGCTGCAGCAGCACAAAATTGTGCACAAGCTACCAAAAATGTATTTAACTTTCAATTAGACAATTGAAAATAACAACAAAGCACTCAAAGAGAGAGGAAGAAGAAGAATACGAATAAGCACCAGCAGCTGCCAGTGCTGCCATTTTATGCGCCACTGTACAAATGAACAAGTTCCAAGAACTGTTGGCATAGCTCAGGGCAGAGTGATACCAATTAGCTGCTTTGATTTATCAATTAAATAAAGTAGTTCAAATGAACATGCACCGAACTGGTTCGCACTTCAAATCTGACTACGTATGCAGAAGCTTTTCGCTCTCCCATACAGACAGACAAGCACAGGTTGTCTATGTGTGCAAGCGACTACAATCAAAAACAAATTCAATCAAATTTACAAACCACATTTAGCTAACGAGTGCCAACAGCAACAGCAACAACAACAACCGCAAAACAAACGAGCAACAGTCAGAGTAGCAGTAGCAGCAGCAGCAGCCACGGTGGCGGCCAATTAAAAAATATACGACGCGCGCACAAAAGTATGCAACGAAGGCGGACGTCAACAGCGACGGCCGCTAATTAGCACCATTGGGAATTTGCGCTGGCAGAAAACTTGCGTAAGCGAAAGACAGCAACAGCAACAACAGCAGCAGCAGCAGCAGCGCAAGCAGAAGGAAGTTGCCAGCCAACTTGTGCAAACATCAAAGAGCAGCAGCAGTCGCAGCAGTCGCAGCAGCAGCAGCGGGCGCAGCAACGCCGCCGTCGACAGCAAGCAAAAGGAATTATGTGCATAAATGCCGACTATGACACTGACGAGCGCACACACACACGCACACATACATATATACAGTTACATGCATGCATAACTCTCTTAAAACACATGTTCGAGAGGACGTGAGTGCAAGCGGAAAAGGAAGGAAGAGAGAAAGAAAACAGAGCGCCACCTGCAGCAGCAGAACAAGAGTCATACCTACAAACATATAATTGTAAATACAGTTAATATGAACGTAGCGTCGCTGCTGCTGCGCTGCTGCGCTGCTGCTGTTGCTGCTATTGCTGCTGTTCGTCGCTTCGCTGGGCCACTTTTAATTTACGAAATGGTGTTGATTTAACGGCAGTCGTCGTCCTGACAGCGCGCGCGCCTTCGCGTAGGCATGTGTAGCTTGCTAGAGTGAGAGCGAAGCAAAAAAAAGATGGAGGCAGAGAAGTGGGTAGCGAGAGTAGAAGAGGAGAGTGCCGCAAGTCCAGCGTGGGCAGCACAAAAGAAACTTGAAAATTCTGGGCAATTGTGTGGCGGACCAAGCAAGAGACAACATTATTAATATAATCATCATCATCATCATGCTGATGATGCTGATGATTGTCATTGGCTTTGGTTTTTACTGAGCTTTGTTGTTGCTGCTGCTCTTTCATTTTTTGGTAAACGATTTTTACTGATTAATAAAAGTTACACACACACACACACACACGAACGCCAAGCCGAAAACTGCGCCAGCGATAATCAAAAGGGTGTGCAATTTTAATTGAGCAATTTAATTACATATGTAAGCAAAAGCCAAACGACAACAAGAGCCACTGCCAAACTGAGTAACAGGAGAGAACGAGACCGAGAGCGAGAGCGAGAGCGAGAGTAACTGTATAGTTAGTAAGTGAGTGAGCAGAAGTGGGTTTTGCGTTGGCTTACAGACCCTCGCTCACATAATTAGCAAGCAGTGCAAGCAGAGCAGAGCAGCGCCAGTATATACATATATATATATATATATATATATATGTATGTATATATGTATATATGTGTGTGTAGGTGCACACTTTTTGTTTGTGTTGCGAGAGCTTTCATTTTCGGTATTTAGGTTTAAGTTTGTAATTAGTTTGTCAGCGCCTGCGAGTAGAGGCAACAGTTATTATTGAGCTTCCCTTTACCCTTCCCCTTTCCCCCTTCAGTTGGAATATGCAAAAGAGAAGAAAATCTGTTGAAAGCTTCTTCGAAATTAGTTATTGAGGCATAATGCAGCAATATTGAGTGTTATGCTTGGCATAATACTCTTGATTAGCAGAGAAATAAGCTAAAAAGCTATTTGTCAAACTCAATTTGTTTTTTAGGGCAAATCCTTTAGCGGCTTGCTGCCTGCATTTGCTGTGTGTATTTGGGCCGTAGGCGGAGTAGTGTGTACACTGGGAATCGGGTAAATAAGCGAATGAGAGTTGAGTAATTATGATTTACTAATTAGCAAACATACAACCCACACCTACACACACGTACACACACATACACACACACACACACACACACACACAAGCACACAGCTGACAAACTTTGGCAGCAGCACGAAAACTGGACGCGAAAATCAAAACGCGTCTACCAATTGCAATGCGGCAGAGGCAAAGAGCGAGCACAGACGTAGGGGAGGGGATGAAGGGTGTAGGTGTACACAGAGCCCGAGTGACTAGCGCGTAAGTCTATTAATTAGCTATAACTGCAATGGCAATGATACTGCAACGACTGCAATTGCAATTGCAACTGCAACTGCAACGATTGCTATTGCGTAGCATGCGCCTGGCACCCCCCCCCCCCCCTTTAGTGCCGCCCCTGAGCAACCGTTAGATTTGTAACGAGGATTTGCGCATCAAATTCGCTAATTGTTTTTGCCTTTTGGGGTGTGCGCGTGTGTGTGTGTGTGTGTGTGTGAGCTAGAGAAGCAAGTGTTGCCTATATGCACCACACACACACACTCTCAAACACACACACACACACACTTCAATTGCTGCTGCTGTTTGGTTGCTGTTTTTGGCGCAGCACAAACAATTAGCGTAATTTCAATTTCGTTCAAAATTTTATAAGCAGCCGCCGCTGTCTGTATGTGACACAGACCTCACTTTATCAGCCCTTGCACTCCGCACTCCGCACTCTGCACTCCGCACCCCACACCACAACCCGCACCAGCAGGAAGCTGCAAAGCTGCAACCAGCGCACTCTGCTCTCCCTCCCTCCTTTGCTGCTGTTGGTTTTTGGGGACATTTAAGCCGCTGGCAACAATTTTATGCGCACTTTTGACAGCCCAAAGCCCCAAAAACCCAACACGCACACCCAACACCCAACACCCAACACCCAACACACACACACACACCAACACCCACCAATTGGCACTTGAAAAAACTACAGTTTGTAGTAATTCTGGCCATCGGCCCGCCCTTCACTCCTCTCGGCACTGATTACGCGTTGCGTTCATCAATCAACTTAAAATGCGAATTAATAAACAAAGCAAAGCAAAGCAAAAAGCAGTCAACCAGAAACTATTGTTAGGCAGGTTGTATGTACCTCAAATACCCTGTAATTCACACACATATATATATATATATATATATATATATATATATATATATTTTTGATGATATAAATTTGATTTGTTTTTTTTTTTATCAAATTTGTATATTTTAAATAAGCGTTGAGTCCATACAATGCAAATATAGTAACTTAACAACACAATTAGAAAATAATAAGGAACCTAGCCTCCTGATATGAACAGTCGAGACCAGCCAACCAACCAACCAACCAACAGTTACCCGTTAACAGTTAAATAGAGGCCGTAGATCAGCGAAACAGCCAAAAATCTTCTCCGCCTTCCGCCTTCCGGCTTCCTCCCTGCCCCCCTTAAATCTAACAGCGAAAGTGTAGCAAAAATGTTCATTTGCCAATTGGCCAGTTGGCGGGGGCGTGTGTTTGGAACGGGGGCGTGTTGCTGCGGAATTGTTTTTAGTTTTCGGGCGCATTTCCTCTTTTTTTTCGCTAGCTTTTTCTTTCAACTGGGTGTGTGTGCTGTGTGTGTGTTGGTTGTGCACAAAAAGAATTTTTAACTAACACAAAATGGCTCGTTGATTTGAGTAAAATGGCTGGAGTGAAAGAGAGCTAGTGGGAGTGGGAGTGTGGCAGAGAGAGAGAGAGAGAGAGGTGTGCGGCTTATGGCTGTCTGCCATTAGCCAGGCAACCCCGCCCCCACCTGCTGCGCCCACATGCTTGCCTAAAAGTTCAATTGCAATCTTGTTAGCTGCACACCTGGCTGCCTATGTGTGTGTGTGTGTGTGTGTGTGTGTGAATGCCTGTTGCCTGGTTTATTAATGTTGACCGTCAATTATGTTTTAATTGTCATAAAAGGTTTCCTCTCTGCACACAGAGGCTGAGAAAGCGACAGAGAGAGAGAGAGAGAGAGAGAGAGAGAGAGAGAGAGGAGGCACACACATGCAAATGCCACTACAAATGGCAATGGACAGGTGGCAACACGTGCGTATGAACCGCTTGCCCCTACCTCCCTCCCGCCCACGCCCACCACGCTCCTGGCAACTGTGTACAAACAATAAAATTCAACTGGGATAAGCTACTGCAAAAAGCGACAACAGAAGCGTAAACCGACAAGACCAGAGGCTGCGGGGGCGGAGGGGGATTGTGTAAATGGATTTGCAGAGAGTGAGAGAGAGAGAGAGAGAGGGGGGGAGGACGAATGAGACGTGGGGCAGAGCAGTTGTTTGGCAAGGTGAGCGAGCGAGCGAGTGAGCGAGCGAGCGGTCTGCTTGTCAACATGACCAAAAGGCTCAGCAGCAGTTTTACAGTCAACGTGCACACACACACACACAAATGTGTGCGTAAGACAAAAGCCAACAGTTGACAGCTCTGTGTGTGTGTGTGTGCGTGTGTGTTGGTTACAGTCGCTCGATTGGCTGGCAGGCAATTTGCCAACTTACTGCAAAGATCAGCAAAAATGTTTTTAAACCCTCAGTCGCCCCGTCGCTCTCCACCCTTAAACCGCCAAGGCCCGTCGCCCTGTGCCATACGCTGCAGCGTGTAACAAGAGTAAAGCTAATTGCGCAGAGCTTTTAACCGTCGCGTTAATTGAATTGAATTGCAGCAGGTGATTGCACGTGATGGCTGTTGTCCTGCTTTTGTCCCACTGTCGCACAGTGGAGCAGGCACATTAAAACACACACACACACAGAATGGGATCTAATTTTGCATAAGTGCAAGGGCTCAGAAAAGGCAAAAGTAGACAAGAAAGGAAAGGAAATAATATTGCATCGATAATTATCGATAACAAAGGAGTTCGATATAAATATAATGTGCCCAACGGAGAGAAAGTGAATGTAAAAGCGCTCAATTATAAGAGATTGAAAGTATATACATTCGATAATAATCGATCACCTAAAAACATATCGATTGCGTAAAGATGGCTTTTTACTCGTATATTGAAAATATTCTACAACACTTAGCACACAGAAAGAACATAAACGCAAAATAGTCCATTGCAAAGTAAATATCCCCGATAGTTATCGATAGCATATATACGACTATCAACAGCAAATCGATTCCTTAATGGCAACATATTTTATAGATACCAATTATGTATACTACTAAAACTGAACAAGTACTCTTATCGAACAACTATCGATAACTTATCGATAACAATTGTATAGGCCACCAAGTGACTGCCACGTGGACTCTACAGTTTAATTAATATTAGAGTATAAATCGAGGAATGAGCAGGATGCAGGATGAAGGATGAAAGATGAAGAATGATGGACAGGATGGGCACGCATCAGGATAATAATAGGTGCATACAGGACAGGGCAACGCAGGGCAGAGCAGGTTGACGCGCTTGGGGGATTAATTGTAGCATTTAACAAATGTGACAGATTGACGATGACGACAACAACAGCAACAGCAGCAGCAGCATCAGCAGCAGGACATGAGCTGCCGTTGTCCTGACAGACATATTTACGCTCTTTTTTTTCTGTTACTTCTGTTGCTGGCAATTTATGAAATTCATTTTTTGCCTACGTTGTGATTATTTATTCAAAATGTAAAAACAATCCGAGCCAACTGCAGCTGAGGTGCAGAGCCACTCGGTGGGGAGTGGACGGGGAGCTGTGGATGGGCGCGTGTTCAGCACAGAGTTATTTATTAAATAAATGAATAACACAATTTATGCATGACGAACATTTATAATTACATTTCGAAATAATTTAATTAAAATTGTTAACGCTTGATTAAAGCTTAATCGGGACGGACAGGTGAGTGCAACAACAGCAACAACTTAATTAAATTAGCCTATCAATGAGACAACAACAACATAAACCAATCGACTCGTATCTATGAAATTGCATCTACCGCCTTTTGCCCTTGTGCCACGCCCCCCAACTACCAAACGTCAAACAATTTTTTGACAAATTTGTCGCACGACAAATAAAAGAAAAGCGAAGGCAAACGTTTCGAGTGGGCGGTGGGGCAACCACATGTGGCAAGCGCCGCTGGAACATCAGGCGAGAGGCATTCAACAAACAAAACTGATCAGCAGCAACAGCGGTAATTAAAAGCCAACCAAATGTCCAAATACCAAAGCCACACAAATAAAAACCAAATACAAATAGAAATACAAATACACACACACACACACACAAATACATATGGAACACCTTGCGACAAACAACAAAATAAAAAACGTGCAAAAGAAATTGTTGAGGAAATTGGTACAAGACGCAAGAGTAAGACGAAAAAATTTGAGCAAACTAACAAATACCCTGTAAAAAACAGACGTAATCGAATCAGAATCAGAATCATACCTTTAACTGAAAGCATTTTCATATGTATATCTATTGCCAAAGAGATAAATTAGCGATACTAGATGGGTAGTAGATGGGTAATAGTAAAATTAAAGAATCCGATCTATTTGATCTATATATAATACTAAAATAACTAATATCTAAACCAACAGGACAGAGCTAAGGACTCTCTTGCTCATCTAGAGTAGCTCTAAATAGTAAGCTAATAGCCAAACGCACACAGTTAGATAAAGCAAGTAGCCCCACACACACACACACACACACACACACACACACACACACACACACACACACATACACTCGCACAAAGTCAACACACACTCACACACATTAGCTGTATCGTATGTAAATATGTGTTGGTTATGCCCACAAATCAATTAAGTCGATTGAGGCGCCATAGACATGACCAGGCCAAAAGGGGCTGCACGTACGCTTGAGTGGGCGTGGCAATGGATTGACGCAAAGCCAAAAGCCAAACGAACGATTTTGAACAGCTCAAAAAATGGGCAAATGTGAATGAAGCTAAAGCTCAAAGCCAAGCAAAGCTAAGCTGAGCGAAACGAAGCAAAAGGTGCGCGGTTTACAGCATTTTCCACATTTTTGTTCCTTTTCCTTTTCTTTGTGATCTGCTGAATCACAAAACACAAAAATAATTAAATGAAACTGTGAAACAATTGCACCAAACCCTAAGAAGAGATCAAATTATTTATGGTTGATTTTAAGAGATTTTTCAATACGTTTGACTATGCATAGCTACGAATTTGTATATGTAATTAAAATGTTGTATGTCAAATTGGGAACAGATACAAAATTTAAGACACTAAAGATATTTAATTTCCATATGAATTTAGAATCAGGCGCTGAGATTGTCACCAAATTGACTTAATATTTATAAACCAACCCAGGCTATGAAATTCTGTTCGTTTTATCAGTCAATAATGTGAGTTACATATATTTTATTAGAAAAAACATAAAGGAATTTAAAAGCCCGAATGTGTCTACACGCTTAAACCGCAGAATAATCCGAAACAGACTGTATTAGGAGAGGAACAATAAAAAGTAAGATATTGTTTATTGATATATTTATTTCTATGAATGTGTAAATGTATAAATAAAATAAGACACAAAAATTAGGACATCAATTAAACATATCTTTACAAAGATGAAGTGAAATGCTAAGAAATCTGCATACCCAGAATGTTCCTTTGATCAAAGCTCAAAAGTAGGCAACACTTTTGATGGAACTTGCATGACGACAGGCCCATCACACTGAACATATTAAAGCAACTCGCTGGCTATGAAATGCTGCTCTTTTTGTTACTTTTACTAATGTAAACAATGTGATTTTATAATATATTACTGTAAACAAGTCAAATTCAAGGATATGCATATGAAGAGGTTTCCTCTGGGCAACGTTCATAAGTAGGCAACACTTTTATACGCCAACCATTCGAAGAAATTGCAACTGTTATATGAGCATATATGTTTATAAATATAGATTAAGTATAAATGAAATCTATTCGGAATCTCATAATATACATATATCAATCATATTTATCTACAGTTTTATCTCAATGAATTAAGTTTTCAGTTTAATATATGCCACTAAGTGGACAAACCATTTTGTTCGCATCTTAATTTTGGCTAAGAATTTGTAAAATATGCTGCAACAGCAACAACAGCAGCAACAACCAATTAAACAGACCTAGCCAACAACAAACAAAACGCTAGCAGCAGCAGCAGCAGCAGCAGCAGCAGCAGCAACAACTCAACAAACAGCCGAAGCCGAGAGCCAAAGCCGAGCAACGCAGCAGCCGAAGGACTCACACAGCTGACAACGTTAGCGCTATATATATATATATATATATATATATGTGTGTGTGTGTGTGTGTGTGAGTGACTGCCTTCGCGTGTTGGCTATAAAATACGCCATGCAGCACGGGGCATTCATCAGTTTGCATTTGCGCTGCACACGTGACGGATGGCAGCAAGATTTTTTTTTTAACTCAACGGCGACAACAACAGCAACACAAACTCTTTAGCGTCGCGATTCGCGTTTGTTGTTGTTTGTTGCTTCCTTTTTTTTTTGGCTAAATATTTTTTGTCATGTTTACAAATTGGTTAACTGGCAGCAGCAGTGGCAGCAACGGCAACAGCAACAGCAACAGCCGCCTGTCGACCGCTGCCAGCAGCAACATGTCTGTTGTTGGTGTTGGCGGCGTTATGTCCACACCGCCGGATGTTATTTTAGAAGTGGGTCCAGCGCCAAGCAGCGTGCGCTTTGTGGCGCACGCTCTTGTCCTGGGCATGCACAGTGGCTACTTGCGCTCGGCCATACGCATGGACGAGGCAACAGCAACGGCGGCAGCAGCTGCTGCCGCAGCCGCCACAGCCAACACCAACACCAACACAGCAGCAACTGTTGCTGCAGCGGCTGCAGCAGCTGCGGCGGCTGTGGCTGCTGCCGCCGCTGGCGGGGAATTGCTCTTGTACTTGAGCAACGTGACGGCCGAGCAGTTCGCACCGCTGCTCACCTACATGTACACGGGCTACTTGGATTTGAACGTGGACAACATATTCGCCGTGCTGCTGGCCACGCATGTCTTACACATGCCACGCGCCCTGGAGATCTGTCGGTAGGCATGCAGTGCGATTCGATTCGATTCCATTCACTTTGTTTATTTTGATTCGTTTTATTTGTTGTTCCACTCAGTTCGTTTCTGGCACGCGCACAAACGGAGGGTTATTTGAGCGGGAGTCCGGCTAATCCGCATCAGCTGCAGCTGGCTGCTGCTTCTGCTGCTGCTGCTTCTGCTGCGGGTGGCGCCTCCAAGATCATTCGACCCATTGCCAGCAAAGCGACTTTGCCGAATTTTGGATTTTTGCCGACGCCGGCCTTGCCGCCGCCGCCGCCGCCACCACCAGCGCCAACACTTGCTGCTACGGCCAGCTACTTGCAGCAGCCAGTGGAGGCGGAGCACATGCAGATGCAGCTGCAGCTGCAGCTAGCTGAGCCCTTGCCTCAGCAGCAGCAACAGCAGCCCGATGAGGAGGAGGACGAAGACATCGAGGTATTCATCGACAGCAACACGGCCACGGACAATGAGCTGGACACGGAAGACTGCAATGTGTCCGTGGTGAGTAGCCTGGCCAGCAGCAGTGCCGCCAGCAGCCTCAACATTGAGCGCGTCGACACCAGATCAAAGCAGGCAACGCCAACGCCACCACCGCCGCCAGCTGCAGCAGCGTCAGCTGAGGCAGCAATTGGTGCTACAACAGCCACTCACAAACAGCGACGAGGCGGCAACAGCGGCAACTCACGAAAATGTCACAGTAAACGCAACAACCACAGCAGCAGCAGCAACAACGGCAATCGATTGCCGTTAGCCAAGGCAACTGTGCCAGCGGCCGTGCAGCTGGAGACAGCAACACAGGCATCAAAATTCATCATCGACGTGGCCAGCTGCGATGGACCCGTGCGCTTTCGCCGCATCTTAAACACGGCGTATGGCCACAAGCCGGACAGCAGCTTCGAGGCTGGCGAACAGCAGCGCACACAGCAGAGCGTCAGCTACTCCTTCCATCAGCAAATGGCGCGCGCAATCAGCAGCCAGCAGCGCCAGCAGCAGCAGGAGGAGAACGAGAACAGCAGTGATGCAACAGCAACAGCCACAGTGACTACCACAGTAACTGCCGTAGCAACGACTGCAACATCAGCAACAGCAACAGCAACAGCTGCTGCTGCTACTAATCAGCGCAAGCAAACGCAAGCAGAGCTGTTCGTCTGCGTTTACTGCAAACACACATTCAAGTCGCAATATTGCTATCAGAAGCATGCCAAGCGGCACTTGAATCCGCTCAGCTTGGACAAGAAGATGGCGGAGACGCCGGACAGCGGCAACAGCAATGAATTGCTTTGCCTAACAACAGCAACAGCAACAACTACAGCAGCAGCAGCGGCGGCGGCAGCAACACCTACAGGAACAGCTACAGCAGCAACAGTTGCTGATGCTAATTTGACAGCAGCTGCTTTGCTGCGTCGTGAGGTTCGTCCCTTGGATATGAATGTGCAATATTATCCGTGCAAGACGTGCGGCAGCAAGTTCCCCAGCTACTATTTTGTGCACAAGCATCGCAAGCTGTGCCATGCCGATGAGCTGGACAACACCAACACCAACACCAACAGCAACACTAACAACAACAACAACAACAACAATTTGGCTAGCAGCAACACCAGCAGCAGCAGTAACAGCAGCAACAGCAGCGGCAGCGGCAACACCAGACGTGAAGCGGCAACGGTTGCTGGCACCTTGGAGGCAGCGAATTAATCTTAATTAAACGAATATCGATAAATTATCGAATTTAGCACGCGCACACACTCAAATACATACGCACATAACATTTTTTTTTGTGAATTGCTCTAAAGTTCGAATAAATAAAAGTTAATTATAAAAAAATTGTAAATCAATAACTGATTCGACAGCCTATCGATAAATAGCGTTCGATAACAACTTTAAATGCAGTGCTTAAAGATTTGCAGTGCTGTCAAAACTTTCAGGAATAATCGAAACTGCAAGCATTGTTGTCGATTACTTATTATTTATCGATACATATATTTAAAGTTTAAACTATCAAAATATATGCAGCAAATCGTTAATGTAATTGACTAGTTATAGATTGATATAAATATAAACAGAAAGACACTAAAACATTGTTATTGTTATCAATAAGTGAAACAATCGATAGTCACTATATAAAGCCTCTACAAAGGGAACTGTTATAGACAGATACTTGTATGTATCGATAACCCTTATCGATCAATCAAAAAAACTATTTAAATGATATTTGGCTCTAAGTCGAATTTGGAATTGACTGGACAGTTCAGCTGAAGCTTCGGCTTTCTCTGACTCACACCACCTCTTCGGCCATACCCCAAACCTGCTGCTTGCCTCCTTCTTCTTGCTTCTCGCTCTTTTGTGGCAAAGATGGCGTCGGTTAACGCAAACAAACGTTGGTTGCGGCAATTTAATAATTAAATTAAATCACTTGCATAATAAAAAAGACGTTTACAAAAATTTTAATTTAATTGCGTTTAATTAACTCGCCAGGGAGATGACAGACAACAAACGTTGATGTGAGGGAAGAGGGTAGACAACGAAAGAGGGGGGGGGGGGAGGGGCGAGACTGGGGGAAGGGTTTCGAGAAGAGGTAAAGCGGTCGAGCTGTAGCTGCAAACAAACCGCAGTGCGTTGAGCTGAATGACAGACGGACCGGACCGATGGAGAGAGAGAGAGGCGGAACCACTCAGCCACCCCCACCAACCTCAACCCCAACGAACCATTCACTTGGACTAAGGCGAAAACGTGGCAGGCACCAATCAAGCATCCACAGACTGAGCTGAGCTCAGCTCAACTACAGTTGGACTTGAGGCGTATGCAGATGCATCAACTATTCATCAGGGACAGTCGAAAGAAGCCAAACAGAAAAGAATAGAGCAGATGAACGAGGAGGGATGAAGGCGAGAAGGGGAGCTGGGGTGAACAGTTCATATTCAGATTCAACACAAAGGGAAAAAAGAATGATAATTGGGAAAGCGCGAAATGCATTTTTGATGAGCCATTAAGGACGAATGAAAGTCTAGCAACCAATGCAGTTCAATAGCAGCTGCAACCGTTAAAGGAAAAACAAGGAAAACTTTAAAAGCTAAAAGCTAAAGGACATGTAAAAAAGCTCTGTCAGCTCTAAGTTGAGCTTTCATATTTAAGCTTTTGCCGGAATAGTAAAAGGACGAACTAAAAACGCTTCGAAGCTCTCTAACAAATCGAGTTAAAAGTATTGATAACTTGACGCAAGTCGACTTGAACTATCAACTATTAAGGCAGAAATTATCACGAGAAAAGCTTGCGCAGGATAGCTAAAGCTTTAATAATTTAAGTGAATGTTGAAAGCTTATGCAGCTTGGGTAAGTGTGAAGCTTCAAGGTTTTGAATATGCATACAGAGCTAAGCTTTCAATAGCAAAGTGAAAAGCACATTTTTCATAGCTTTATAAGAAAATTTATATATGTATATAATATATAATTTGATAGCTTTTAGTGAAGAACGTTTTCCCATGAACAACTTGAGCTTGTGGATTAAGGTCAGAAACAGCCTAAAGAACTTGACAAACATGGGGAAACTTTATCAAGCCATTGGGGCTTTTCGCTATATAAGCTCTGCACAAAAGGGTTACATGAAAGTGGTAGCACTTACCTTTGCCGTCCAATGCCAGAACTTCGGAGGCGTTCAGCAAATTGCCCGCCCGATCTGTGACCATTGACGTCGATGACGTTGTGGTTGGCCTCGTTCCTGTTCCCGTTGCCGTCGTCAATGGCGACGATGCTGTCGATATCAGCGATGCGGCGCTAATGAACATCACCGAAGAGGAGGACGACGAAGAGGATGAGGATGAGGACGAGGAGGCCGGCGCTAAAGCGGAGCCTTTAACAATGGACGAGACTTGAGTGGATGCATCACTGACGTTCAGCTTTATGTTGCTGTTATTGTTGTTGCTACTGTTGTTGTTGTTGTTATTGTTGTTCACGTTTGAATCGCCAGGCGCCAGCTCGAAGCGTTTCTTCTTGGCATCGCTGTAAGCAGTAAGGAAAGGAAATTAGTTATTAATTGATCAAGCAATGAGATAAGCTGTCTTCAGCCCACTTATCGATATATTTCTAACAAAGCTATCGGAAGCGTTTATAGAATCCTATACGTTCTTACTTATCGATATACTGATTCAACAATGCATTTACCTTTAGGCTTCTCTCCTGCTCTTTTTTGACATCCATTAATAACTTGTGCTCGATATATGCAATCGATATCATTCTCTTATCGTTATTTATATGTATCGATAGCTTACTTTTTCTTATATCGATCCATATACATATTCATAAATTGGTCGCTTACGTTCTCTTAAATCATTACTATAATTATTCATATATCAATTTATCGGCAGCTTTCCGACTCTTATCGATAAGTACACTTTATCAGTCTGTTATCGATAACTATT
Source organism: Drosophila fulvimacula (assembly GCA_035045555.1). Taxonomy (NCBI): domain Eukaryota; kingdom Metazoa; phylum Arthropoda; class Insecta; order Diptera; family Drosophilidae; genus Drosophila; species Drosophila fulvimacula. Next base: position 710,704 of record JAWNOX010000018.1, on the reverse strand, counting down.
TTATATGGATATTGCTATTTTGCTTTTGCAACTTTCATCTAAATTTTAGATACATTATCGATCACTCTGACTGATCGATCGATAACTTACCTAACATCCGCATGCAGCTCATTGCCAGCACCAAGTCCTTCCACTTGCGCCGCCTTCAGCTTCTGGCCCAAATAGTTTCCAGCAGTTGTGGCCGTAGTAAGCGTTGCCACGCCGCTCACCGGCTCCGTCGCCGCATTGGGCACGGCAAAGCCAACCGCTGCTGCAACAGTCGACGACGTCTTAACGATTTTATCGCCAGTTGCATTTGTCGAGGCTGTAGCACCAGCTGCCGTTGCAGCAGCTCCACTTGCAGCATCATCCATGCCAGAAGAGGTCGCGGACGCCTTAACATTGGCCATGACGACGCTCTGATAGCCAGGCTTAAAGCCATTGATGGCCACGCTAACCACAGGCGCTGCCCCAGCCGCGACATTGGCTGATCCGGCACCAGTTGCTGCAAGAGAAAAAGTAAATGAAATTAGCGAACCTCCTTGACGTAGAATATGGGAATATGGGAATCCTCCACTCACCGCTGTAGCCATCGACAGCCGTTGCCTTGTTCTTGGCGGCCAGCTGCTCGTCCGGTTCGGACGCCTGCTCCGCTGCCTTTGCGACATTTGCTGCCTTGCCCTCGGCTGACTGGGACTTGGATGCTTTGGACGTGGACGCAGCTGCAGCAGCGGCAGCACCAGTACCGGCAGCTGCCTCAGCAGCCACATTTGCCGATGCATTTGTTGTGGCTGCTGTGGCCGCTGTTGCTCCGGTCGCAGCTCCCGTTGCTGGCGCTTCCTCCTCAGCGGTTTTGGCTTTGGCGTCGCTGCTGCTGCCCGTTGAGATCTCCGTTTTAGCTGCTGCCGCCGCTGCAGCTGTTGCATTCTTATTCGCTCCAGCATGCGCCTTGCCAGCATCAGTTTTATCCGCAGCAGTTGCTGACGACGCCGCCGCCGCCGCTGCTGCTGCTGCTGCAGCTGCAATGCTCGCGCTTTTGGCCACCTTTTCACTGCCCGCAGCCGCTTCGGCCGCTTTGCTGACAGCGCTCGCCTTCTCGGCGGCGCATTCGGCCGCCTTGGCGGCATCCGCTGCTGCCTTCTCAGCGACGCGTTCCCGCTCAGCAGCCCGTTCGGCCCGTTCGCGTTCGGCCACGGCGCTGGACCGATTGCCGGACTTCTGCTGCTGTTCGCGCTGCAGGCGCGTCGTGACGCCCGTTGTCAGAGAATCGATGATGCACTGCGGCAGCTGGGCTTGCGCCTTGGCCGGGTTCCGGCTGCTGCGTGTGCGTTGGCGGGATTTGCGTAGCAGTTGCTTGTAGTTCTCCGTCTTTTTGCTGAGGTAGTAATAGCGTACGCAATCCTGCGGCGATTTCCGATCCAGGCTGGCGGCGATCGCACCAAAGTTCTTCGGGTGCTGCAGATATTTCTCTTTGAACGTCTCCTTTTCGCCGGCCGTCCACAGATTCAGGGCCTTGCGCTCCTCATGCACGACAATCATGTTCTCGATGCGACCGTTCTCGTTGTGGTAGGCGCATCGACGCTGCCGGGCATCGTACATCAGAGGCGGTATGACGGCATAGGAGCGCATCTTCTTGTCTTCCAGCGCCTGCTCCTGCAGTCCGTCCATGATCTCCTCGAGATCGGCCTCGGATTTGATGCGCGAGCCGACACGATTAAAGCGCTCCTTGTCCTCGCGCTGCTTGCGCAGTTCCGTGAAGACCTTCTCGAAGAACTCACGATTCTTGGCTTCGCGCGCCTCGCGTGCCTCTCGCGCCTTGCGCTTGGCACTGCCCTCGGGCCGTTCGCAGCGTCTCTGCCAATCAGCCTGATCCTTCGTGTACTTCTCCACCAGGCTCTGGTTGTGCTCCCAACGATCGGCCTTCAGCTTGCGTATGTGCACGAGCAGCGGCGCCCGCACCAACGTGTGATGCCGCTTGATCAGCTGCGACAGGGATTCCACGTCGAGCGGCTGATTGTAGAGCGGCAGCCAGGGGCGTGCCGTTCCCTTCATGCCGCCCGCCTCACTCACCGCGGAATGTTGTGCGGCGGCCGTTTTGCGGTTCGCCTCATATACACTCTGGGCCATCATCTTGGCACGCCAGCCCAGCTCCACATAGCGCTCATTGCCGCTCTCAGTTGCCGCCTGCTCGGCGGCTGCCTTCTGCTGTTTGACTGTCGCCGCTGTGGCCGCCGCCTCGTCCAGCAGTGTCTTCTCCTTCTTGCGCAGCGTTTCCATCGCCGTTTCGGCGCATTCAATCTCATTGTCAACGCGCTGGATTTGCATAAGCAGATCCTCCTTGGCGGCGTTGTTGTTGTTGCTGCTACTGCTGCTGCTGCTATTGTTGTTGCCGCTGCCGCTGCTGCTGCTGCTGCTGTTATTGTTGTTGTTGCTGCTGTTGGTGTTGCTGCTACTACTGCTGCTGGTGCTGCGTCCACGCTCCTCTGCATTATCGCTGGGCAGTGTTGGCGAAATGGCCTCAACCTGACACACAGAGAGAGATCGAGAAAGTATTAGAAGGAAACTGTTCAGAAAATTATGGTGCAATGACATTAGCTGAATGAGCCACGATTAAGCAGCGAATGGATCCATACTTAGGTAAGTATTTATCTATATTTACTACTACTATTTAAATTTGCATATCCTGATCTGAGTTACTCCCTGTCATATATAATCAGAGAAGTTATTCTTCAATAGATCAAAAGTTATTTACATATCGATTAGCTGATGGAATCAGCACACATGTGTGAGTACAAAGATTTTGTAGTTTTTAGATTTCGGATGCCACGCCCATTTCGGCCCACATTTGCAAAAACGTGTAATTTCCCAAAGCTCAAGTCCCTAGTATACAAATATGAGGCGAAGGGGGCATGGCATCCAAAATTGAACAAAATCAAAATTGTATGAAGGTCCCATAAAACTAAAGACAAGATTTGGAGACTTTAACTTTAAAGATGCAGATAGACTTTAAAACTGAATTTCGATTTTTGTTTTTAATCGATAACATTAAAGCGCGTGCTAGCTATACAGTAACATACGAGCGGACATGCTATAACGACTCAGTTCATCCAACTGATCAAGGATAAATAAACTTTATGCGGTCTGCCACGCCCCATTCTGCCTGCTACATACATTTGAAACTTTTATACCCCGATTCCCACTTCGATGGGTTCAGGGTATACAAATAACACATTAAAAGCATATCATATTTAATGTCTGCTATTTGAACATACTGTTTGTACAGAATGTAAACTTGATTCATAGGAGCAGATATGCCATGATATGGATCCATCTTAGATCTTCTCTGATTTCGATTCTTTCTCTTGATCCTGCTGTAGATCTCTTTTGCTTAACCTTAATGCTATGATTAATCCATTGTTCAGCTAATGTCATTTCACTTGGTTTTAATCTCAGCAACTCTTCACCTGTGGATGGTACGCTTCAGTGCTACTTGCGGCAGCTGCTGCCGCCGCCGCAGCTGCAGCTGCTGCTACCGCGGCTTGGGTACTGCAGCTGCTGCTATGGTTGCTGCTCGTAGAGAAGCTGATCAGCTGCGGATTGGCTGCTGACACCGTTGGCGGCGGCACCATGCCACGTGCCGCGTGCACCTGCGACGTCAGCTGCTGCTGCTGCTGCTGTTGCTGCTGCTGCTGCTGTTGCTGCTGTTGTTGTTGTGGCAACGTTTCAACCTTGAGCTGCTGCATGGCCAGCGGCGTCAGCACCGACCCAGCCGACATGTGCAACACGCGGCGCGACTGCTCCACCTCGTGGTTACTCTGCCTGCTGTTGTGTTGCTGAGCGGGTGACGATCGTTGCTGCTGCTGCTGCTGTTGCTGCTGCTGCTGTTGTTGGTGTGGCAGGTGATTCATGTTGCTGACATTGGCATCGCTCAAGCGCTGCTTTTTATAGGGCTGACCCACGCTGCCTGGCGGCTCAGACAGCGACGGATGTTGCTGCTGCTGCTGCTGCTGGCGCTGGCCAGCCGCTGCCAGGGCTGCGGCATTGGTCAGGTATTCGTTGTTGTAGTGCAACGATGGGTAATGCGACATGGCCTCCATGACAAGGACGCCGCCCGGCTGGGCGCCTGGCGGTGCCATGCTGCCGGCCACTTGGACGACGCCGCCGCTGCCACCACTGCCCGGGCCAGCGGCTGTGGAGACGATGCCGATGTTACTGCCGCCGCTGTTCCCCGGCCCGCCTTTGCCACCGCCAACGGCAGCAGCGGCGGCGGCCACCGTCGCTGCACGCGCCGCACGCTGAAACTCCGGCACCGACGCCTGCAGCTGAGGTATCCGCATATATGGACTCTCCCGATGATAGTTGGCCACCGGCGCAATCCCAATGCTGTACGCCGGTGGCTGTATAAAATGTTGCGGCGCATCCGCGAACTTGGCATAGCTATTCGCCGCAGCTGCGGCCGCCGCGCTGCCCGGTCCAGGACGCGGCGGCGACAGCGGACTAGCTGCCGACCTCGACTGCTGCTGCTGTTGCTGCTGCTGTTGTTGCTGCTGCTGCTGCTGCTGATGCTGATGCTGCTGCTGCTGTTGGTGGTGGTGGTGATGCATTTGTTGTTGCTGCTGCTGCTGCTGTTGTTGTTGTTGTTGTTGCTGCTGCTGCTGCTGCTGATGGGATTGCAAGTGTCCGAGGCTCTTGACATACTGCTGCTGATCCATGGTCCTGTACGGCCAGTGGGGGAGAAAGAACAACAGATTATTAGATTTGTGTGTAGGATAAAGCTTAACAATCGATGTCTGACGATATATCTTGCGATATATCTTACGATATACACAGATAGTTCAGATAATTCAGAAACTGTGCAACTCGAATTGATTAGCTATTCATTCATTCATCTATTATTCATTCAGTTCTATCCACTATATCTCTATATATATTCACTTCACAAATATCGATAAGTATCGATTACAGGCAACAGCCATGCTAAACTATATCGATATATACCGCATACAAATACCAGATTTATTAGATTTGCGTGTCACGATACCGATATCTGTCCATATGCCTAACGATATATTGTCTAACGATAGAGATTAAGCAGCTCGATTTGATAACATGCTTTTTTAGATTGATTTATTCAATCATTCATGAATTACTTTATTCATACATGGACTCATTCACTCACGCATCATTCAACATTTAACATTCATTGATTCGCTCATTCATTCTTTCGGTCATTTCTCTATTCTTATTCATTGGTTCATTCATTAATTCATTTATTCATTATTTTATTATTTTATTCATGCATATTTGTATTCGCTCATTCATCCTTTAATTATTAAATTCATTCATTCATTCATTCAATCATACATTCAAGATTCAACTTGATCTATATAGATATCCATTAACAGTAAATGCTTCTTCAGCTGTGAACTATAACAGACAACGTATATGAACTAGTGGCTAGTTCGCTCAGATACGTGTAGCTGCATATACTTATAGAATAATACATCGTGGAAGGACAATAAACTTAGCAAACAAGTGAACAATGACCTAGTTCTTTAATTCCTAAACAAGTTAACTAGTTCAAATGAACTTCGTTATGAATAATTCTAGTGCTGAAGCCCAATCAAATTTGAAATGAAACCAAGTGAAAATATGTCTACAATTCGGTCAGACATTTTTTTTATTTATATTTACATATGTACATATAAATAAATATCTTTTTAGCAGCAGGTGCATTCAGTAATCGTTTGAAGGCCAGCTCAAGAGGATGGCTTTATCAAGTGGCTAAACAGGTTTGACCCCATTGCGCACGTTTAGACTAATCTACGCCAATAATCCGAGTGCAGCGCGCAGCAATTTGCATAGAATGCAAAATTTATTAGTTTGATTTAGTGATGCGCCTTAATGTTAGCTTTTCATATGTTTATTGAGGACACGAACCCCGCCGGCCGGCTGGCTAGCCAACCACTTCACAACACGTTGCACATGCGATGTGAGGGAGCGAGCGAGCGAGCGCGCGTACTGCGACCATAATGAGCGAGAGCGCATGTATTGCTGAGCTGCTCGTTTTCGTGAAATGTGTGCGCGTCTGTCAGTGTGTGTAAGCAAGTGAGTATGACAAAGCAGCATTACGACATGCTGGAGCAACACGTGTGAGACGAACGGCAACATCGAGCATGCTGTAGCAACATGTTGCTGCAACATGTGCACAACAAACATGTCAGGCAGCAACATGCTGGTGCTGCTTCTGCTGCTGCCGCTGTCGCTGCTGCTGTTGGCGCTGCTGCTTGCCATAATCCACCCCGGGTCCAGCCATCATTATTTAAATTTTTTAAACGGTTGCGTCGCAGCTGCTGACGCTTGAGCCGTTGCGTTTGAGTTGTGATTAACGTGCGACGCGTTTGACCTGACAAAACGAACGTCACACACGTCACAGCAAGCCAATGTGGCCGGCCGCCAGGCCGCCAGTGGGTGGGGAGGCGGGGCAGTCATGAGAAACAGACACCCGCATATACACACAGCTCGGTTATTAATTCATTAAATAATAATGACACATAGACAGAGAGAGAGAGAGAGAGAGAGAGGGGCAGGGAGAGACGCAGAGAGACAGAGACAGACGTAAGCGACGCAGCGACATGCAAAGCTGCAACGTTGCCAAACTTCAGTGATAGCTATTTTTAAAGCATGAAGCATGCCAAACGGCGTGCTTTAAAGTTGCGCTGCCATCCCCCCCCCCCCACACACACACACACACACACGCGCGCACACACGAAGACATGTGTATGTACGTATCTGCTGCCCACCACCAGGCGTCAGCGTCAGCGACGACAGCGGCGGCTGTCTGGCTCATTCAGCTTTAAAATCAAACGACGACGTCGCTGCTTCTAGCTGCTGCCATTTCTCATCAATCATATCGACCTACAGCAATACATACGCGCAAACGCACACGCACACGCACATGCACATGCACATGCACATGCATGCAAACAAAATTGAACCTCGCACAACCCCAAGAACTCTACACACACACACACACACATGCACTCCCTTTCCTCTGCCAGCGACACACCACGACGTCGGTGCCCGCTGCCCGTTGCCCGCTGCACGCGTTGCCAACAGTTGCCAATTTGCGAGCTCCTTTTGAAATCGAGTTGCCAGCTTCGAGTTTCTTTCGTTTAGTTGTCTTACCTGCAATGAGTGAGACAGAGAGAGAGAGGGAGAGAGAGAGTGTGAGTTAGGGAGACAGTTAGTAAATTAGTATGCGTGTGCGTTTATTATTGATTGCATAAGGCTTTAATGCTAAATTGCTTTCCATTAGCAATTTAATATTCCACTCCATCCCCTGTCTTTCTATGCCACTCATTCCCTGTCATTTTATTCCATTCCCATTCAATTTTAATTATACAATTTTGCAACTTAATGTATCCCATTCTACTCATTTCCTTTCACTGTCTTTGTATGCCATTTCATTCTCATTCCATTCCATTCCATTCCCATTCAAAATTCTGCATTGCATAGGACAGACTTTCTTTAATTATAAAAAAGCTTTTCATTTGCAATTGAATAGTCGATTCCATAACATTCCTTGTTATTCCCAGCAATTCCATTCCATTCCCAGGCATTTCCTGCCATTCCTTGCCCTTTAATTCCCAGCTATTCCCATTATAATTTCAGGCTTGTCGGTTATGGAATTTCACTTAAATATTCTAAGGCATATTTAATTATCTTCAGGCGACATTTTATATTATATATATATATATATATATATATATATATATATATATATATATATATATATATATATATATGTATATGTATATTTATATTTATCTTTTATATATCAATTCCAATTTTCTCTTTTGTTTTTAGAGTGCCCCAAGCTCTATTTACTTGGTTTAATTACTTTTACGTGTTTTTGTTTTATTTTGTCAAGTTTTTTCCAAGCACACGAAAAGCTCTTGACGCATTAGCCAAAGAAATTGAACAACAACAAATGGCAAAAGGAACTTCTTTTGACAGTCAATTATCGTTTGTTCTCTCAATTTGATTTTAATCTATTTTCGCCAGTTCCAGCAGCAGCCCCAGCCCCAGCCCCAAGAGAAAATGCAACTTTAATGCGAAAAAAAAAAAACAAAAACTCAAAACAAAAAACAACGCAAAGAGCTTTGCTTTTAATAAGCTCTGCTGCTGACGCTCTTCAAGTCTGCTCTCTCGCTCTGCCTCTCTCTCGCTCTCTGCAGCGGTCTGTTTTGCGTGGGCTTTAAAGTTGCGCCAGAAACATCGACAGCAGCAACAACAGCAAATAATTAAAATTTGCAGCTTGAACAACTTTTTTTTTGTCGTTTTTGTTTTGTTTTGCATTTTTGCTGAAAGCAGCAGCGCCGCAGCTGCGAAGCTGGCAGCGGCACTGAGACACAGGCCACATGTGCCGTTATGTGCTTGTGCTTGTGCCTGTGCCTGTGCCTGTGCCTCTGCATGTGCATGTGCATGTGCTTGCCTATGTGTGTGTGTGAGTGCGTCGACTGGCAGCATCCTTGCCAACAGAGCCACCCATTGAACAGCCACGCCTGTGTGAGCCACATTGCATGTGCTATATACATATGTACAGGAGTATATATACATGTATATGTATATATATATATATATATATATATATATATATATATATATATATATATATATATATATATATATATATATATATATATATATATATATATATATATATATATATATATATATATATATATATATATATATGTGTGTGTGCGTATATGAGTGTCTGTGTATGAGTGGCATATATAAAATAAAAGTCGCCATGCAAGAAAAACTAACAGCGAGGGCAGCCAAAGGGCAGGCACACACACACACACACACACACACACACACACACACACACACACACACACACACACACACACACACACACACACACACACACATACATACATACATACAGCGCGCCCAACTGTGTGCAGAGGCGAATGCGAAAAGAGAAGAAGCAGCAGCAGCAACAACAACCGTTAAGTTGTCCTGAAGGCAAATGCCGCTACAACGCAGTAAAAGCAGTTATAGCCTGAGGCAAAAGCCTTCTCCCTCTCCTGCACACTCTCCTTCCATCCCTCTCTGCCTGCCCACCCATCGCCCACGGTCCATGCCCAGGCGTCTGCTCTTTGGCAAGTGCAAAAATTTATCGATTTTCTCTCTCTGTGTGTGTGTGTGTGTTTTTGCAGAGTTTTTAACGGTTACGTATGGCCTGCGTGTGTGTGCGTGGGAGCGAGCGTCGGTTTGAGGGTATATCAAGCGACAACGGACATGCCTTGTTATGAATGTAGAAAAGCGACTGCCGCCCCCTCAAGAGAGTCAGGGGCGTGGACAGCAGCTGGTAAGGTAGGTAGCCAGGTCGCTAGGCAGGTAGTTAGATTGTTGGCTGAGTTGGTTGGGCTAGGTAGGTGCATTCTGTATGCCGACATGGCTGATTATTATCCTGGGCAACTCCAGAGAGGGGGAGGGAGAGGGAGAGTGAGAGAGGAAGAGTGAGAGAGCGAGAGCATGAGAGCATGAGAGAGAGCGCTGGAGTTGGGAGTAACTGCGGCGACGAGAAAACAACTTTAAAAACAAACTTTCATTCAGTATATGTTGGGGTGGTTACACCCTGTGCCATGTGCCATGTGCCCTGTGCTCTGGTGCCACCCTGTGTGCCATTAAATTTTTGTTGGACTGGAAATTTAATTTGCGGCTGAGACTGCCAACAGCTTAAGAGGCTTAGACGCAATAGAAGAGAATGAGAGAACGCAGATACATAAGATAAATGCGACATAGAGGAAGCAGTCAAGAGACTGACAGACAGACAGAGAGAGAGAGAGAGAGTGCCAGAACGAGAAAGCGAGATAGGTATACAGCAGTTTGGGTCAGCTGCAGCAGGGCGCAGTCAAGTATAAAATTGGCCAACCACCCCTTTCTAACTGCCTTTAATTTTTTTTGGCAGCACTTTAAGGAAACTTTATGCCTTCGCTTGAAGCCAAAGGAATTTGGCAGTGTTGTGAAACTTGTGCTAATCACATTAGAATCGCTAAGGAAGTCGAAATCAACTGTTCGACTTCTACAGTCGAACTAAAACGGCAAATTTATCAAGCAACTAAATTGGGCGCATTTTGTGGGTAACTAAAGCAGCTTTACAACACTGGCAATAATCTAGATTGCTCGCTATGAGCAAGATTTGTTACGTTATTACATATAGAAAGCATAAATATAAAAAATATAAACTGTGCAACACTATTAACAACTCAACGTAGTTAACTTCGACTTATCAACACTACTATTCAGCAACTAAGTTGCCAAATACTAGTTAAATTCGTTTTTCTTACACTTGATGTTTCAGTAAAACTAGATTCTACATATTGTACTCGTAAGACTCTAAATGATAATACAATGGGACAGTTACTACATATACACATATCGTTAATCAACACTAAAACATAGCGCATTTTAGCATTGCTTTTGAAGTATTAACGAACACTGTAAACAACCAATTTACCAACACAACTGCTTGACTGCTGCGTAAGCAACAATAATCAGCTGCAAGTTAACGTTATACAACACTGCATCTATATAAAGTCAACGCTTAAATTGTGAATTCAACATAAAAATAACTGCTTTTAGCTCATAAGCTTTATTCACTACTTATTCACTATGAATAACACTGACCCCACTCCCCCATTCAACTCCATCTCTAAAGGAAAATACTACAATTTAGTATTCAAAGCTTCGTCGCGGGCATTCATATGTTATCTCATCTGGCGCGCCCAAATGGGAGGCTTCATTCATGGAATTGCATTGGAAGATGTTAAGGGGCGATGTTGCCTTTAGATTTGGTAACTTGAAAGGTTTCCAAGAGACACAGAGCCAAATAGACAGACGGAGAGAGAGAGAGAGAGAGAGAGATAGATAGATAGAAAGAGAGAGAGAGAGACTCCGTTGCTGTGGATACATGTGACACAACACAAAGCACACGTAAATCCCATTCAATTCTATTGAGAAATCAGCTTTTGTTTCGCACAATGCCAGAGAATTGAGATAGAATAGAATAGGATTATATTATCTTTATACTAAACAATTCAATAATGTATTAAGCACACTCTCTCACACACGCTTTGTCTGACCCCATCACCATTACTCTACTCTACCCCTCTCGCTCTATCTCTCTCTCTCTCTCTCTCTCTTTCTGTCTTTTTTGGGCAATTGATTGGGCTTCACAAACAATTTGATATTAATTGGCGTTGCATGGAGCCTCAGCAGCACTGGAAGCCTACAGAAGAGAGCAGAGGGGACGAAGATGAGAGAGCGAAAGAGAGAGAGCGAGAGAGGGCGACTGCTCTAGCTCTAAAAGTAGTCTTGCAATTCTTCCATTGCATTGTTTCGCTTCGTTTTGTTTTGCTAGCGTTTCGCTGTTGAAATAATTTAAATTTTTCTACAACAATAAATTGTTTGTTTCGACTTGCTTTTGTTGCATTGTTTTTTTTTTGTTTTTTTTTTTTCTTAGTATTAATTTGCTTTGTTTTTGTGTCATTCATAAACAACAGTTGTGAGATTCACTGCTATATTCTCAATGCTCTCTCATTCTGTCTCTCTCTGGCACCACTACAGACATATAATTTAGCCTTAGCCAACATTAGAGATGCGAAACAAGCCGTTTGTCAATATTAGATACATATGTATGTAGATATTTGCCTTAGCCAACCACCATAGATATAATAAATTTTAGCTTATATAATTTTCCGACACTGGAGATACAGAAATTAGCTGTAACCAACATCAATTAGCGTTAGCCAGAATTAAGTGGCTTTAGCCAACACTGTATGTGCTGAAGCAAGCCTTAGTCAACACTAGAAATGCATAAAATAGTTTTAACCAACACTGTTGACAGCTAAATAAGAACTCAACACTATTTCAGCTAAATCAGTAAGTAAAGTATTGAAAAAATATAGTGTCGGTCTGTCAATTAACAACCCTGAAGCAATCGAAGCAACACGGTAAACCTGCTAAATCTGCTTTGCATTAGTCAGCATCGTAGTTATTTTAAAACACTCCCAACCAACCAACCAAAGTTTTCTCTTGGCATTTAAACTCGGTCATAACAGCTAACCAAGTTAACGTCATTCCTATTGCAATGAAAAGCAACTGTATACTGGTCAATCAACTGTCCAGCAGTGCTGGTTAATTGAGTTGGCTGCCTCGACTGGCACTAATCAACACTGCAGTTGAACCAATTATTCAATCGGTATAATAGTATAACAGTATAACGGCTATTATCAATTAAGCTTGCTGCACTCGATGCAGCACACTGGCTTCGACTTATCGCTTCAACTTGAACAGCTTTTATTTACTTTTATTGATATTGATATTGATATTATTTCCACTACTATTATAATTATTGATTATTAGTATATTCATATCAGACCTCGCACGTCCTCTCTGCCAGCTGTTTAACCTCTTTGCCCGGCGCATTCCCCAACATTTCAATTTGAAGTCTAAATCTTCCGCATTTAATTACACCTGTGTGTGTGCACGTGTGTGTGTGTGTGTGTGTGTAAATTTCTATATTTAGCTAAAGCATTACCCACAATATTCCCTCGAGCGTATGCAAATCATTTCATATTCATTGGCTCAACCTCAACTCAATTTGTTCTCTTGTCGCAGTTAAGACTTGGGAATTTTAAATGTTTTCAGCTTTAAGATAATCAATCTGGGATCTTATAGCATGCAGCTCTTGTCAGACACCAAAAGATGCTTCTTGAGCCGAAGAGCTCGGTGAAGTTGCGACTGCAAAGCTAAGAGGAGACAGTCTTCAGAAGTTATACGCTAACGAAGCAAAAGAAGGAGACAAAGGATGAAAAGCAAAGAAGAGCAAAAAAGACCAGGATACTCAAGAAGGAGATGAATAACCAAAAGTAATATTAAAGAGGCAGAAAGAAAAGGAGGAGATGAAGGACAATAAGTGGAAGGGGAAAGGAAGCGAAAAAGAAGAGCGAGAAGAAAATAAATCAGGAGTTAAAGGCAAGAAAACGATGAAGTAGAAAGAGAAGTAGGGGGTGTAGAAAAAATTAAAGGAATGAAGGGGAGAAAAGGTAGGACAAGAGGTAGCAACTGAAGGTGCAGTAGAGGTGAAAATATGCAAGGGAATAAGGAAAGGTAGAAGATAGGGAAATGACAGATTAACAAGAACAAGAGCTGAAACCTAACTATATAGATATATACATATATATATACATACATATATATTGAATGAAGACTATATCCAATATTATAGATAATCTACATACATATATACATATATAACTTGGCTTAATATCGCATATTACGTAATGTATAGATATACAATTAATATAATATAGTATTTATTATACTATATCTAACCACCGCATTGTCCATTTAGCACAAAAGTTGTCTACATTAATTATTAATTATTATTGGTCGTTATTTCAAGCTTCAAGTTGTTTGACAACACTATTAACAATACTAACTAGATGTGTGTGTGTGTGTGTGTGTGTGTGTGTGTGTGTGTGTGTGTGTGTGTGTGTGTGTGTGTGTGTGTGTGTGTGTGTGTGTGTGTGTGTGTGTGTGTGTGTGTTCCTATCGAAGCATTTCCATAAATCTTGTATAACTATTCCAATACAAATGCTAATTGAAAGGCATCTGCTAAGTATTAGTAGTATATATGCTAGTAAATGTAGTGTATATGTATGTATTAACTAGTAAGCACATATTTTAGTGTACATAGCACATATACTACTGCACATGTTAGTGCATATAGTAAATACTTAATTTAGTTTCTGTTTGTCTTTGTTCCCCTTCTTCCTATTTGTTTTTGCTTTATTTTCATTTGCAGCTGTTTTTACAGCTGTTTCGATGCGAGTCAGCAATTCACTTGTTGTTGTTGTTGTTGTTGTTGTTATAATTGCGTTTGTTGTTGTTGTTATTGCATTTCGAGTATTTGTAAGCGCGCCGTCAGCTTGAAAATTAAAAATGTGCAATAAATGGCAACAACAACAACAACAACAACAACAACAACAACAAAACACACACACAAAAAATAAATAATAATAATAAAAAAAATTACTCCAATTACGAGACATCAGCGTAATACAAAACGAACGAGATGGCTGCTAAATAAGCTGGGGAGCGAGCGAGAGAGTGAGAGCGCGAGGCATGTGCTGAACTTGGTCAGCAAACTGATAAATGTGCTTATGTACATCCATACATGCATCAGACACACATATATATATATATATATATATATATATATATATATATATATATATATATATATATATATACCACTGACTTCTGCATGTGTATAACAGTTATGCTCATATAACAGCTTCGATTGCCACTGCAAACTTCTGACAAATCCATGTGCAAATTTTCACATAGCAGTGCGAAATTTCAGAGAGAGCGACACAGAGGGGTAAGGGGCTGGCTGAAGGGGTTGATTCTTACATGTGCTGCATTAGACAGGCGAGAAGGCGGCGGGATACTATCTCTCTCTTTCTTCTCTTGTACATTGAACTTTTGACTGTCCGTCCGTCCGCTTCACCCCGTTGCCAGCTCCAACAACAGCAGCATCAGCAGCATCAGCAGCTGGCGGCCTGCATTATGGTCTTACCCGATTCACGATTACCGATTCCCATGACTCCGGTCGCACTTTCTGGTTCTATTTTTACGCGATTTATGGCCGCGTTTTCGTTTGAAATTAACTGCTCTGAACATTTCATAAACACAATCGAAATCGACCATAAAAAAAGAAAGAGAAAAAAGCAGCGCAGCTGCAAGGCAGCCAGAGGCTTGGCAAGAGTGGGGCGGTGGCGGGGCATATCTAATCTGGGTCGTAAAAGCATGTTTCATGCGTTCGCTAGGCATGCCGAACAAACCTCTCCCCCCACTCCAAATCAACGAACCGCCCTTAGACACCCACCCACCCTTCAGCTACCCTAGTCTCGAGGACTTTGATAAACCGCGCGCGAATTATAAAACGGGTTAAGTCTATGTTATATTTAACTTTATTTATTTGTCCCATTTGCCTTTTGCCTAGCTAATGCTTATCTAATCAATAAAACAATGTTTAGAAAGAAGAGGAAGAAAAACAAAGGTGGAAAATACCCGAATTGCACTCAACTAGAGGATGCTCTATAAAAAGTAATCAGAGTATATTTTCGACGTTGATCAAATGTAAATCATAATAGATCATATACAGATATATCATAGATAGATAAAACTAGATCGTCCACCAAATAGATCATATACATAGATCCTATTCTATTCCTATCCTATATTCAAGATTCCACATATATTCGTAAGTTTTATAGTTAAAGTATAATATATATATATATATATATATATATATATATATATATATATATATATATATATATATATCTTCCATTAGCTAAGTAACTGCACGTTCTAAATATAGTTGCTGATATACCCCACATAGTATTCCAGTTATATGAGAAGATAATGTCATTTAGTTAAGCCTCAGCTGCATTATCTAGGGAAAAGTCTATTTAGAACTTATCTTAAGCACTTCAACTGACAACGTGTGACATTCAAAGAAGAATGCGAATGAGAATGAGAATGAGAACGAGAATGGGAATGGGAATGGGAATGGGAATAGCAATGATAATGGGAATGAGAATTAGAAACGACGCAGACGGATCGCAGACGAAATATGAGGAAAAGTCGGGCGCTGCAATTGAGGTTAAGACGTCAACGCTGATTAGAGACGAGTCGAATATAACAAATAATAATAATAATTATAATAATAGTAGAATGCCAATGATTGATTCATAGATGCGTCTCGAGATAACGCCTATCGACATAAAAAAACGAAAAAAGGTTTACCGATTACGGTTGCGATTGCACGGATTACAAATAATATTTATGGAGTGGTCCGGCTGCAATCAATAGATTGTCCAGCGGAATGTTTATGAAAAATCGTTATATAATATGATATTGTAACTGAGCCAACTGATTGAGCGATTAGTATTTTTCCTATTACATTTTAACTATAGCTGATATGATTCATGCACTTTATGGTTTTAAAGACTTATCGATCGATGGTCGATAACAATATTTCCCAGGTAGCTAGATAGGTTTTTATATAGATTGCCTGTTAGTTTATTGATCACGTATTTTACGCTTGATATATAAACTATCAAGCTTTAAAGTAACAAAGTGTTTGAAATGATATTACGATTTTCTAAAAATTTTTGTTTGAATATCATGGGAAACATGAATACATAGTAGTCTACACAAAAATGTCTTACTTAATTCATAGTGCTATTAAATGCGTATCGATTATTCGATAACGATTTAAAAAACTCTTCGTAAGTCTTCAAGATAGCCGAATTTGCATAACTATACGGAAATCAATTGGTTGCACAGCAATTAGTCATAGACTTCAATTTATCGAATAGTCGATAATCAAGAGTTGTGCAGAAACTTGGGATTTGTTGGCATACCCGAATGCCATATAAATTGATATAGCTCGCAACGTACTTGTGATGATCTAAATTGCAGTCATATATCAAAGCAACAACAACTCGAACAAAAGCAGCTAAAACGACAGCCACGATTGATGGCAAAGTCTGTTAATTACTACAATTTGTGGGCTGGTCATACCCCAAATACGACACACGCACACGAACACAGGCATATGTATATGCATTGCTATTTATAGGCCTCGATAAAACATTCAATGGAACCAGAAACTTATCGAGAAATTGTAATTGATGTGGGCTCATCAAAAATGTGAAAATGTTTGGGAACTCGAACAAATGTTCGGCGTAGTTAATAGATATCGCAATTGCTATTGTTGTTGTAAGCTGTCATGACAAACTGTAAACTAGGAAAAGAAAGAGACGAAGGAAAGGAAAAACAATAATAATTATAGAACTAGGGGCTTTGTATCGGTGTCCAGTGATGAGTCAGTAGAACACGCAAACCTAACAGAAAACAGTGCAAAAATAACAGCACAAAAATTGAACCAATGTTCAGTTCAATGTTCGACTATAGAATATACCCTGCAGAAAATTTCAGTTAGTTCTGCATTCAAATAGAAACTGTTTATAATGCTGATTGTTTATCGATATTTACCGATTTAAGTTATTTATTTGTGGCATATACAACACATAGAATTTACATTAAACTTATAATAATAATAATATTATAATTAATATTGATACCGGATTCGGATACCGATATTTATCGACTTTAGTTATATGTGACGTGCATATAACCTGTGCGCACATTCAATTATATTCCCAATTATATATCTTACTATTACTATTCATATTTCACAATAAAGATATTTATCGATTTTGTGCTATATGACACATCCTAAATTTAATATTGAGCTACACTTGCGTATGAATGGAAATTGCCTCATTTAATACTCGGTACTCGTGGCTGCATTTGGGCTGAAAATCGATGAATATCGATAAGCAAACATGTGTCAATTAAATGAGCAATATGTGCTGTAAAATACACGTAAAGCTTGCAGACATGCATGGTTAACTTTTTGAAATCGACTTTTCCAATTTATCAATAGGAAACGAAGCGAAGTTGACAAAACTATAATTTGTTTCGCTGTTTTTGTATATTTGATTGATGAATGCTGGAAAATCATATCTAAGTAAATCGATACTTATCGATTTCAAAAATTCATTGAAATCGCATATGAACTGCAAAGCACGCATATCAAATAAGAGAGAAGCTGATTTCGCAAATATACATACATATGTAACCATATTTATGTACACGAATATACATATGTACATATGTATATTTGGGACACTCAAAATGATCTATGAGCTGTGCATTTGCAAGTAATTGTTTCTCTAGCTGTCGCTCTAGCTGCATCTGCATCCGTCTGTCTATCTATTTCAAGTATCTGACAGTTTTGTCAGCTTTTGTTAGGCATCAATGCAACTGACGTCGCTCGCTGCTGGCGTCGCTAGGTCGTTGTAGTGCAAACTGCAGTTGAAGGTGATTTAATAATGAGTGCGAACAACGCGCAGCTATCCGAACCGCCACCCCGCACCCGCCCTCGACCTGCTGCCTGCCTCACTTTCCACATTTCCACCATTAGCAGCACCATCATCTGCACCTCCATCTCCGCCTCCACCTTCGGAAACAACTATGTATGTCTTCACCTCCATATCTGCCGCCCTTTTGCACGACCTCTCCCCCTCTCTCTTTGTTTGTCTGTCTGTTTGTCTGTCTGTCTGTCTCTCATCTATCCACGTCCCACGTTATTTTTGCATTTTTCTATTGCATTTTATTTATTGTTTTTTTTTTCTGCTGCTTATTCTTCTTCTTCGTCATCATCATCATCGTCTCGTTTCTCATTATTTTTATTGTTTCTGCTGCGCTTATAAATAGACCTCGTCGCCGACGCCGTTAATTGCTTCAGCAGTCGCTTTTCTTTTTTTGTTTCATCTCTTTTTGTTGTTGTTTTCGTTTTCTTTAATTATAATTCATTACGTATTTGCATTTTATTTATTGGCTGCACTTTTACTGCTGCTGCTGCTGCTGTGGTTAGCGCCCCGTAGGGGCGATGCTGTTGCCTATTGCTGCTGTTATTATTCATTTTATTATTATTATTATTATTATTATTATTATTATTAATGCTGTTATTGGAGACTGCACTTGCCCATGAGCTTTGGCATAAGGGTAGGTCGGCGGCAGTACGGTGACGATAAATTACGATCATATGAAATATATATATATATGCGAGTATATAGTATATATATACAAGTATATATTCTACAAATGTATATTTATTGGACATCGTATGCCCGCATCAGTGCTAAGAAAGCAGTCTCCGCAGAGCAAGAAAGCAGGCCATTCTCAATTGATTGACGCAAGACAAAGATGAGAAGATGAAGAATTGATCAAATCGCTGATCACTGATCGCTGATCGCAGACAATGATAATTTAACTAAAATCATTATTTGTTAAATATTTGAATGCAACTTTTGTTTTACATATTTGTAACATATGAATATATTTTGGATAATTTTTCTCTATATACCTTTTTATTTATTTATTTATACACACATTTTCCACACCTATTCAAACAATATTTCTTAAACATTTTAGCAAAAAAAAAAAATAATTTTATTAATTTATATATGCGGTTTCATTTATATATATTTTAAAAATTTTATATTTTCCAATTTAATTTAATTTTATATTTTCCATTAAAAAATTGAAATCATATGATATGATTTTGCTTAATAATTTGATTATATTTTAATTATTACCTATATTTCAAGCTTTTAAAATACTAAAACTGAATTTCATTGAATGCTTTGATTAATATTATTTCCATTTTTATGGATATTGCTATATATTCATTCAATCCGAATATTCAACGACTTTTTATTGTATTTATCCCAATAGCAGAAACACCTTTGTGGGGGTTTTCATAGTGTTTTTATTTTATTACACTTTTTTGTTTTTTCTTTTTAAATTGAAAAATAAGGTACGAGCGATTACGTACGACGGGGTTTACCCCAAAACCGCTTAAAAAGCACATTCATTGTCTTATGCAATTGGAGGGGCGCAGCGCAGGCTGGCCGGAACGAGGCATGGCGATTTGATTGGTTAGAGAAATAGAAATAGCTGTTTCATATGCAATATTTACTGCTAATTGAATTCAAAATTTCACAATGGGCACAGCTCCCAGACGAGAGACGAGAGACGAGAGACTCGTCGTGAGATGCATTTCGATGTAAAAGTTATAGAGAAAAGGGGGAATTTATATTTATATATAGACATAAAATTACAATCGAATTCCATAACACTTTTGACAGATGAATAAACTTTTTAATAAATATGTGCACGACTAAGAGATACCTCAACCCACTGAAAAGGTGAATTCGGGGCAAAAGAAGATGATTTAGACTCTCCATAGTATATTAATTCTCCCTCCGTTCGTCCGTATCAATGTAAAAATCGCATATGCCATAAAAGCTGCATACTTGATATTCGTAATGATTCCTACTCCTATCATTTGTACTGTTTTCATAATTTGCAATCTTTTTTCTCATATTTATATATTAATATTCAATATTTCCATATTATCGATAATTGCAAAAGCTTATCTAGACTTCTCCTATGCGTAAAGAGGCATCTAGTAATACACATATTAAAGATCTACCAACATATAACTAAGTAATGCTCAGTTCAAATAGGAATTGGGTTAGAATATCACTGGGAACTGTATAGACCTAAATGGAGATTATGTTGAGCAATTAAGAAAAATTTGCTTAAATTTATTGTGTTTTCTTTGTCAGGTTCTGACCTAAGAATTATGGGAATTCTAGGACTGCCCTCGTCCATGTTTATATAGCAAATTTCAAGATATTTTTTTTTATCAAAATTTAATTCTTGATTTTTAGAATGGAACGGCTCATAGAAAGCAGAAGTAGAAGCAGAAGCTACGTGTAGTAGAGCCCACGTAATTACTCCAGAAATTATACCAATCATAAGAAGAGCTATAAAGCAAGCTACAGCATAAGGCATAAGCGAAATATGTACATAGATATAAGACAGGAGCAATTGAAACCTCTGAGCCAAACAGTGATTCCAAGGGCAATATACCCTTATTAATTCACAAACTAAGAGAGAGAGAGAGAGAGAGATAACTACATACCGGAATAATGCAGTTATTTCAGCTGTCACAGGCTGGAGGAGGGGCACAGGTGTGAGTTTTTGTATAAATAAACATGCAGTGTTTAGATATGAGCAGTGGCTGATGACTATCATTATTATGACTATTATTATTATTATTATTATTAGTGTTATTTGATCTGCTGCCTATTCAGTTTCATTTATTTCTGTTTTAGCCGACAGCAACAGCAGCAGCAACAGCAACAATTGCGCATAATGAAATGAACTACAAAACAAGCTGCAGTGGGTCGGGGCGGGGCTGAGAGGCTGAACGACGCGCGTCAACGACACCCAAAGCTGCGGAGAGCGGGAGAGAGACATGTGAGAGATAGCAGGCGTGTGAGCAGTTGCAGCAGCGGCGCAGTGCACATAACTGTTTTTTGCATGTGTGCGTGTGGCTCTCTATTCATGTGTGTGTGTCTCTGTGTGTGTGTCTGTGTGTGTGTGTGTGTGTGTGTGTGTGTGTGTGTGTGTGTGTGTGTGTGTGTGTGTGTGTGTGTGTGTGTGTGTGTGTGTGTGTGTGTGTGTGTGTGTGCCGGTCGATAAACAAAAATGACAACAACAACTGGACGACTGCGCAGCTGGCAGCAGATAGTGAGCGCAGTCATTGACGTTGATGTTGACGTTGACGTTGACGTCGCTGCTGGCGTCGTCGCGTTTGACTCATTAAATATTTTGCAACCTTGACCGTTCGAGAGCGATTAAAATGTGTGAGTGTTTATAAGTATGCATGTATGTGTGTGTGTGTGTGTGTGTGTGTGTGTGTGTGTGTGTGTGTGTGTGTGTGTGTTGTTATTGTCAATGCTGCTGCTGTTGCTATTGTTGTTGTTGTAGTTTCAGCTTGATTTTAACTGCATGACAAGTCGGCATAACACAAATCGTATAACAGCTATAAATTATAACTGTCAATAGTTTGGACTTAATAGAAAGAAGAAAGAGGAAAAAGCAACAACAACGCAGCTTAAATACCCTGCAAAACAAGCTTAGCAGAGTTTACAACTATGTAGAGGCCATATCATCATATAGCAAATCGATTAGATATGGCAAGGCTGAATAGCTGAATGGGAAGACGTAATGCCAGAAACAATGCAAACATCGTATAAAGAAGAAGAAGAAGAAGAATAGCAAACAAAGTCGACAAATTGTATTTATTTTTTACTTTTATTTATTTATATACACAAATATATACGTATATCTGATTGTTTTTTTTTTTTTTGGGTTTTTTTTATGCCCTCGTCGCCGTCGACGACTCGAGTTTAATGCAAATATTTGGACAACAGCAGGAAATGGGACAGTTCTAGAGCACAGAGAGATGAACAAAAATAAAAACGCGAGGGAATCGTAGAAATAAAACTAAAATAAATAACACATAGAACCACAAGTAGAACAACAACAAATATGAAAAGTCGCGCACTCGGAGCACTTGCAAAAATTGCTTTTTCTTTTATACATATACATATACATACATACATATATATATACTCTTTGCAGTCAAAGCCTTTCTATGCGATCCGCAATCCAATCAAATTTCATTCATTGCAATCCCATTCCAATTCCGATTCCCACTCCCATTCCGATTCCCATAGTCATTCTATGAACAGCAGCAACACAGACTGCGCAACGTTTCTTATGACATTCGATTGAAGTCTAATTGGCCGTGCAATTACTATAACTTTTTCCATATACTCCCAAGTCGCCCCCCAAGCCCCGTTAGACGACTAGAGCGTATCATTAAATGTCCATTAAAAAGCCAAAACCCCTTACAACGTTTAAACACAAATTGAAATGGGTAATTGACGAAGGCAAAAAATAAATGACGAGAAGAAGAAGAAGAGGAAGAGCAAGTGTGTACTATAGAGGGTGGAGGGTAGTGGGTAGTGGCTATTGAGTACTGGGTAGTAGGAGCTGTAGGAGCTGCGTCTACTGACATCAATCATTGTCCATTGTCCATTTTGAAACACGCAGTAAAACGCAATCAAAGTTATTTTTAAAACAGAAATAAATTAATGAATGAATGTTAAATACCCTACATATATCAAATAAGTATTTCCTGACATCATTTACATATATGATACCATCTATACACACATCTTTATATCTTATAATGTATATAAACATATATATTTTAAAAATTAAATTATTTACTCAATTAAATAATTATTTTGCTTTCATATTACATATATTTCCCAATGCAATTATATATATATATATATATATATACTATGTATATATCTCTGAAATATACGTAAACATAAGAATTACATTTCATCTTTATTTCAATTCAATTTTGCCGAATTTAATTTGCGGGGTATTTCCAAGTCGTGTCCTGTTCTATTTTTAGCATAACCTTTTTTGTGTCGATTGCCTCAGCTAAACGACCTTTGCAAATTACAAAGTGAAACCCGTTTTCCCTCAAGCCCCTTCGACTACCCTCGCATCTCTCTCCTCTCGCCGCACTCCTTACATTCTGCACTCCCCACTCCCCTTTGTCCGCTCGCCTAACTGCATGTCATGACATTTTCCAGTCGTCGACTTCTTTTGCGGTCGTCCGTTGTATGCGGCCATTTAGCTCTCTAATTGCTGTCATTCCAACAAAGCAGCCACTGAATGAGAGAAGCGACCTCAGCCAGTAACTGTCTGACCATCTATCTATCTGTCTGTTTGTCTGTCTGTCTGTCTGTCCGTCTGTTTGCTGTTATTTTAATACCCTGTCCGAGTGGCTGGCCAAAAGGTATATGATTTACCAATTTATACAGCGTTACAGCGTATCTCTCAGTCGAACATGCCCCACACAGCTGCTATTAGCCCTTACTCTTCTCTCGTTGCGGCAGGTCAACAGTGTCAAATTACGTATGATTATTTTTAGCTTAGCAACGTGCGTGCTGTGCTTAAAGTCCCCTCCCCCGCAGCGCCTACAACAGCAATCCTTCATTCCATCCATCTGCCTCGCACCTCTTCCCCTACTTCCTCCTCTTCCTCGTCCACCCGCACTGTTCTCACACACACAGTTTTGGCATTGCTGTTAACTCCACTTTGTTCGCTTCAATCACTTGTTCTGTTGCTGTTTCTTCTTCTTCTTCCTCTTCCTCCTCATCATCCAACTCCTTCTACTTCTTGTTCTTCTCCTTCCTCTGCTGCTGCTGCTGCTGCGTTGCCCACTCTCGCAACACTTCAGTGTTCACTTCACTCACTCGCTCGCTTAGTCACCGTCGCTTGTCTTTTTGTCTGTCTCCCTCCCTCTCTCTCTCTCTCTCTCTCTCTCTCTCTTTGTCTTATAAGTGCTTCCCACTTCTTTGCCTGCCGTAACCGCAAAAACTAGCAACATCATTGAAAAAAAAGAAGAAGAAAAAACATTTTGCGACTTTTGTTTCGCTTTCCGGGTCGCATTTGGTTCATTTGATTCGTCTCTCTCGCTCTCGCTCTCGCACTTGCTCTCTCTCTCTCTTTCTGCCTTAGTCTCTGTTTGTCTTTCAATTCTGTTACCCATTTATCTACTTCTCTGACTAATATACATATGTTTGTACATAGATACATACATATATGTCCCTTCTCTTGCTCACTCAATCCCTTCCTCTCTCTCCCTCAATCTCTCTCTCTCTCTCTCTTACGTCATCACACAGTTTCTTTATTCATATTTAAATAGTTTTAAGATATACATACTTTATACTTTACACACACATTCATACATACAAACATACAAATACATGTACATTAAGATTATATGTCTATAGCTTTATTATATAATAATTCATTTTTTGAAGGTCGTCAAGTTCTTGACTCAAAACTCTTGATCGAATTCTACGTGAGCTTCTTAACGTTTTGTTTCTCTTTTCGGTTATTAATTGTGTTCGGTACGCAAAGGTTGGCATAAATACAATCAAATGGAATCCGAAGGCTGAATGCGTGCACTGCTCTGAGAGTTTTGCAACGTACATTTTTCCACTAATATTATATAGACCATAAACTAGCTGCTCAACTATATTAACAACTGTTTGCTATACTCTGTGTGTGTGTGTGAGTGTGTGTGTGTGCTTGAGGGAAATTCCACTGTTAAATACATTTCGAATGTGAAGTGAAGTGTAGCAAGAATAATTATCATTGAGAGTGCTTATACATCTGTCAGTTCCTCTTTATCCATATATGTATATATAGTACTTAAGTTTCTGTCTCTGTCTTTATGTCTCTATGTCCCTATGCCTCTCTTTCTCGCATTCCCTCGCCTCTCTCCCACTATATCTCTGTTTCTATCTGTTTATCTCTCTCTCTCTCTCTCCCTCTCCTGCTCACCACTCCCTCCATATATGTTTCTATCTCTATCTCTATCTCTATCTCTATCTCTATCTCTATCTCTATCTCTATCTCTATCTCTATCTCTATCTCTATCTCTATCTCTATCTCTATCTCTATCTCTATCTCTATCTCTATCTCTATCTCTCTATCTCTCTATCTCTATCTCTCTATCTCTATCGCTATCTCTCTATCTCTCTCTCTCTCTCTCTCAATTCCATCCCTTCCCAGGCTCTATTCTCCTCTCCTCACTCAGCCAGAAACACACTAAATAAATAAATCCTCTGGGAGAGATTCCCTCTATTTTCCCTCTATTTTTTCTTTGTCATACTTTATATAACGTTCTCTTTCTCTCATACTTAATGATTAACCTTCTCTATCTCTCTATCTCACCTTTCTCTCTCTCCCTGCATTTCCCCTACCCGTCTCTATATATAGCCTAAAAATGAAATTGGTCCAATTCCCTTATCAGCATTATATGTACATATATACATACATAGGTATGTATATAGAAGCTCTTCCCTCCGAGCTTATCTCGCGCGTATTGTAACAATTTGGGTTGCAAGCGATTCAAGTCGCCTTCTTATCGACCAGAGGCAAAGGGGGCGGCGGAACTAGTTCCAAAACACCCAAAACAGGAAATGAGTTTCTAGCGTGAATCGGGTCATAGTACATGAATATATATATATATATATATATATATATATATATATATATATATATATATATATATATATATATATATATATATATATATATATAATATACATACATGTATGTGTATAAATATTATAATTAAATTAACTGAATAAGTATGTACATATATAAAGTAAAGTCTTCCCCAAGTCACGAGTATTGACATCATATAGATATGTCCTGAACAACAAAGAGAGAGAGAGAGAGAGGAGGTATAGTCCTCCATTATCAGTGATAATATAATACGTACAAATATTTTTACTGCTTATCGATAAATATTTTTCAAACGATTTCCATATGGATCCTCAGTGAAGTGAAGTGGACAGTGTCCTCTTCCTCTCGTTCCACCTCTCTTCCTTTCTCTCTCTCTCCCTCTCTTCTACATCATTGAATAATTATTGTTATAAAGACTGCAACTCAACTAAAAATCCCTATAGATGGATCCATGAATCAAGGTAGTTCGTCTACATCTTAAGATTACAATCGATAGATATGTGTATATATATATATATATATATATATGTTCTATATATATATATATACATATATATACATATATAGTCAGTCTCACATCAAAGTTTACTTAAACGAAGCCTCGGCTAGACAATGTTGCTGCTGGGTGAGAGCAACCGTTTGCCGCAGCTGCAATTTCTCTTATATTATATAATATTTATGGTTCATATATACATAAGACTAATTATATATATAGACATTTGCTCACCTATGAATTTGTGTCCCACTCGAGATGCGCTGCTGATACGACATATTGGCAACTTGTTGCTGTTGTTGCTTCTGCTGCTGTTGCGTTGCTTTACTTTGCTGCTGCTGTTGATTAGTTGCTGCTGACTGCTGCTGCTGTTGCTGTTGCTGTTGCTGATGATGATGTAGATGATGGGACGTTGGTCCATTATCATGCACTTGATGTGACGCAGCGGCGTTGGCTGCTGCCGCGCTGTGTTGCTGCTGATTGCTGGCAATACGTTGTTGCTGCTGCTGCTGCTGCTGCTGCTGCTGTTGATGATGATGATGGTGATGGTGATGAAGTTGTTGCTGATGTTGCAATTGCTGCTGATGCTGCTGATGCTGCTGGTGTTGCTGGTGTTGCTGGTGTTGCTGGTGTTGCTGGTGTTGCTGATGTTGCTGATGTTGCTGATGTTGCTGATGTTGCTGATGTTGCTGCTGCTGTTGTCCACCGTTTGTGGCGTTGTTTGTGGGCGGCGGAGCACCGACCTGCACTGAAGAGGAGCGTATAGCTGCTTCCATTTCATGCCGAACTCTTTTGGCTTAAACACTTGTTGTTCCGCCCAGAAGTAGTAGTAGTTGTTGCTGTTGTTGCTTCTTCCACTGTTTTATATGTAATATTGTTGTTGTTGTTATTATTATCACTGAGCTGCTCGCATGCAACAACATTGAACTGCAACATATTCACAACATGAGCAATTGTTTCTGTATTCAATTCAGGTTGTCGTACTTGTTGTTGTTGTTGTTGTTGTTGTTGTCGTTGTCGTTGCTCGCACTATAATTGTTATTGCTGTTGCTGTTGCTGCTGCTGCTGCTGCTGCTGCTGTGGTTGTTGTTGCTGTCAATAAAACAGCAACAACATTTAGCTTGCGCGCTTAAGAGACGCCATGCAGCAGCTGCTGCACTTGTATTTTGAGTTGTTGTTGTTGTTGTTGTTTGTTTTGTTGTTTCACGTTGTTTACTTTGTTATATATATATATATATGATTTGTTGTTGTTGTTGCTGCTGCTGCTGTTTTTGTTGTATTACTATATTATACATTTGCCTATTTACACACACACTGCGACTGCTGCAAAAGAGACAGAAAAAACTTTTGTAATTTGTGGCACACACACACACACAGGGAGGGCGAGCGGGAGAGAGTGACTGAAGTGAAGTGCGGCAACGTCGCACGCGCACGCCTTGTTGCCAATTTGCAATTTGCAATTTGCACACGCGTTTCTCGTTGTTGTTGTTGCTACACAAAAACAAAACAAAAAATCACCGAAAAAAAATTTATTTATTTGGAAAAAAAAAACATTTTGAAACAATATATATATTTTATTATATATTTTTTCATTTCTTTATTTTTATTTATGGGAAAACTTTTTTCGTTTTATTTATAAACTTTTTTTGCTTGCGAGGGAAAAAAAAACAAGCTCTTGTGACACATATTTGGCAGGCGGTGGGCGTGGCGCCACAGTGCTTTAGCTAGATAATATGGATACAAATGTATATAAGATATATCAGTTCATGTATATATAATATATATATATACATATATATATATATCATTGGGGTGTGTGTGCGCGCGATTAACTAATTAATTAATTCGTTTCTATTTCAGTTGTTTTCTTTCTTCAATCTTAATAGCTTTTGGGCACATTTTGCAATTAATTTATTTATTATATTTGGTTTTATTAAATTATTTGATTTGATTTAAATTTCATTTATATATTTTTGGTTGTATTCCATTTATAGTTTGATTTATTTGTGCTTCATATTCTTTTATTTTGTTTTTGTTTCTTTTCTTGCTTGCTTTATCAGCAGCTGCTTTATCACGGCAAAACTTAAAAAAAATTAATTTCAACACTAAACAAAAAGTTTTTTTTTCCTTATTTTTCGTGATTATTTTCGCATTTCTTGGGCCGTTCATACAATCTGCAAAGAGAGAGGAGAGGGAGGGAGAGAAGAGAACAAAGCGAAAAGTTTGATTAGTTGCCAAATTCGATAAAGATATAGACAAGATATATCAAAAAGTAAAGAATATACATATGTATGTATGTACATACATACATATACATACATATGTATATAATATAAAATATTTTTTCTCTTTACAATATTTCTTAAAACTATTTTCTATTTTCCACATAACACAAGATTCCAGACTCTGACACTACAATAGATCCCAGATCCCAATCCAGTCGAATACTGTTGGCAAACATGGAAAAAAGATCGGGAACCATCCATATGTAGGCTCATAATCGAAACATACAAATCGAAGCGAGTATTAACAGTAAAAGCTAACCTACAAAGTAATACAGTGAAAGCTCTATATACGGACAGCTCCCGCAGGCGGACTTCTCCAGTAGCCGGACGAATTTTATAGTCCCAACATTTTTCGCATGATTTTCATACAAAATCCGTTCCCGCGATATATAGTTTATATATTAGATAATAATATTTATATTTCCCTTATTTTTTTCTTATATATATATATATATATATATATATATATATATATATATATACTAATATCCTTAATTATATATAGTAATTTATATATGGCAATATATGTACATATGTATATTGTAGCTCAGTATATATGTATGTGTACATATGTATATACATATTGTATATATGTATGTGTGTAAATTAGAGCTGGACTAAATGTATAAGAAATTCCTAAAAAATTCAACTAATTCTCATATTATATTCAAATTCAGTATTGATAATATCTATAGAAAGCAAATATGTTCTATATACATACATATATATGTACGTACATATACATACGCACATCTGATCTGTTCTAATTGTACAATATACAAAATATATATTTTCTTGGTCTATTTAGCGAATAAACACATCATATTATCAAGCTCTATTATCTTACCTTCTATTTGTATTAGCTAATTTTATTTTATTTTGTGACTTTTTTCATTTAAATTTCTTTTATTTAAATTTTTCATTTACACTTTTGCTTTAAAATATACTTTTTGAAACACTTAAAAGGCCTTTTTGGCAACAATAAAAATAATACAGTTATTTAGCAATAAATTGGTTTTATAACCGAGAAGCAATACACGGGAACATATTATATATGTATATATATTTCATTCATATTTTATCGTATTTAATGGTATCGC
This sequence comes from Drosophila fulvimacula, assembly GCA_035045555.1. NCBI lineage: Eukaryota > Metazoa > Arthropoda > Insecta > Diptera > Drosophilidae > Drosophila > Drosophila fulvimacula. The sequence goes on along the minus strand of JAWNOX010000018.1, from coordinate 681,134 downwards.
TAGTCATGTTTGATTGGCTTATCAACTGATTAGCTTCAGGCTTTAAGAGTTCCTTATCAACTTGAATTAAAGTCCAAAATTAGACGGAAGAACAACAGCAACAAGAATTTCACTACTCCATCTCTATCACACCTTCTCACTCACTCTTTCGCTTTCTTATTCATTTTCGTAAGCTAATTTTCGAAGCATTTGCGGTATTCCCAGGTGCCCGCAGCAGCTTTACAGAGATATTTACGCGTGTTGCCTACGTGAAAAATAGAGAACAGAAATCAAAAGCAGCAGCAGCAGCAGCAGCAGCAGTGGCGTCGGCAGCAGCGGCAGCGGCATCAGCAGAAAGTAGCAGCAGCAGCAGTAGCAGCAGCAGCAACAACAACAACAGCAGCAAAATACATATCAGAAAGCAGCCGAAGCAGAAACGGCAACAAAAAAAAGCTCTGTCAGTGTCGACAAACTGGAAACTGAAAAAAAAATATATGTATGAAAATTGGCAACAGCGCGCGGTCACATGTTTTGCTGGCGCTGCTAAGCGCGCTGCTGTTGGTCAGCAACATTATTGTTTTTGTTGTTGCGTTTAATGAAAGCAATTAAACTGCACAGCCACAAATAAATAAAAACAATAACAATTAACAGCTGGCAGCAGCAACAACAACAATTCGCAACTAAAAGTAAATTAAATTCACACTATGAAAATTGTACAGAAATTGGATTGAATTTAAGCAAACGGCAAAAAGACTCATGCACACACACACACACACATCGACTCGTACACTCACACTCTCACACACACACACACACACACACACTCCTAAACAGACGAAAATTAAGCACAAATTCCACAAACAAGCAAAAACAAAAAAAATCAGCCAAGCGTCGCAGCGAGCAAAAGCCACGCAAAAGCAGCGACGTCGACTGCAACAACAATATATGCACCGTTGCCGCACTTCACTGAAAGCTAAAGACAGAAAATAAGCAGAAAAAAACTTAAGCACGCATAAGATTAAAGCAGCGACGGCAACATCAACGGCGGCAGCGACGCAAGCGTCGAGCTAGCCGAATGCGCTGTTGACAATTTTCATCAGTTCCAGCGCAAACAAATTAATAAAAATAACAACACACGCACACAGCCAAAAACAAGCAGCAGCAGCAGTAGACGACAATATGAAAAGAGGCTTAAAACTATGTGTGTATATGTATGTATGTATGTATGTGAAAAGAAACAAGTAAAGCAGCGCAGCCAACATCGATGCCAACAGCGTTATAATAATAATAATAATAATATCATAAAAAGAAATTATAAAAAAAAAGCCAACTCGAAGCAAAAGCAAAACAAGCAAGAAAAAAATGTTGCCGCTGCTCCCGCGACTCAACATCTGCCCGCCATGTGCAAAAACGAGACAGAAAGCACCGTGCGCAAACAGACGCAGCCGAATATAAGAGCGACAGAGAAAGCCAGAGAGTGAGCAAACGAACAAACGGTTCGGTCGGTCGGTCGTTCGTTCGGACCGTCTGACAAGCAGTCGGTTGGTCGTTCAGTCGGTCGGGCGTTCGGTCGGTCGTTGTCGTCACAAAAGGGGAGGAAGCGGGTGAGCTATGGCCACTGTTGAGGTTGAGCAAAAACAGAGAGCCACAACGCGGGAACTTGAAAACACACACACAAATGTATACATTTATATATGCTAGTATATAAATACATATATATATATACATATATATATATGTATGTATGTATGTACGTATATACATTTATATATGTATTTATATATAACCATACAACTGCAAAGCAAACAGCGGGCAGCGATGTTGCTGCGCAGCAAAGCTGTACGACGACGTTGTTCGTGTATTGGTTATGCGGAGTGCGGGTGACGCAACAGCAAGTGTAAGGCGGCGAGCAGGCAGCGCCGTTGGCAACTGAATACGAATATATGTACATACATACATATATACATACATATACACAAGCGAGTCACACACTCTCCCATACACAGGCACAAAACTCGCAGCGTCATAAAGAGACAGAACGAAAGATCGAGTAAGCAAACGAACAAAAGCACGAACGAATAAACGACCGACCAAACGCCAGACAGGCAGCCAGACCAAACGACCAAACGACAATCAGTCGGTGAGCCGTACATAGTGACGTGCACAAAAATCCCCCGAGTAGCAGTCGTATGCTTGCCTGTGTGAGTAGCTGTCGTTGCATGCGGCCGTGTGTATGTGCGTGTATATATGTATGTATATATGTATGTATGTATATGAAAAATGATAGGAGACGTAAAAGCAAACGAGTCTAACGAGTAAAACGTAGCAATAAACACACGACGAACGGCTGATGGCAGCGCACGGGCAACGGGGCGTACGGGTGCGCAAGGTGAAACGTAAAAAAATACCGTGTGTAAGAAGAAGCAGAGACAGGCACACACACACGGATTCATGCACGTATTTTTACACGGTGACCGTATAATAATAATTGTGGAGCATTGGCGCGCTGGCATAAAGTCCATATATATATATATATATATATATATATATATATATATATATATATATATATATAGTATATATATATATATATATATATATATATATATATATATATATATATATAGTATATATATATACATCTGCTCTGCCTGTGTGCGCTTCGTGTGGGCGACGGCAGCGGCAGCAGCCACAAATATGTACAGTAAAATATTCACAACGCCAAAAACGAAAAGGCAAATTGAGAAGAAACGAAATGAAAAAAGTAAACGAAACAAAACGAAAAGAAAAAAAAAGCTAAACGAAACGAAAAATAAAAAAAATCACGAGTAGGCCGAAAACAATTTATTTGAGATAGCGCCCCTGCCAGCGCCGACGTCGTTCTGCTCAGCCCGCTGCCCGCTGCCGCTGTCCCTGCTGCTGCCCATTTTTCGTTCGCTGTTGTTGTTTGGCTGCTTTTTGCTCGCCTCTGCTGCTGCTGCTGCCGTTGCCGCTGCCGTGGAGCAAAGTATTGATTTTTCGTTCAAGCTTTAATTTAGTGCACCAGCTTATATATATATATATGTATATATATTTATATATTTATATTTATATACATATGTATATATTTTTTATATTTTTATTTTTATTTATTTCTTTTGTTGTTTTTGTTGCGTGTGTTTTTATCAGTTATTACACTAGTTGTTGTTGTTGCTCGTACATATTTTATGATTTTTATTTTTTGTTGCTTTTGTACAGAAATAAGCGCATGTGAACGCGCATGGAAAACGTGTTTTTCAGTCAGAAAATGTGTCGTAGGTTTTGTTGCCTGCGTTTCTGTCAGGGTGTGTGTGTGCGTGCGTGTGTGTGTGTGTGTGTTGTGTTGTGTTGTGTTGTTTTTTAGCTTTCACAACACAACGCAAGATTCGCAGGCTTCCTCTCACTACCTCCCCACCTCGTTCCCACCCTCTCTGTCTACCAGCTCTTTAACATGTTCATCATTATCATCTTCTGCAGCAGCAGCAGCAGCTGCTGCTGCTGCTTCCTCTTGCAAAGTGCAACAGTAAGAAGCAACAACAACAATGGCAAAACGCATATGCCGCACACATGTGCAACTGCGGCGCGTATGTGGGAGTAGCTAAAGGGGCGGCGGTTGGAGCGCAACATTTAAGTTGGGGTTGCTGCAACCCACGCACACACGCACACACACACACACACACACACACACACACACACACACACACACACATGCTGCTTGGCAACACACAAAGCTACTGTTCCCATTGTACAGCAACAACAACAACAACAGCTGAAATAGTTACGCCGTAAACATATGTATAGGAATATATGTACATATATAGAGTCCGATATCTGTCGCATCTCAGCTTACATGTATACAGATATATGTATACAAATATATATATATATATATATATTCTCATCGCTCTTTACAAAATTACACAATTTATCAAGAATTTGATATGGCTAGATAGCTACTGTTATATATATGTACACATATATTCATTATACATATGTCTCGTATATCTAGAATCAGCATATGGAGAACATAACGCTTGATTCGGCGCAATCATCCATCATAATTATTTCATTTTGTATGCATAGCTTTTCTATACTGTAATATATATTATATATGTACGTACATACATATATAGTGTAGATCCAGCTATAGTACAATCTCTCTCTCTCTCTCTCTCTCTATCTATCCATCTATCATCTATCTTTCTCACTTTCTCCCTCTCTTCAATTCTAAACGCATTTCTATTCTAATATCTAATAAAAACTTGCAGCTTTAACGGTAGCTTGGAATACTAATGGATTGCCATAAAAAAAAAGGCAAAAATTCCAAATTTTATAGCAAAATCTCCCAGCTGTAAAAATGAGAAAAAACCTAAGCAAAATAAATTGAAATAAAAAACTTAACTTAATGACATAACGTGTTTCAAACAATAATTATAAGAAAAATAACTTTCAAATTGGTTTTTTCTTTTTTTCTCTCTGCTAGAATTTGTAAAGCTAAATTTCTGTTTCATCTTGAGCTACGAGTCTAATTTAAGGGTTAAAAGAAAAAAAAAAAACAAACACTAAATGAGGGTTAGCGTGTTGTAGACTTTTACATTTACCTCTTCTCTTTCTAATACCCTATAATAGTTGTTGGCTCGTCTACCTGAACTCAACTACATGTTAGAGAACATATTTCAGTGATAGGTTAAGTTATATATGTAGGGATGCTGTACCATGGTAGTATATAGTGTGAAGACTTTTATAGATCCTTGTTTTCTCATATATATATATATATATATATATATATATACTATATATATACTATATATATAGAGAGAGAGAGATACATAGAGCTGTAATAGTAGTGAGAAAACACAATTTAGTGATACTCATATAGGTATAGTGTATATATAGCGAGGGTTACCATATTGTAGGCCTATACTACTATACTACATACACATACATACATATGTATATATACTACATCCATGAAAAAGAGATAATAGACAGCGTCATTCATAGAGTTATAGCGATGGTTATCCAGGTAGTGTATATATCTAGCCTATCTTAATCTTATGCTGTCTATATCTATATATTCAGCAAGTCTCAGGGCTACAATATTTCAAATCATCATTTGAACTCTTCTTCTGCTGCTGCTTCCCCTATTCTGTTTTCCTTCTCTCTTCTCTTCAGTCTATTTTAATGCGATTCACAGGCGCATATTGATTTTCTTTTTCAGCGCTTGTTCAAAACAGTTAAGCAATTTGTATTATTTCTTTTGCTTTGCTTTTGCTGCTATTTTCGGGCATGGCTGAAATTTGGCAACGTTGCATTTGGCGTGCCGTTGTTGTTGTTGTTGTTGTTGTTGTTGTTGCTGCTGCTGCTGCTGCCTGCTGCTCCTTTGCCATTGCTAGCGCGCTCATTCGTTATTTGCCTCTCTCGCACTAGCTTACTTTCGCTCTCCCTCTCCCTCTCCCTCTATCTATCTCTCCTCCCCTCTCTCTCTCTCTCTCTCTCTCTCTCTCTCTCTCGGTCTCACGGCAACGCAACGTCCTTGTGACGTTTTTGCCCCCTTGCGGCAATTGCGACGTCAAAAATTAACTGCAATTTGAGAGGCCTCTGCCAGCGCCCCGCCTCGCGTCGCACCGCCTCTAGTCTCCTCTCCACACTCTAACCTAGACCAGCCAACCACCCACCCACCTAAAAGTACCTACAGGCAAATCCAGCTCCATAGAATAGATAATGCCTCTGCCTCTGTGTGTGTGTCTCTCTCTCTCTCTCTTTCTCTCTCTCTCACTCTCTTTCTCTTCCCCTCTCTCTTTCTCTCTGTATTGTTGATTGGTCGACGTTTCGCGTAAAATATGCAAACTAAATTACAGCATTTTAAGCCGTTTGCCCATTTATTTATGGCACGCAAGGTGGCGCCCCCTGCCGGCCGGCATGCGCTACAGTTCTACAGTTATTTCGTGCGCCACACCCACTTGACAGCAGCCGCCCTTCTTCGTGGCGTATCAGCCGCGTAACCGAAAACCAAAAATAACAACAAAACGGAATGGAACGTCATTAAGAAAAAGAAAAGAGTAAGAATGCGAAAGAGAAAGAGAGAGAGAGAGAGAGGGAGAGAGAGAGAGAGAGGGAGAGAGAGAGAGTGCCCAAGTAACTGTCACTTGACATTTTAATGGAATTTTTATGTTTTTGCTGCGGCTAACAACATCAAGAGCAAAGAAGAAAAACAAAAATTTAGCCAATTGACACTGTGAGTGATACGCGAAGGAAATCAAGTGTTAATTACAATCAGATGTCTATCAAATATCATAAGAGCAGATCAGCAAATGGAAAAAGCACTCATTATACATATGCACATAGATGTATTATATAGGCAGATGAATGGTTAGTCAGATAGTCCAAATAACACTCAGGTTAAAAAATATATTACATTATATCATCGCATCCGAGATCCGTTTGACAGACGTACAATATAATGTGAGTCTACACGATATACCCTATATATCGCAGATACGGTATACGATATATAGTTGTGCTCATACATACTGATCTGAAAGATGCATTACATTATAGGTCAATTAACTGAGCGGAGGTCTCAGCAGAGTATACATCAGCCAAGTACATCTATCATAATGCTATCATATCCCAGTCTGCATGACTAATGTACAGTATGAACTCTGCGCTTACAATGTGACATATGATATATGTATGTATAGTTGAGTTCATGAAATATTTGCGCTGCATTCGTTAAAGATAATTATTGGATAGTCCAGTAAAGGGTTAGCTCAAAGTATATACAGACATATCGTATCATATGATATCGGCTTATTATATCCTCGTCTGTATAGAGTATAGACATATTTCCTGTTGTGGCCATACCATATATCGTTTTCGTATAAACTACTATATGTATATATATTCATAAACACAAATGCTTGTCGTATCGTAACAGCTTATATAAAGGTGAAGTGGGCAACAATTGTTCCATCATATGGAGAAAAATACAGAAAAACGAATCAAATGGAGTAGAAAGCATATATATATATATATATATATATATATATATATATATATATATATATATATATAGTATATATAAAAGTATTAAACAAGTAAGATCGTCACAGTCGTTGCGAAATACTTATTCACGCCCCAGCAGCCAGTTCCAAAACATTCCAAGATATGAATTTATCGATTTATCGATTTGTCAATTATTTTGAGCAATTCTGATTATTGTTAAATACCAACTTCTTAAAATTCAGATGAAAATACATTGATATATCCGAAATAACTTTGTTCCTGGTATGTTAATGCGATTATATATAAGAACTCTCAAGTCTCTAGCATTAATAGTGCTCCTAATATAATAGATTTTGCAAAATCTCTATGTGTAGTCAGATCAGATGTGCCTCGCCTCAGTAGTCATTCGTTCTAGAACTGTAAAACTAACTCACGTGCCAACTTTGGTCGTTCTATGTCTAAAACTGTAGAGGATACAGTTCCAGCCGATTTGCCACACTCCCAATGTTACATCTCTCTGACTTTTTCCGTTTTGCCACGCCCCTATAAGGAGTATATATTCCAAATTTCAACTCTCTAGTTTTTTTTAGCGTAGAAATGCATGTATGACGGGCAAACCGATATACTCATTTTACTCTCGTGAATGAGGATGAAAACTGTAATAAAATTCAATTTCAATTTTCTCTAGGCTATATATTCCAGATCCCAACCAGCTAAATAGGTGATGTACAAAGACATTATTGCTGGAGTGTATGAGGATGTACAAATATACATATAATATATATATATATATATATATATATATATATATATATATATATATATATATATATATATATATATATATATATATACTGTATTGCTTCTTATAGCTACAGTTCCTATAGTAAATACATGTACATATGTTATGTTTATGGTATAGCCATGATATAGATATATGCATAGGTATGTATATATCACATTACTTGATAGAGAAGCTCGTCTGGGATATTTTTTCACTCCGAGAATTCCGAGGTTTAGTATTTCAGACTGAATTGATTATATCATATACAACAGCTATATAAATTGATCACTCTGTATACAGCAGTAGGTCTGTACAAACAGTAATTCAATATAAATATTTATCAAGTATCAAGTCGAGTCTATTTCGTCAGTTCTTCTAATTATTTACGAAAAATAACTGTGGAATCAAATCAATTTTTGCACATATAAATCAACAAATTTGTATACACAATTCACGGACCAAACCTTGATTTACATTAAAGCTTAAAGATATATACTATATGTAACTGTATATGCGAGTTTCTAGTTATATGCGTTTAAAGATACATATATATATATATATATATATATATATATATATATATATATATATATATATATATATATATATATATATATATATATATATATATATATATATATATATATATATATATATATATATATTATATTTTCACTGCTTTAAGTTTCACGTTTAACTGTAAATCAAGTTCTAGTCAGTGAGTCATACATAACGGTAAATTAAACCAATTTGAATCTAAAAGCACCGAATATTCAGTTTATCTTTAAGATATGCGTTTCTCAGCTAGTCAAGCTATGTTTACAGGGTATACAGGGTATACAGGGTATACATGGATAATAATACAACAAAGTAATTTACAACAAATGACAAACAGGTTGAACACGAAATTCTACGTGAGTTGCTACCACAAGTAACACAAGAGAGATACGAAGAGTGATAAAAGGAGAGAGAGAAAAAGAGAATAAGATAAAAAGAACAGGCCACGTAGCTGTCCTCTGTCCAGATATACATATAGTAGGTATATATATATACATAAATGCATATAAAGTTCACAAATTGAAAGAGAAAGAAGAAAAGGAAGAGAGCAAAGAAGAAGACAAAGTAATATTTGCATAATTTAAATGCTAATTAGCAAGTCGAAAATGTAGAAGAGGCTATAAATAAATGCACGATAAATACATATACATATGTATGTATAACTATATACATATATACAGACACACATGTGTGCATATTAATATGGAAATCAATAATTTCTATACATATATATTATATAGAACCTGAATCAAAACTCGTTTCTTGGCGCCTCATTCACATTGAAGAAGAAGAAGAAGAAGACGACGAAGGCGAAAAACAAAAACAATAAACTTGAAGCCAAAAATCAAATCGAGTTCAAATATTTCACAATAATTTCGTCAAATGGCAAAAAATAATTTGGAATTCAGAAAGCTTACATAGAAAGAGATATAGATAGATAATGAAAGAGCCAGAGAGAGAGAGAGAGAGAGAGAGAGAGAGAGGTAGGTGTTCAAATCCTATCCTATAAAGATAAAATTATTATCTAATTTTAATTGCAAAAGATCTAAGATTCTAGAAAAAAAAAAGAAAATAGAATATATTATATATATATATATATATATATATATATATATATATATATATATATATATATATATATATATATATATATATATATATATATATATATATATATATATATATATATATATATATATATATATATATATATATATATATATATATATATATATATATATATATATATATATATAAATTGAGCTTATGCAGCTCTAGCTATTCAATTGGATTGATCATTTATCATTTTGATAGAGCTACAATAATAGTATCTGAGATATAATTGCAGCTTAGCCCATTAGAGTATTCCAATGTATTTATAGAAATTATATAGTTATTAAAAAGGCTTTTATGCTGTCAAATATCCATTGATATATCTTTTGTTTAACCGATTTTGATTCATAACTCGAACTCTTTAGTAGAATTTCGTTGAAAAATCGGTGTGTACTAAAAGTCTATTTGCCCATATTTGTGTAGGTTTGACAGAAAAACTCGCTCAGTTCCATGCGACTATGACCGCTCGGGGCGTGGCAACTCTAAATAGTATTGAAGCTTCTACAGTTTTATAGCTAGAAACACAATATTTAATATTTAAAGCTGTTTAAATCTGCACCAGATTTACAAAATAATAGTATATAAAAATATATAGTGTTCACAATTTAAATTCTACAGCTCAAAGCTGAAAAATCTCTCTCTCTCTCTCTCTCTCTCTTCTTTCTCCCTCTCTCGCTCTCTCTCTAGAATATATATCTGGCAATTGGGCAATTGACCAATTTCTTAGGTAATTCACAGTTCACAAATACACCTAGTGTGTATCTTATAAGTTATAAGGTTAATGGCAAATTCGGAAATATTGATTACTGCGAATGTTACTGTTAAATTTCACTTAAAACTGTTCACTGTTATTGTTAACTTTTCCTGTTGAATGTCAATTTTAACTATTAATATTGACTATTACTCAATTAGTACTGTGAACTAACAATTTTAACGGTAACTGTTCACTGTAACTTATACGGTGAATTGCTAATGTTAACTATCACTGTTAATGTAATGTTAACTCTAACTACATTTCACTTTTACTATTAACTTGTTTAATATTATGTTCTTGTTTGTATTATAGAATCTTTCTATATGTACCTCTCTATCTATCAGTTTTCAATACTATAAATATATGTATCATAACGCTACATACGTATCTATATATTTTTACCATACTGTCATAATATGATGAATATACATATACATATGTATATATTATATAAACATTTTAAAATGGAATGAATACTAAGGTTTAATTCACATATTTCCTTCCAATAAAATAAGTACTTAAGTTTCGAGTTAGTTCCATTTACAAAGTGAGTGTTTATAGATATAGATATATATGTATATACATATATATCACATTACTTGACAGATAAGCTCGTCTGGGATATTTTTTCACTCCGAGAATTCCGAGGTTTAGTATTTCAGACTGAATTGATTATATCATATACAACAGCTATATAAATTGATCACTCTGTATACAGCAGGAGGTCTGTACAAACAGTAATTCAATATAAATATTTATCAAGTATCAAGTCGAGTCTATTTCGTCAGTTCTTCTAATTATATACGAAAAATAGCTGTGGAATCAACTATAAAATATTTTTTATATATATTTCGATTCGATGTTATCGATAACTCTATTGCTTAGCTCTATAAACATATCTCTACATACATAACTTATAGATACAATTCCATTTGGTCAACTTACCATATACAATTTTGTTAGGTTAACGAATCCATAAGCCGGTGGCTCTATCGAACGGCGTTGCCACTTGGTTAACAAATAGACATATTTCTTTCAATTTCAATTTATATATATGTACATATATATCATACATAGATATCACATATACATATGTATATAGATATAATATATATCATATATTATACATATAGATACATATAATGCGTACAATTCAGGTTTATAATCTTTGTATTGATTCTCTCTTAACATCCTCCGCGTTGCTTTTTCGAACTCAAAGTCGAAATCGATAATTTGATTTGTTTAATTTTCGAATTTACATTTTTAATCTCGAAACGATTCTTGGAAAATTTTCGGTAAAAAAAAACGCACACAAAAACACGAAAAAAACGAGCGACGGGTTTTTTTCATTTTATTATTTATATACATGCATACATAGCTGTATATACATATATATTATATTAATATTTCTTATATTTGATTATTATTGATTTTTCTTTGTTTCCAAAAAAAAAAAAAAAAAATTATAAAAAAATTTGATTTGCGACGAGGCAAACAAAACAAAAATGGAAGACGAAGAAGAAAAATGTATAAAATTATGCATATACAGATGATATAAGCATGTGTGTGTGAGTCTATATATATATGTATATATATATCCTATATATGTATGTATGTGTGTTTGGGAGCGAGCGAACAAGGAGAGGCGGCAGTAGGGGCGTATTATGTCCGTTAGCGAAAAACTTTTGCAGGGCGGTGCCGCAAAAATAAAATAAAATAAAAAACAAATATTTTAAGCAAATTGCATACATGTGTGCGTGTGCGTGTGTGTGTGTGTGTGTGTGTGTGTGTGTGTGTGTGTGGCATATCTTAGCTTAGCTACGCCTTTGGCGCTTTTTATGCCACACTTCCATTTAAATTTTTGCTTTTACACACATACACACACGCATGCACAACTAAACTGGCCCAGCTGTGCATAAAAAACAATTTCAATTTATTATATAAAAAAAAAATACAATCTATGCCACTTTAAAAAAGCACACAAAAGCAAAGGAAAAAAAATTGAAAAAATTAGAATTGGAACGTAGACGACGTCAGCAGCAGCAGCGGCAACGACAAACACACACGCACGCACGAAACAGAATACACTGCCAATGCGTAAGAGCGAGCGAGCGAGCAAGACACAGGCACACACACACACAAGAGGAAAAAAAAACGAAAAAAAAATTCCAACAATTTGCGCTGCGTTTTTATTTGCGACCCTTTTTCACTTTAATATTCGCGCATAGATCAGCATTGCATTTGGGCAACGGCGAAAGAAGAAAAAAAAGTTATATATGCATATGTATGTATGCATACATAAGTACATACATACAAACATACAGGCAGCAGCGGCGTAGCGTGGGGGTGAGGGCAATAAAACGCGACGCAATTTTCCAATGAGTTGTTATTTTGCCTATATACATACATCCATTATATATATATATATATATATATATATATATATATATATATATATATATATATATATATATTATTATATACTCACATACACACTCGCAATCTCACACTTACAGACAAGCACAGCTATAAAAATACATATATATATATATATATATATATATATATATATATATATATATATATATATATATATATATATATATATATATATATATATATATATATATATACGTATATAAATATATTCCTCTGTGTATGTATGTTTATACATACACATATAAATATACAGTTATATAGGCAACACAACGGCACACACAAATTATATACATATATTTAATTTTTTTATTTTTATTTTTATTTTTTTAATTTTTCTTCTTTTCTTCTGCTTTTTGCTTTTAATTTATTTATTTTATTTAATTTTTTTTTGTATGGGCGGATCTCATTTCGTTTCGTTTATTTTTATTCAGATTTAATTATTTTTTCGTTTTCTTTCCGTTAGCAATTTAATTGCGTTGCACATTTACCTTGTTGTTGGTTTTGTTTGATAGCGACGATTTTCATAATTTTTATCGTAAACTTCTTATAGATAAATTCGCAACGTATTTGCAACCGTCTTATAATATATTTTTTACAGATCTGCACGCGCTGCACACACCCGAGTTTCCAGGAGTTGCTGAACAACACATCTACATCTATAACGACTCATGCCGATGACGACGCTGCTGTTGCTGCTGCCGATGTTGTATTGGGAGGTAGCTCGACATCGAACATTGAACATCGAACTCGCACCGTATGCGTACGAATGGCATACGACGTCAAGCCGAGCATCGAACAAACCACGTTCGATGCAACACTGCGACGCCAGAATATTGAGCATAGCTCTGATCTCTGTTGCTGTAGTCCAAACAAATTTTCAGCAGCAAAGTCCAAATTACAATACATTAATGAGCCAACAATGCACAATTGCATTGCATATGGAGTTACGTAAATTCAATTCATTGGACCCTCGTCATATGTAACTGTACTGAAGCTTGGCACCATTTGTGACCAGCCACTGTGCACACTGCTATTGCATACACTGTATATTGATTGCATAGAGCTTTTTTGTTTTTCTATATTTTAGCATCGCTTTTGCCAATTTTGCAGTGAAAGTGAAACACAAACACAACTGCAGCGAACCTGCATACCGCCTGCAACGTGCAGCGCGCATGTTCGATGTTCGATGTTCGATGTTCGATTCGAACATACATATGTATATTTGCAAATATGTATTGCTGGCCTGCTTGTTTCTGTGCGCGCGTTAATGTTTCATGTCTATTAATATTGTTTTGTTGTTGCTGTTATTATTATTATGCGACTGCCTGCTGGTGCTACAATTGTTGTTGTTTTTGTTGTTTTTGAGCTTTGTGCAATAGACATGGCCGGCTCGCGTTGGCCTCATTGCTAGTCATGCAACATATCTAAGCGCCGCAACGTTGCCATTTTTCAGCAGCTCGCGCGAACCAGTGAAGTGCGGCAACGTTGCGTTGCGCTTGCCAGTGCCCATACACTTGTGCGACTGCAGCGACGTCGACGTCGACGACGCTGCTTGCTGTTTATAACATAAATAAATAAAAGGCAAATGCTAAAAGCAAAGAATAAAAGGCAATAGCAAGAAGGCGACATTGCCGTTGCCGTTGCCGTTGCTCGCTTTAAAAGGCAACCGCAAAAATATGAACATAATAATGATTATAATGGCGATGATGACGATGATGATGGTGATGATGAAGAGACGGAACAGCAATCACAACGACAGTCCGTACGACGAGTCGTTCATACACGTTGTACTTGCATGACACTCTCGCTCAGTCACAGTCATTCAGTTTTCAGTTGGAGCGAAGCCATCGCACTAGAAGGCAGCAAACACACACACTCACTCACTGACTCACTCGCTCACACACACACACGCACGCACACGCCGATGACGACGCCCAATTTGTATGACGAAAAGGAGGTGATGGAGGAGTTTATTAGCTGCTATCGCCATTTCACGGCGCTGTGGGATAACGCCTCCATCGATTACCTGTCGAAGAAGAAGAAGGCGCCCGGCTATCAGGAGCTGCTGAAGATCCTGAGGCGCGTGAATCGGGACGCGAGCGTGCAGGATGTGAAGCGCAAAATCAACTCGCTGCGCTGCTGCTACAGGCGCGAAATACGCAAAATCCAATCGTCCTACAATGGCTACGAGCCGCGCCTCTGGTGGTTCCATCTGATGGACTTCCTCAAGCCGGTGCTCAATCTAAATCTGGAGACGTCGTCGCACGTCAAGCACGAGATCAAAGGCTTGGACGACAGCTTCGACGAGGCGAGCATGAATGTAAGTATGAGAGCGAGACAGCGATAGGGCGATAGGGCGTAGGAAAGAGAGATCAAATAAGAGAGCGAGCGAGCGAGAGAGAGCGAGAGGGAGGGCTGCTCTAAGCGCGCGCGCGCCCTTGCCTGTGTGCGGGTGTTTGTGTGTGTGTGTGTGTGTGTGTGTGTGTGTGTGTACATGTTCGGGTTGCATGTCGGGTAGGTTGGACGACGCGCGGCTGTCGCTTTGGTCGTACGACCGCGTTGGACGACAGTGCTAAAACTGTCAGCGATGGACTCGCACCATGTGCGCAATACGGAATTCTGGAAAGATTTCTTTCGCCTTTATCGCTCCATGCCGGAGCTGTGGCTGACCAACTCGAAGGATTATCGCAACCGCAAGCTGAAGGCGAACTCGTACGACCGACTGCTGCGCCACATGCTGACCAGCGACCCGTATGCCAACATCCACATGGTCAAGCGGAAGATTAACAATCTGCGCACCTCGTACCGGCGCGAGCTGCGCAAGGTGCTCGAGAGCAAGGCGTCGTCCGCCGAGGAGTACGTGCCGTCGCTCTGGTACTTCAATGAGCTGGAGTTCCTTTACGACCAGGAGACTGGCGAGGCGCAGACGTTGATCGATGCCGAGCCTCTGCCGGAATTGGAACGAAAACCCGAACACGAACCGGAACACGAACCGGAACCGGAACTTGAAATCGAGCCGGAATATCTAAGACATGACTACAATGAAAATGTGGTTGAAGTGTCCATGGAGGAGACGGATCCAGTGAGTGATACGAACAAAATTACAGGGTATTTCATATGTAGAGCATACGTACATATATTTTAAAATGCAGGGTATTTTATATGAAATATATACAAATACGTGAAAATACAGGGTATGCTACGTATATATGCAGAGAGAGAGAGAGAGTACATATGTATGTACATATATATTTGAGTAGAACTAACTTAGAATACCCTGTAAAAACATATTCTGATCTCAGCTGAAACTCATTTTGCCTAAGTACAGGGTATCTGCTAGTCGTGTCCTTGCAATTCGTTTAACTAAGTTTATTTTTGGAACTTTAATGACTCTTTGCAGGACGAGGACATTTTCGCCGAGCCCTTTCCGCCCGAGGAGGACATGCTGGTCATCGAGGGCGAGGCCGAGGTAGAGGGCGACGTTGAAGGTGACGGCGACGGCGATGTCGATGGCGAAGGGGGCGGCGACGGTGACGGCGACGGCGACGGCGACGGCGACGCTGAAGGCGGCCCAGACGCAGAGGACGTGGAGACTGACGTCAAGCAAGAAGCTCTACACAAATGTGATCCAAAAATGGAAAGCAAATATCAACAACATTCCCATGGCGCTGGCAACAACAACAATAACAGCGGAAAACATGCACATCCGCATCCTTATGGCACTGCGCGACTGCAGCAGCAGCAGCAGAAGCAGAAGCAGCAGCAGCAGCAGCAGCAGCAGCCTCGCCACATGCGAAGACGCCAGCGCAGCAGCGACGACGAGGCAGAGGGCGACTATGATGAGGGCAGCGCATCGTTGAGCAAAAAGCGTCGCCAACAGCTGCTCGAGCGCAGCCTGGAGCATACGGAGAACGAGTGCGATTTGATTGGCAAGCGAATGGCGGCGCATTTCCGAAACATGCGACCCGATCAGCGTCTCTTCGCCGAGCGCATCATCAGTGAGGTGCTCGTCTTCGGGCGCATGAATCGGCTCTCTCTCGACGCTCGGTTCCTGCCCAACGGCAATGTGGGCGATCTCTATGCTAGGGATAATTACAAATAAAGTAATGTCTAAAATATAAGGAGATCGTGTGGGTGATGGAGAGGGAGAGGAAGAGGGCACAAAACAATGCAAGAAGTGTTTGTCTGACACTGGCTTTAGCTATAAAGCGCCAATTAGAGCAGCGACGGCGACGGCGACGGCGACGGTGACGACAACGGCGTCGGCGAAAACTGAATAAAAGCAAAAGCAATGCGGCGATGTTCAGGCGACAAAAAAGTCAGAAATAATGTTCCAAAAGTGTATGTACAAACGCTTAAAATTAAATACATATTAATTTAGTATGATGATTATGATGATGCTCATGATTTATTTTAAACAGAGAAACAAATACAAAAATCATGTAAATTAAGTTAAATTACAGTTATGAAAATTTCAAGCATCAAATTTGAAATCTTAATCGACCATTGTATTGATCCCAATAGAATAAACTTAAATCTGCTACAAGAAAAAACCCAAAACCACTACAAGTGCTGTGATAGTTCTGATTACAATTCATGAATTCTAATCTACGATTCATAATAAACACAATATACAACAAATATGTATAAATTTCTATTTGCAAACTTTGAAGCCTTCGTAATGACATTGAATTGTTGCTGTGCATAATATATTTCAAATAGCTTGTGACACTTTTGTCGGCTGTCCAAAGCCTAAGCTTTGACAAAATGCAAAAGAAAGAAAAGAACCGTATAGTCGGCGAACCGGTTTTCAATCATTTTAGATTTGCGAGAAACAGCGACGGTCCTCCACTCTGTCATCTCTGTCGCACTTGTGTCTGCCCCTGCACAACGGCTAGGCGAAAGCAACAACAACAACAACAACAACCGACTAAGCCATGCTTCTCGATATTCTTATTGCTGTTGCTGTTCTCGTTCTTGTTTTTAGTTTTCTTGTTCTTGTTCTTGTTCCATGTCGCTGTGCATTGGCACAGTCTCTGCAGCCGCTGCGGCTCTGCTTACACACTGTGCAAGAGATTTGGCTCGTTTTTCTTGTTATTTTTATTTTTATTTTGTATTTTACTTATTTTTATTTTTTTGTCTTTCTCTTGTTTCTTTGCTTTAGTAACTTTAATTTGCTGCCATTGCCGTTGGGGTCCGTTATGCTGAGTCTCTCTCAACTCTAACCCCCAAGCCCCTACACTTCTTACATGCATGCGTGTCTGTGTGAGAGTCTCTCCCCCCCTCTCTCTCTCTCTCTTTGTGTGTGTGTGTGAGCTTGCTTGCTGTGCATAGGACAGCTGCCTTGGAATTGGGATAGTCATCTGAATCTGAGTCAGCTTGAGCTTAAGCCTTACATTCAGCTAGACAACAACATGCTGCATTTAATACCATCTGTCTGTCTTTGCCAGCAGCAGCAACAACAACAAGGAGAACAAGCAGAAGAAGTAGTAGGTTTATATGTAAGCACACAAATACACACATACATACATATGTATGCATGTATGTATGTATGTATGTATAAGCAGAGGAAGAGCGCCCAGAGCGTCACAGCCTTTGTTTTTCTTTTCTCTTCTTTTCTTCTCTTGTTTTTTCTTCAACAGCTTTGTTACAGGTTTCATTCGCTGGCGGCTCGAAGGAGTGCCTACTGTATTGCCAAAAAGTTTCTATAACATTTTTTAAGGCTGGAAAATTCCCCAGGCATACATACATAGCTTGTATGTGTCTCTCTCTCTCTCTCTCTGATCCCTCTCTGTATGTTTGTATGTATGTATGTATTGCGCATCTTAGTTATGTAGATTAGTGCGAAGCATTCATTCAGGCAATCTTAAAGTAACTTTTGCTTCGCTCTAAGTTGACGTACATACATACATACATATGTACATATGCATGTGTGTATGTATGTATGTATTTAAAGCAATTGCTTTAAAATCCCTTTGCATGCATATGCATGTCTGTCTGTCTGTCTGTCTGTAGATCTTGATATGCATAGTATGTATGTATGTATGTGTGTATTTACATACATATGTATGTATGTATGTTGTCTGTCTGCTTCTCTGTTAACTAAATGCCGTTAGTTCAATCATTCAATTATTGACAATGATATTAGTATGCAGCAGCAGACGCCGCAGCAGGCTTTTGCCATAATGCATATGTACATATGTATGTATGTATGTATGTATGTATGTACATACGCAGCTAGATTTACAGCTACACATACATATGTACGTATGTATATGTACATACATATGTATGTATGACTATTGCATATAGAATATCTAGACAATTATCTTGCCATATCAATAATTCTATTGAAAAGCTTTTCAATTGTGTATTCAATTATCGAGAATTGCTATCGATAGAGTTCCAGTTGCATTGTCTACTGTCCGCTGTCCGCTGTCCGCTGTCCGCTGTTCTTTCCCACTCCCTCGCTATTAGCTTACGTCCATTCCATGCCATGCATTTTTTTCCTCTACTCATATGCTTTGTTTGTTGTCTTTGCCTTTTTGTCTTATTGTTATTTGGGCACTTTCCTTATTCTTTTGCACACACACATGCATACATACTCACATATGCATGTATGTATGTATGTATGTATGTATGTTTGTATGTATGTCTGTTTGCATGTATAAATAAAAGTTTTATGTCTTGCTTTGCCAGTTCGCGCTTGCTGCTGCTGCTGCTGTTGTTGTTGTTGTTGTTGCTTGGCATTAGCAATTCTCTTTTTAACTTTTTCGCCATTCCGCCTGCCCTCTGCCGCATATTATTATTGTTGTTGTTGTTGTTGTTGTTGTTGTCATGGTCTTTAATTTCCCTTTGCTTGCCATTTTTACTGTTGCGGCTTTGCCCGTCGCCGTTCGACTTTGTGCTTTGCTCTCTCCCTTTTACCCTTCGCTCTCACCACGCACACACATACACACACACACACACACCATCGCAACAGCAGGTCATTAAAATAACTTTGTTGCCCTGTCCTTCCTGTGTTCATTTCGCCTTGCTCTGCATTTTTATTGCCGCTGTCTGCGTCCACTTCTTCCACGTCTTCGCCCTTCACTGAAATGATTCTCTTTGTTGTTTGCTTTGTGTTTCTGGTTTTATTTTTTTGCTCTCTTTTTGCTGTTGTTGTTGCTGTTGTTGTTGCTGTGGCTGTTGCCGGCATTTAAGCCGGCGAACAATTTTAGGCAAATTACTGTGTTGGCTCAGCGTGGTCTTAGCTTTTGCTTTGTCATACAGAGTTGCTGAGGCTGGCTGTCCCGCCTTTGCCTAGGCCACAATCAACCGCAATCAGCCAGTGTGTGTGTGTGTGTGTGTGTGTGTGTGTGTGTGTGTGTGTGTGTGTGTGTGGGGTGCAGGGCACAAAATGAAAATGGCAAAACAAGGTCAAGTGTAGGGAGCAAAGTTTGTTTGAGTGAGACACACATACATATGTACATATGTATGTATATATATATATATATATATACATACATACGCACATGCACGCAAATACAAATTACATACACACACACACATGTACATATGTATGTATGTATGTACATATGTATCTGTATATCAATTCATACAGAAATAAAAACGAAAGCTTACACTCGCATACATAACTTTTTCATTAAGCTCAGTTGTTGTTGTTGTTGCTGCATTTGTTTAAATAAAAAATTTGTCAGGCGGCTTTTGTCGGCGTCGACGTCGGCGTTGGCGATGGCGATGGCGATGGCGATGGCGTTGGCGTCGCCAGCGGACGCGACTGAGTCACGCTCAACAGGCGTCGGTGGCGGCGGCGCACAGGCAACATTTTGAGGTTAACTTTTTGTCATATTGACGACGAAATAATTTGAACAAAGGTGTGAAGTATTTGGGAGAGCTGAACTTGACGTATGGCAGCAAAACCCAACAACGCCGCCATCGACAACACCTGTGGCTGCAAATGCCACACACACACACACACACACACACACACACAGAGAGAGAAAGAGAAGAAGGAGAAAAAAGCAATAATAAAATCGACAACAGCAACGAAAAGCAAAGCCAAAACCAAAACCAAAACCAAAACAACCCTCAACAGAGATTTCCTGGCAATTTGCAGGCCTATGCTGCAATGCTTGGGCAGCGACGTCAGCGCAAGAAGCTCTGGCTCTGGCTAGGGCTGTGGTTCTGGCTCTCGCTCTGGCTGTGGCTCCTTCTCCCATCCCACTGTACACATGTGTGACGTATGCGCTGCCCGAAAGCCATGGAATCAAATCGGCAGCTGAAAGTGTAACCAAAATACAATCACACACACACACACACACACACACACACACACACAAGCAAAAGCTACATTGCTACATGCAAGCATTTACTATATAAACATACATACAAATGTGTGTTTCTGTGTGTATGTACATACATACATACATACATATGTATGCATTTGTATACAAATTATATACATATGTATGTATCAACGCACACGTACATACAATATACAGAAAACAGCTACAACAACGTCGCAAAACGAAAAAGAAACCTAAATAAAAAATTAAATGGAAATTTCTGATATAAAACACACGCACACACTCGGATAAACACGCAGATATACATACACAATAATACATACATATACGTATGTATGTATGTATGTATATTTATATGTACATATATACACACATTATATATATATGTGTGTATGTATGTATGTATGTACGTACGTACACTGGCAGTCAACCAAACGTGAACATGAACATAGCGCACAGTAGAAAGAAGTTTGGCAACGTTGCTTTTGTTCAGGCAGCATAACAAAGCAGTGTGCTGCTGCTGCTGCTGCTGCTGCTGCGCTGCCAATGGCAAAACGTAACGAAGCTGAAACTGCGACGCACAGTGGTTAATTGTCATTTGTTGTTGGAATGAAAATTAACAACATAATATTTGATGCTGCTTGTCGATTTAGTAATTTATTCGTAGATAATTGTACAATATTTGAACAATCTAACACATATATTTGAAATTTTATTTGATCTGTTTTCATTATTATGATTATTTTAGTTAATATTCCGATAGGCTCCCCTGTGCGGTCTGTGCGACCGACGTCGCAGAGGCAGAGAGCCCAATGTAGTTTTTGCGCAGCGCACACAGCAACAGCAGAAAGAGTGGAAAGGTAACGAGAGAAAGAGAGAGCGAGATAGATAAAGAACGGCAAGAAATGAGCTACCCAGTGGTGAATTGGCTGCGTCAGCAGGAATCATTGATGTTTAGTTCTTGGAAAAATTTGCTGAGCCGATTATCTTCATTTTTTATGACAAACTAAATGAGATATGAGAGATATAGAACAGAGAACAGGTAATATATGTACATATGTATGTATATGTATGTATGTATGTATGTATATGTATATGCTCCGCATGAGTGATCCGAATTTTGATAGAAAACACTCTACACAATCAGCAATTCGATGGAATATTTGCTAAGTAGATTAGGAGAATAATATAATTGGGATTATATTAAATAAAATATATACATATGTATACATACATGTGTACATATTATCAAAAGTCCACGAAACATATTTCTAGAGTGTACTCTCTGTATGTGGCTCATGGCCTGTGAAAATCGAATTTAAAGCAGAGTTTCATAAATTTAATTCCTATGGAAAACAACAAATACAGTTGCTGCCAGCTGAGCAGAGGGCAGTGCAAAATGCGCCAGTGGGTGGGTGGCTCTCAGGCACTCGGCACAAAAAATAATAAAAGAAGAAGGAAAAAAAAAAACAATTTTGCTACAATTTGACACACAAAGCAGCTGTCTGCACACAGACAAACACACACACACACACACACACACGCACACGCAGACACACAGAGAACGCTTATATATTACACGCTGTGTTGCCATAGATACATTGGCATGCATATACACACACACATATATATATACAGTAAGTGTGTATGTACGTAACCCATGGATACATAAGTATCTACGAAAGCGAACCAAGGGGCGCGACAGTGGCAGCGACAGCAGCAGCGGCGGCGGCAGCGGCAGCGGCAGCGGCGGTTGTTATCTCTGCGCATTGTCTTGGTGTTGTTTGCTTTGCTGTTGCTGTTTGCTGTTTGAAAGTGTGTGTGTGTGTGTGTCTATGCATGTGTACAAGAAGATGAAGCAGAAATGTAAGAGGAAGAGACATAATGCTAGCAGCGTCAGCGACTGCGGCAGCGACAGCGACAGCGACAGCAGCAGCGGCAGCAGAATACCGAATAACTAGCGCAGACGTTTATAGTCAGGGTAGCGGGCGGGCAGGCGGTTGGTCGTTTAGGCGGTGTGTCGGTCTGTCTGTGTGTCGCTCAAAGAGCCGAACCAAGCGCACACAAATCAACATGACACGACCAACGGCAACAACAACAACAACAACAATAATAACAGCAGCAGCAGCAGCAGCAGCGCAGCAGCAACTGAAAAACCGGCACATTCAACTTCAACACACACACACACACACACACACAGAGAGACATATAGACACACTCACACGCAAAAGAGAGACGAAGACTAAGCGACAGACGAACAGGCAGACCGACTGACTGATGAGTGCGATGAGAGCGGGACAGAGCACGCTTTGATGAACGCTAAAACGAGAACGAACTAGTGCTAAGTAAGAGGGTTGGGGGCATGCGAACGAACGCGTCAGTCAGGCGAAATAAATAAAGCAAAAGGCTGCCAGGCAAGCAACAACAGCAACGCAAATAAAACGAGTAACGCAAAAATAAAAATAACAAGAATATGTAATAATAAAAAGCAAAATAAAATGAAAGCACACGAAACAAATGAACTGGGTATGAGAATGGCTCGCGAATTTTTATGCAGAGACGAGCACACATACATACACACACGCATGCACATGCATGCACGAGAAGAAGTGAGAATGCTTGCATGTGTGAATGTGTATGCTAGAATGTTGGCGTGCGTGCATTTGTGTAAAAGAAAAAAAGTTGGCTAACTGCAAACGGTTTCGTACGGGGCAGCAGCGGGGGCGTTAGCATGTTTTTTTTTTTCTTTTTTTTTTTTTTTTTTACATTTCTTGTCAGGGCAGCGACTGCAGCAGCGACTTAAGACAGTTCATGCAGCTGAGGCTGTGGTGCGCTCGATCATTGCATGCGAATGCGAATCGATAGCAGTGGGTGGGAAGTGGCTGCCTTTTTCGACCTAGCCAAGGCAAATGTTGTATGGATTGGGTATGTGTGTGAGTGTGAGTGTGTGTGTGTGTGTGTGTGTGTGTGTGTGTGTGTGTGTGTGTGTGTGTGTGTGTGTGTGTGTGTGTGTGTGTGTGTGTGTGTGTGTGTGTGTGTGATGTATGTATGTATGTATGTATGTATGTATGTGGCGAGTAAAAGCAGCTCTACTTAGAAAGAGTTTTTTTTTTTTTTTGAGGCGAACTTAAAGCGGCCACCATTTTTTTTTAACTCTCTCTATCTTCTCTCACATTGATTTGTACTATTTATTTATTTACTTAAGCACTAAGATTTCAAATGATTTAAATAAATATAGGAAATAAAATCGATTTATCGTTTATGGACTTGATTTATTAACAGTTCGATGACTCAATTGACTGAACATATACATATACATACATACATATGTACAAATATATGTGCATAAGAAAAAAAACCAACAGTTTCTTTTTGTTATTGTATGTACATATGTATGTACATATTTCCATGAACATAGTACATACATACATACATACATACATATTTAGTTTGTATGCATGTATAGACTTGTTCTGGTTAAGACTTCAATCTATTATATTATTTATGTATACATACATACTATGTATGTATGTACATAGTATGTAAATCCATTTGTATTT
This sequence comes from Drosophila fulvimacula, assembly GCA_035045555.1. Taxonomy (NCBI): domain Eukaryota; kingdom Metazoa; phylum Arthropoda; class Insecta; order Diptera; family Drosophilidae; genus Drosophila; species Drosophila fulvimacula. Next base: position 656,612 of record JAWNOX010000018.1, on the reverse strand, counting down.
AATTAATATTTTCATTATATGTATGTACATATGTATGTATATAAAAAAACACTTGTTCAAGAAAATGCTGTTAATTAAGAAACTTATGAGCATTCCAGCAGCTGCTGTTGGTAACTGCCTTTGACTACACTGTTATACAAGAGCAGAATTACATATGTATATACAATATAACAGAAGTAAATATGTATGTATATATACATATATGTATGCACTTACACATATGTATGTACATACAAAAATATATGTATCTACATATGTACATATGTAAGTATACACGCATGTTTGTAATTTATTGACTATCTAATTAATTTCGATAACTTTGAATGGAGAATCAGAAGTTGTGGAAATATTTGCAAAGGCCCAACCGCTGGATTGAAATTTGATATGGCGGTGTTATCTATCTATTACATACATACATATGTATGTATATATGTGCATATATATATATATATATATATATATATATATATATATATATATATATATATATATATATATATATATATATATATATATATATACTTATATTTATTTACGTTCATATATACGTATACATACATATGTATGTATGTACATACATACATACATACTTAATAGATTGTCTGTGGGAAACCTTTCAACGCGCGTTGTGCTGTTGTAATTAAGCCAAAAGCTATTTGTGGACCTTTCATATAGTACATACATATGTATGTACATATGTACATATATGCATACATACATACATACACATGTACATAGTAACCTCGGTAATTGCTCGACATTGACCGATATCGATCATACACACAAACACACTCACGAATTTGAGCAGCTGTTTAGTTAACCGCTACTTATCCACATTGATACATACATATGTACATGTGTATGTATGTATATACATATGTATGTACATATGTATGTATGTCGACTCTCTTCTATCCGTATCGTTGTCTATTTTCATTTTTATCTTCTTCGTCTTCTCCCTTTGTTTGTTGCTAATTTTTGTTTTGTTAATTTGTTTTTATTGTTGAAGTTTTTTATTATCGACAGATCGCTCACACTTGGTTCTTATCATAAAATGTTCGCGCCCAAAGACACCTACCGGCCTGATATACCCCTCCCCACACCACTTACAAACGCATACACACGAACACAACTGCGATTCCACCGGCTGTTGTCCATTAACATGCGACCGATCGTCGCCAGCAGTCGCGGCAATTCACAGTTAAGTTAGTTGTCATACATATATGCATATCTACACATACACACACATATTAAGTGTAAACGCATACTCGCGATCATCAGTGTTGGCAATTTGGCTATTTTTCTGCCACTTCTGGGATTTTCAAACAGTTCTGTTGCTTTGTGATTGAGCTGCTGGCGAGAATAACAGCTACATATATTGTAACATTGAGTGGCTTTATTTTTGTGTCGTAACAATATCTCAAGATTCCAGTAAGCCAAAAAAAATATGAATAATAATAATAATTAATTGAGAGCAAAGGACTTACATATATACATAACTTATATTTATATATTTATAATATATATATATATATATATATATGTATATATATATATATTATAGATATATAATATTATCGATTCTAAAATCAGTATTATATGAGCTTGATATTTATTTGAAAAAAAAAAAAAAATGCTCTTAAAATCCGTTAAGCTTTTTTTTCAGATTTGTGTTTAGGCTTTGTTGACTAGTTGATTTGGCAGCACTGTCGCTCATTTGTGCATGCATGCATGCATGTATGCGTGTGTAGAAGGAAAGAAGAAAACAAAACCTAACCTGAATTTATGGCTGCGGCTGTTGGGTGACATTGTGAAATGGCAAGTAGAGGCTTAGAATGAGCATGCGAGCAAGCGAGATGACGCTAAGGCGCGAAGCCGAATAAGCGCAAAAGTAGCGCAACTTGCGGTTACAACAACAGCAAAGAGAATGAGAACGACAGCAAAAATAATAACAACAACAGCTAGGCTTGCCGGCTACAAGCGCGCGTAATCGACGCCGTCGTCAGCGGCTTCATCATCGATGCCCCCATACCAATGTGTTTGTTTGTCCGCTCACAGTGCCAACTACAACAACAACAAAGTGAATTGTTTTGCCCCCTTCGCACTGTGCGCTTGTGCTAGGTCGGCGCGATCGTGTTTTGGGGCCCCAACCGCGACTCGTCTTGTATTACGTGTTGGCTTTTTGCATGTTGTTGTCTTGGCTTTATTTGTGCATGGCTCGTTCGCGCTGCTTAAGCCAACTCAATCAAGTCACACAGTCGCCAGCTTTACCCCCTCCCAGCCACTGCTCTGCCTAACCTAGCTTGCGGCCACTGGCACCCAGCAACAGGCCCAGCAAGTTGATGATCGCTGAAAACCGGTTTCCTCTTACTGCCTTGCATATTTTTAGCAACAAGTTGAAGTACCGGACTGTAAGAGGCAGCAAAAGGCGCGCAGCAAAAGAGAGACAACAGACACACAGACTGACTCGCACTCACTCACACACACACATACACACATACACAATGATAATGAAAACGTGTGCAGAGATCGGACAAAGAGGCGGCCGCGGCTTTTTCTTGTAACAAAATTGTTTTATGCCTTAGCAAACGATCCGCGCCAAAAGCACCGCTTCTCCCGTCCCCCAGACCAACCGCAACGACGCATTGTCGGTCGCGACAGACGGAAACGACAGCGACCGCAAACATAGCCTCGTCATCGTCGCTGTCGCTGCAGACGTCGACGTCGACGTCGCAAAACAATTGCCGGGCATTGTTGTCGTTGGTCGACCCCCACGGCCTCTCAGACTCAGCCGCAGTCGCAGCAACAGCAGCAGCAGCAGATACGCGGAGCAAGGCAAAGCAAAAAGCAAGAAGCAAAGCAAATCAAAGACGACTGCAGCGTTTTTTTTTTCATACTCTCTCTGCGCCAAGTACTGACTGACTTTGTGAGACACTTTGACGCGCTTGTGTGATCTAATGTGTATGTGTGTATATAGATATTTACATCAGATATACCATAAACATAATATTCATAGTATAATAATATTCAAACTAGATTAGGTATTTATATTTATTATATAATTGATTATATCAATTAATTATATTTATTAAATAAAATCTTATTATTACAATTTATTTATTTAATGTGACTCTGGTTGAACCACGTATATGAGTATAGCTAAATTGAAATACCAGGCTTAAGCGCGTGCGGGAAATCACGATCTGCAAAAAGATATATTTACCTTTAACTATGTATAAATGTGTATAAGAAGCACGTAGCTCATATTAACACTATGTTAAATAATTAATGCTAATGCATTAATTAATATGTATTATATATTTGATAAATTCAGCGATTGCATATGAATTCAATTAGAAGTCAATATGTCTACATACATATATCTCAGTCGACCATGTGCATATGGATGTGCTCCTGAAGGCTTAATATTTGATTAATATTTGTATTAATATTATTTATTATCATCATTATTATTACTATTATTTTATATGTATATTACTTGCAAATAATATTTAATATTTAATATTTGTATTAACATTATATTTATATGATTATTATTATTATTACTACATTAATATTATTACTATTATTTTTATATGTATATTACTTATTAATAATATTTAATATATAATATTTGCATTATTATTATATTTATATGATTATTATTATCATTACTATTATTTTATATGTATTACTTATTAATAATTGTATTATTATTATATTCATATTATTTATTATCACCATTATTATTACTACTACTATTACTATTATTACTATTACTTTTATTTGTATATTACTTATTAATAATATTTAATATATAATATTTGTATTATTATTATATTTATATTATTATTATTATATTCCTATTATTTATTATTATTATCATTATTATTACTACTACTATTACTATTATTACTATTACTTTTATTTGTATATTACTTATTAATAATATTTAATATATAATATTTGCATTATTATTATATTTATATTAATTTTATTACTATTATTACTATTAGTTTATATATATATATACTTATTAATACAATTAATTTGTATTATTTTATTTATATTTACTTTATATGGTGAAGATATTTCAAATATATTATCTTTTTTTCTATAAGCTCATAGTTAATTAATAGTAAAGGGTATACAGTCGTCGACTATGCCACTACGTTTTTCTATTCATTTCTTGTTTCTTACATTTTGTTTCGTTACATTTGCCTTGCCATTCATATTTTGTTTATTGTTGTTACCGTCCGTCCGATTGCCCGATGCCCAGCCCAGCCCAGCCCAGCCCAGGCCAGCAATCGCCGCCCACTACGCGCTGTCACCCCTCCCCCACTCGGCGCTCGCATCGCTGACGCAGCGCGCGACCGCATAAGTTGCGACATGGCGCAAACACAATGGCACTTTGACCCTGACTTTTAATATGTGCTGTGGATTCTCTCTCGCTCTCTCTCTCTCTCTCTCTCTCTCTCTCTCTCTCTCTCTCTCTCTGTCTCTCCCCTTTGGGCAGACCACGTGCTAAGTTATTGTTATTGTTATGAATGTGTTTGCTGTTAAAGTATGATTAATTGAGCTGAGGTTGTGCGACGCGCACTTCAACACATTTTACATGACACCGCCTGCCGCGGTCGCCCTCTGTCCACTCCTCCCCTTACCATACAGCGAATGCGCCATGACAACGGCAACTGGCAACTGGGAACTCTTCCACTTGGCACAGTCTGCTCCGATTTCATCTTCATTTTTCCAGCCTCGAGTCACCAAGCTCTTATCACTGCTTAGTCTGCTTGGGTGTAGCAAGTGAGCGGGTGAACGGGGGAACGGGGGAACGGGGGAACGGGTTGCCGGTAACTGGAGTAGCTCAACTGTCGCCTTCAAAGAATGCTAAATCTACGCAGCTCAGTTTCCAAGGCTTTGCGAAGGCTACACCAAGACATACATTGAGAGGGGGAGGGGAGGGGGAGGGGGTAGAGGGAGACGGACAGGGCGGATGGGTGGCTGAGAATGGCGCATATGCTGCAATAGATAAGAGAGAAATGTCTTGGCTTAAGTGAGATTACGAAATTTGAAAATCTTGCATGAAATGTTTGTTAAAGACTTAAGCTAAAAGGCACTTTAATTGCCTTAACTAATATGTCTGTGGCTGTGGCAGACTCAAAGTGCCTTCAAATTATTCCTAAAATATGTACATATATGCAGTAAAAGGTTGTTATTGATAAGTGTGCAATTTAGAGCTTGCTATTCAGGATTTCTGGCTTTTAATAGCAATTGCAATATTTGCAAAGTAAACCAATTTCCAATTTCAATTCAGTCAGAAACAGGCCGTTTAAGAATTTTATTGCGCAGCCAAAAAGTATGCTACAAAAACTGAGGAGCTAGCCAAGACACCAACCAATAGCCTGTACACACACAACAAAATAATGTGCCTCGACTACAAGCAGACTGACTAGCTACAGCTAATACTTTGAGTTGAGTTAATACATCTATACATATGTATAAAGACAATTTTTGTTAAATAAATGTGATTGTCGTTTGAATAATGGTTCTAATATGTCAATATACTTGTAGACTATATAGTTGGGCATACGACAGTATTGTCACATGCATACTAAATAAGACACAAACCATCGTTCAATACAAAAACGTGTCTCGGCTATGCCTGACCTTAAATTAGAGATTTAACATTTGCCATGTGGGTACGTATTTGTATTTGATTTATTTTGTATTATTTGCATTTATGCAAACTAAGCTAAAAGATAACATAGTAGAGCAGGTAATAATTGAAAAAAAAATGCATAGGAATTATAAGAAAAAAAAATGATGGTGTCAAGTGGGTCAGACATTGCGGACGCCGCGCAACTCTTTGTCGGCCTTCTTTAAGGTCACAAAATTGTTGAGCTGCTTCACGCGCAGCTTGGACCAGATCATGAAGTTGTTGAGACCCAGAATGGTGGCCGCATGCAGCGCCGCCGCCTCCGGATAGAGCACGGTGGCACAGCCGAGACCCGACGGCAGATTCAGACTCGACCAGACGTCCACCTGCATGTTGTCCGACTTGACGGGCGGACAGTTGATCACCGGATAGTTGGTGCTGCCGGAGACAACGGGACCCAGACCATTGGAGCGACCAGCGACTGCCACAAAGATCAGATTCGTCATCACCGATTCGTATTCGCGAACAATGCGCAACGTCTCCTCCGGTCCCTTGTGGGCCGAGCTGACACGCAGCTCCGCATTGAGGCCGAGCGAGCGGCAGCTGGTGGCAATCTTTTCGCTGTGCGAGGTGTCCGAGGCGCTGCCCATCAGAATGACAACCAAGTGATCCTTGCGGGGCACAATGTCCGCCAATTGTTCAGCTACCCAGGTGAAGTTCCGCTTGACCGTGTCGAGATCGGTGCTGGTGACCGATGTCAGGTTGCGATAGACCTGTTTGTCGACCATCAGACGCTTGTCACCTGCGGGCCAGAGGCGCCACGAGTCGGAGTCTATGATGTCGGCCAGGACAATGTTAGCATCGGCATCCACGCCGAACTCCACCTTCATGTCGATGAGGGCGCAGTTCTTCGTTTGCCAGGCACGCTCAAGGATCTCGAATACGAGCAGCGTGGTGCGTCGCATAATGTCCACCTCATCCTGGCCTGCAACTCAAACAAATTCCACTTAGCTCCAGCCCAATCTGCTCTTCCTCTTTGCCACTTACCAATTGTGAGGCCATTTAGCTCGAATTTGGCCGAAATGATTTGCTCGTCGCTCCACTGGGGATCGTGATTGGCGTCGTCCTTGAAGAAAGTCTCCTGCTTGGGCGGCGAGAATCTGTGTTGGATAATGGGAGAATTGGTTAGTTGAGATATAGATCGGAGTTACTTCAAGTAGTAGAAGTATCGATAAGTCGCATAGCAGCAGGTATACAGTTATCGATCAGTTATCGATAACACACAGTGTTATCGATGATGATGAATATAAGCACACAGTGACCGATAATCTATAGTTCTTAACAGATGAGCAGTTCTCGGACCAAGGGCAGGTCTAAGGCTATGTAGGATCTGAGACATATAATGTGTCGGAAAAGGCAAGATCGGCCACGAGGTCAAGGATTAACTGGCATCTGACACGGCATACGCGATGCTCAGAAGCTAATATACTCACTTTCAGTCTGTGAGCAGCATTCGCTATATGCGCTCACGATCTCTTCTCATATTACTGGCAAAACTGCCCATTTCCCTTGACTATTTAACTGGATGCCCAAAGTGGCCTTACGTAAACTGGTTTATTCGACTGGGTGTTGTTGGAGCGGCGGTTATCAGTGCAGCGGGGTCAACGTGTCGACCTCGATGCAGTGCATCAATTGTATTTCAATCTGTTTACCAGCGAGTGGGCAGGCAGTGGCAGGGGCAGGGGGAGGGGCTGCTCGCTGCACTGACGTGCGTTGCCACTGATAAGAACTGCAAGGTAGATAACCTAACGAATGTTACTGACCTGTAGCCCTCGGGCACGCCCACATTGCGCTTGAGGAAGGAGCCGGTTGCCAGGCGTCGCGTAACCCACTCAATTGGAATCATTTCGCATTGGCGGGCAATGAACGCCTTCTCGCCGCACTGCTTGACGTATGCGGTGCGAACGCCTACGGCGAAATGGGAAGAGCGAATATGAGAGGAGATCGAGAGAGAGAGAGAGAGAGAGAGAGGGAGGGAGCAGCTGTTAGCGACACTTACCGGCCTCGTTGAGCAGTCGGAACACCTGGCCATTGGTCGTGTTGGAGATCTGCGCCTTGCCAGCCAGATCGTGGGCCTTGACGCCATCGCCAGCGGTGATGCGATCCTTGCTGAGCAGCAGGCAGAGGCCAGGGTGCTCGGGCAGATTGTAGACCTGCTTCGTCTTGCCCTCGATGAGCACCTTGCCCAGCTTGTAGCCCTCAACTACGGATGTTGACGGCGGTTAGTGAGGGGAGGGCGGAGGAGCTGCAATTGCGGTGTGCACTTACTCGATGTCGTTGTGGTTGACATTGTCGCCTGTTCTTCTGTTGCTGCTACTCTGCCTCAATTTGCGGGGCGATGTTTTCGATTTCAATTGGCACACGTGTTGCGCGTTCTGCTTTGCGCTCGCTATTCGCTTGCTTGCTGCTTACAGTCCGTGTCGAAGTCAAGCTCCAAGCCAACTGTGCGCCAGTAGCCGCTCCGCCGGCAGCTTTATGTGCTTTATGTGCCTGCCTTCGCAGTGTATATCTCGAATAACATACAATCTCAATCACACAGACACACACACACACACAAACTAACGCACGCACACATGGCAACAGTCGGCCAGCCGATCGAAAGGTCTAACATGAGCGCCGTGCGGAGAGTGTGACGTCACTAATCACGCATGACTCGTTTAGATATCATTACCATTTGAGTATTGTTCGCCTTAAGCTTCACGTGTTTTCGAGTTGTATATATGCATGCTTAAATATGAATTCGCTTTTACATAATCAAATCTATCATAGACAACTCAAAATTCAATTTAGTGACGTCATAATTGACGCTGAGTTGTCCGCATTACCTATTCGTGCTCAATTGCGAGCCTACCATAGGCAATCGCCTACGGTAACTGAATTTGCGACAGAGCGAGAGAGAGAGAGAGCACGCTCTGTATATAATCAAATTATCGCATGACGCTTAAGCGCTCTCTGTGACAGCTCAAGTTCTGTTTATTTTTCTATTAACTTGTGAGCGAGCGCAGCTGCAAAACAAAATGGCGACTGCATATGAGAAGTTTTGATAACGGTAACAAGATTTCATGACTCCAGAGAAAAATGCATTCATCAGTTATTCTCATCTTGACTTATTTATTGGGCTGTTTAAGTAATTACAGTTTACTCAACATAGATGTGATTAGTTCGGTCTTTGGCAGAGATGTCCGTCATTTCTATTTTATTCCGTCCCAGAGTTCAATCCGGATTATCAGCGCGTCATCATTTTCATTTTGCTTGGCAGCCCCACCATCCATGTAAACAAAAATATTTTTGTTATTTTTTGATGCGCCCGACTACACGTTTTCCGCATGCCGCATGCCAAGCTTTTTGTCACTGTGGATCAGGGTGAGGGGGTAAAATATCAGGGTTTCTTGTCGGTTGCCAAGTGCAGGCAGGCGGAAAGCCAGCTAAATTATTGGACAAGCAACGGTTTTGTTCTGTCTACCACACACACATAAAATGAAGTACGAAACTTATGAACGCAATGAACTGCTTTGGGAATTGACTGAACAGCATATTTGTTTTGCACTACAAATCTTTTTAAATCGTTTAAATCGCGCGCCAGAAATTTAAGCAAATACAAGAACCAATGCACAAAAATCTCAGAGTTGGTTGAAATAAATCGATGTATTCATTTTCAAATGTAGACCGTAGTTATTCGTCAAGTTGAAATAATACACATAACATTTCGTTGAGTGAGTAAATGTTATGTGCGACTTTAACATTCTTCAAGTTGACAAACCGAACAGAACACTTTGAGTATAACAGAGTATATTATGTTAATAGCATACTCTGCTAAGCATCAATTTAATTACAATTTGTTGTTGTTTTTTTTCGCCGCCGCAGAGCAAGCACGTCGGTAACGGAAATTCTCGTCAAAGTTTTTCGCGCTCTACGTTTTAACGGCGCCCGGTCGTCGTCGCCGTCGCTGCCAACATTCTCAAGCGCAGCGGCGTCGCTTCAAGCATAAACGTAATCCCTTTTATTATATTACATACACATACATATGTATATACATATATAAAAAAGAAAAAAAAATGTAAAAAAAACGTACGCCTATGAAGAAAAAGAAAATGCTGCATGCTTTTCTGTTATTGTACTTGTTTAACTCAATTTGATGTGTCGTCGCCAAGCTTGGCTCGCGCGCTTTGTTGTCTCTCGTCTATCAATTGTGTTTTATTAATATTACTTTACTTAATTCCGCTTGAGTATGAGAGTGTGTATTTTAGAGAAAGAGAGTATTAAGAGTCTGTGTGTGTGTGAGTGTCCCGGCTGCAAACACAGAAGCACAGACGCCGACCAGCAGCAAGCAGCGCTGTATAAAGAAGCTGCCGCAGTTGTTTCAACAACAAAAACAAAGCCAAAACAAAAACGAAATAACTGCAAAAGACTCGCACCAAAATAAGAGAAGAACTACATACATACATATGTAGATGCACAAAAAGGAATCGCAAATAATAGATGCAAATAATAATGCTTTGTATTTTTATATGTATTTCTTCTATTTCCCTATTTATTTTTCATTTGTTGTGCTTGTTATCCTTAACGTGTTTCTCTCTCCTCTTCCCCTTGCATATCTCTCTGTGTGTGTGTGTGTGTGTGACGATGCTGCTACGTTCTTGTGCTCTCTGCAACCCTCGCTTTGTTATTGTTGCTGCTTTCTGCTCTCGCTCGCGCTTGGCGGAACGATGCCAAAATTTTCATACACTTGCACTCACACACATAGGCATGGATCACAAACATGCATATGTGTGTATGTATGTGACCGCATACGCATGCAAGCAGCGTGAGCGACATAAACAAATATGAAGATTCGACATTTGTGCGTGTGTGTGTGTGTGTGTGTGTGTGCGTGTGCGTAACTGTATGTTCTCTGGGTCAATGTCCTGCCGGCTTTCAGCACAAACAAATACATACATACATATGTATGTTTTAAGGTCATAGATTTGCTCAACAACCGCGATGCGGGCAAATGCGTGTCAAATACATAAATACCCTGTACGTTGTACAAGCGGGTGGCTGGGTCTACCATATGCTATAAATATGCGACCTGCGCAGATCCTTCAGATTTCAAAGATCATATGCTCTAATAGAACAATATATATCCCATAGAAACAGACATATGTATATATGTATGTATACATACATATATCTATGTTGGTTCCTTGGTATTCCATGAAGATATATCTTTCGGGAGGTGTCAAATATCGTTATAGAGACTGCGATATCTATAAGAAATATGTATGTACATATATAATTGGAGAGCTCTCGAGCTCCACATTATTCAGGTTTCTTTTCTATAAATTTCTTACTGCATACTTGTGGGGGATCGGGAAGTATTTCCCCTTCTCTGACATTTCTCATGGAGTTCGTATTTCAATATCTTAAACAACGTCCTCCATGCCCAACTCATCAATTTTGATGTTATAAATAAACAGTTACGTCTGGATAATTAGCGTAAATATTTAGTGTATATACATACACATATACATACATACATACATACATATGTTATTTGATACCTTCGATTCGCCGACGAAAATAAGGTATTGCGTAATATAAGTGCATCTAGATATATCCCAATTGAACCTTTTGGCAGGAAATACCCAATAAATACCGTGTTCAAAAAGTTGTTATATTGATATGATTTAATTTGTTGACGCAATTAGCTTAATGTGCTTTTGATCACTGGCACCAGCCAGAGTGATTCTATCTACATTTGATTATCTCATAGTAAAACTAACTCAATAAAGCCACAAGGAAAAAATAATATGAGTTCCACAATTTTTTGCTTTTTTGATTTGCTCTGCAATTAAAATTGATTTTTTTTCTCACATTATTCCCGGCTCGTGGAACACACCGTTGCCTGTGCATGTGTGTGTGAGTGTACCGTTGTTCTTGTTGTTTCTGCTGCGCTCGCCAAATAATCATGGTAATGCAGCAAAAGAATGGGCTGTAAAACGCACGCAATCTCCCCCTTGCCTTGCTCTGCTTCGCTCTGCCAAACATGAAATGTATGTAGCCAGAGCTCTCGTTCCCACTCGCACAGTCACTTACAGTGGTGTCCATTTAAATGGCATACAAATCAGAATGGAACATTGTTGACAGCGCCAATTAGGCTAGTGATGAGCGCGTGCCGTGCGTGAACTTACACGACTTAATAATTAAACGAAATCAATTAAAGAAGTAATACTGATAAATGTAGTCGAATTTAGAGTAGTAAATAAAGTTAGTTTACAAATTTTAAAAATGTATGAACTAGATATTAGCATATCCATGTATTTATTATTATTATTATTATTTTTTAGAAACATGTTTATTGTATTTAGATAAATTATTATACCATAGGACTATTAATATGTATCGAATAATATATATATATATATATATATATATATATATATATATATATATATATATATATATATATATATATATATATATATATATATATATATATATAAACATAGTTTTATTATATTTAATTTAATTTTCTTTTCAATACTTTTTTGTGCTAGTGCGACACGCGCTCATCTCTAATTGAACCGCTATCCAGCTGGTCATATAATCGCTATCTACTTTTCGTTTCAGCTGAGAACAGTGTTACCATAAAAGAGCGAAGACTGCACCACCGTGCTGCCTTAAGTGTTGTCGAATAGCGGCAACAGACGCAAGAAAGAGACGGGAGAAGAGAGCGTAGAGAAGAGAGCAAATAAATCAAGTGAAAGTACAGGGGATTGCGCGAATATTGCAGACTGGCTGCACTAACACACTCACACACACACTCACATACACGCACACACACCTACACACACTCACACACTGGCCCACAATGAGCTCGTATCTGGAACTGTTTGGACTGTTCGTGCTGCTGATGTTGCCCTTTCTATACGAGACGAATCACATATTTCGCTACTATTTCAAGTTTATGATATACTATGGGATCGTTTCGTTCAATGCGATCTTATTGATACCGGCATTTCTCACACGGCCCTGTGATGTGCGCAATTTACTGTGAGTATATACAAACGAAAACAAAATACAAAATTAGAAAAGAAAAAAAAAAAACAAAATTTCTAAATTGATAAAAAAGAACAGAAACTGTGTAAAACAGTAGATGTTTGGTATGATCCCATTGATTTGGCTCATATAAAGCGCTAAATTGGTTAATTGATTCGGCCGCTGCCTTTATCTTTGGCCGAAAGACTTAGCACTCTGTACCCGCTATAAGAAATATGAAATCGATAAATATAGCCGCTATATATTGCCTGATTGCCGCACTTGTAGCCAAATCAAACCACCTAGAAACCACAGCAACAACAATTATTTGCGGTCTAAAACTCATACTATCGTATTATTTAATTGCAACCACTTCACGCCATTGTCCACTTGCTTTGATTGCTTATCTACGTACATATATACAAATATATGTATGCTTGTAAGCGTAGTCCGGAAATTTGAGCTTGAAAAATCTCGGCAAGTTGGTTTTATCAATCCTATTACGTTACGATGTTGACCTTTAGGCAACGCCTTGACTTGAAATGTCTCGGAATGGGTCCCATTAGTAGTAGCCCGCTTAGCTCCCGTTTACTAATTTCCCAATGTGCGGGGTATGTGCTTATCATGTTTTATGTCAGATCCATTAAGTGAAATATATGTATATAGTATCGCTTGCCAATTAAGATAATTATTTGAGAGATAACAATCAAAGATTATTTTCGAGCTTTTGCTCTAAATCGATTCTTTGTCTTAGACAAGTTCTTGAACAATTCGGACTTTTGGTTCAGAATCAGTTAAAGAATGTATATATATATATATATTGAAAATTTTATTTTTGATAAATATAAAAAAAATCAAGAGTGCTATCGACTCTATAATACTCGTTCATGGTCCAAAAACAGTTTACATTTTTTCAAAATTCAATACAACGCATATAAATTTAATAAGCCTATCAGTGAAATTATCCTGAGCCGTTGACGAAGTTGGCGATCAGCTATCTAGCTTCAAATAAAATAAAGATGAGAAAGAAGTGTAGAGATTTCTTAAAACCAATATACCCTTTTCTGTTTATGAACGAGTGTAACAATGTAAATGCACAAATAAGACAATGTCGTGGTATATGTTAATGTATGTGTATAATGTATAAATATATCATATATCATATATATATATATATATATATATATATATATATATATATATATATATATATATATATATATATATATATATATATATATATATCCCTGAAAAGTTTCAGTTTAGACATCGTTAAAATCCAGTCTATTATAGTCCTCACTTGGCAAGGGTGAAGTCCTTGTTAACTGGAACTGTTAACGTTCTCCACACTCTTCACACCCACTTTATAGTTGTGATTTATTTGTTTATGTGAATGGGCTTTTGGCGACCTTTGTTGATGAGCCATCAATATTTACGAAGCTTTGTCGGAACAGCTGCAATAATTGGCTCCCAGTGGAGCTAGCTCCCCGCCCTAGCTAACGTCTATTTGTTGACCATACTTGAACGAGGCCCACACTTTGAATGTGTGTGAAGGACGCTGACTGGTGGTGTGCAGGTGGTGCGCAATTGACACGTGCCGACACATAGGTCAGGTGGGGTCTTGGGGCTCTCACGCTAATGCCAACTGGCAATTTGGCGAGGTCGGCCGATTAGCTGTTCAATGTCTCGTGTTGTCGACTCTCGTTTTCACCCTCTTTCTCTCTCTACCTCTCCCTCTACAAATGTCGCGTTTCTGTAGTTATATTTAATGCAAATTTCTGAATTTTTCAACGAAATGCATCAGCTGCAAATGAAATGAAATGCAATGCCAAGCCCAAATAATAATGATAAATATATACATATGTAACTACATGTGGGTAACACCCCTTCAATACAAATTACACAATACAGATATATATATTGATGTATATTATATATTTTTTCATATTTGGGCTCATAGTGCGTGTCTAGGTCCAATTTCTGATTTCATTATCACGCAATGAGTGGACATTGTTTTCTTTAGTTTTTTTTATAGGGTGTTTATAGTGTGGGTCTATTAAACCGATTTTAGTGTTATATAGCTCGTTTTTTAGATCTGGACATGTGCTCTCTGTAATATCATAATCAAGGCCAGTTATTATCGATCGAAAATTTAATGAGTAAACTGAAGAGGTTTTGTTGAGGATAGAAGTTGAGCATATTTGATTATATAGTAGATACGGCTATACTATATGTATTTTCGTACATTTTTGTAGCACTTGTTCAAGGCAAGCAAAGTAGAATTATCTATTATTTAGATAGAAACAATCAATACCAAATTGCTAACAAAATAATTCAGATTGAATTTATTTAGATTGTTTGAAAATGAAAGAAAAGATAAGGAAAGAGGAGGAAAGAAGAAAATAAGCAACAAAAGAAATAAAAAGAAGTAAGGAAACTCTAATCGGAGGTGCCCGACTAGGAAATACCCTAAACCCCCCATCACAGTTTGCATAGAATTATATAATTTTAAATTAAATTAAAAACAAAAGTATCTGCAAAAGAAAGTTTTGACGGCATCTTAGTGAATCGAACCCAGGTCTTCATGTCGGCGATCGCCACTACTACCAACACCGCCGTTGCACTACATGAGTGTAAGACAGCGAATTCCTAAGTAAAGTTAGTGAGCAACTGAGCTACTGAGCTACCGACCTTTTGCTACTGAGCTGCTGAACTTCTGCTTAAAATTCATCCGCAATTTGTCTTTGTTGTTGTTATTATGAATTCTTAGAATTTTCTAGATGCTTCTGTTGCTGCTACCACGTGCGTGGTTACGTAAACGTCTGGTAAACGTTTTGTTTAATAACAAATAGATTTGATCTATACTTATGTATATTATATTGACTTTATTTAAATTATATCAATGTTATTCTTATTTTATGTATATGTAAATATATACAGTATATACATATGTACATATGTGTACATATGTATATTGCAAGCAACGCATACATACACACGCACACGCATACGCTTTGCTAACTGCGCAGTTTACTCAGCGACTTCGCTGCGCCAATATGTGCGTGTTATGGGAAACTAAATGCTTAATAACTTTTTTTGTAGATCGACTTTCTTAATCAAACTTGCGCAGCGTAATTATATCATTCATATGCGTGTATGTGCAAAAGCACAAGTCTGTAGTATTTGAAATAAGTGGTTTGAAAATTTGGGCGAAGGGGGCGTGGCATCCAAAATTTAACAAAAATCAAAATTGTATAAAAGTCCCATTAAGCTAAATACAAGATTTGGAGTCTCTAACTATAAAGATGTAGAAGATATAATTTTAAAACTGAAAATCGATTTCGTTTTTAATCGATAAAAAAAGAACGAGAAGAGTTATCGAATTTCTAAAACAAACTCGACCTGCGCGTGATATACACGAATCTATAAAAAAAAAGTTCAAGTCTCTAGCTATTATAGGTTCTGAGATCCACGCGTTCAAACATACGGACAGACGGACAGACGGACAGACAGACAGACGGACAGGGCTCAATCGACTCGGCTTGTCGTCCTGATCAAGAATATATATACTTTATGGGGTCTGCCACGCCTCCTTCTGCCTGTTACATACATTTGGGCTGCAACAAAACCATTATACCCTGATTACGCATTTTTACTGGGTTCAGGGTATAAAAAAAGGAAAAAGAAGAAAAAAAGAAATAGCATGTAGATAAAAAATGAAAAAAGGCCGGAATTAGAAAAAAAGAAAAAGAAGGACATTTCGTTGTATTTTTGCAAAAATGTACATTATCAATACACATTATGTATATATATATATATATATATATATATATATATATATATATATATATATATATATATATATATATATATATATAACTTGTTTGGGTGGTGTAGGGTATTTAAGCGTCGGCTTCCAAGTGGGCTTCAGTTGTTGCACAACTGGCAGCAAAATTAGACAAATATCTATATCCATATGTCTGTCTATATGGCACATGCATGACATAGATGGTAATCGTAACCTTGTGGCAACTATTTAAAAGAAAATGAAACGAGTAAAAAATAAACATGGATAGATTGTCTTTAATTTTCAAAGTAGAATTTGCATATAAAAATATGTCAGATATCAATTGAATGATACGGGGATTGGGGGTCGCTGATCAAGGTTCTGATCACCCAATATACTGCAATAATTTAGACCGCTTAATCCGTTTCGGTATGCGACCTTGGCAGCTGCACAGCATTCGTTGATCGTCTCGATAGAGAATCGTCTTATGACTAGATGCCAAAAAGTTTCGTAAATTTTTTATATCCATTTTTGTAGCGGGAAAAAAAAAACCTGAGAGAAAAACTTAGCTAAGTTTATTTTTGTTTGTTTTTATGTTGATGACTGAGGCGGTGTTTTCCCATGTTTCAGTCAAAAGATATCATCTGTCGGCAATATGGCAAACTCAATGATAGTTGATTGGATTTTCTCAGCGACAAACTTGATCTGAATTTGCATAGAACTAGAGCTAGAGTGTAAGATCAAGTAAAACCTTGAGCTTCTATGTCATCTAACCTATGCAGAGCTTATATTTCAAATAATGGATAACATATCTGTTTAAGCGAGGCAACGCTGAGAACTTAGTTGACAGTCCAATACCGAAGATTATAAACTGATTGGCGTTGCCATATCTGGAGTGTATGCTACCCGATGAGCCTGTATCTTAAGTATACAACGAGAAAAGCTCTGTTGGTGTTGTCATATGTTTCTAATTTGACTTGGTCGCAGCGCTGTCGAACATACAAGTCAAATAGCCTGACATCTAAGCCAGCAATAGCTTGAACGAAGCTTAGTAATACATTTTGGCATTGCCATATGTGGGAAAAATGACTAGGTGGTAACACCGTTAAGCTGTTCAAATATTTAACTCATGGAAATAGAGTTTATATCGCCTGCAGAATTGCAGATACTAAAGGTGTTGCCATACATGTGACTTATAACTAGGTGGCAACATCGTCACCTAAAACTAGTCAAATAGCTAAGCATGAGAAAACGCCTTTTATCTACCGCTACCGTTGCCACTTTACCTTTGTCATATTTGATGCAATTCGTAAAATCCCGTTCACATCAGATTTGTCAGGTATTGCATTAAGCTGGAGCTGGGGTCTAGTGTGTTAGGCGGGGCGACATTGTCTCTGCTTGCAGTCGGCACAATCGCATTTGACGTCATGAGCTGTGCCCTGTTCGACATTTGGTTGATTCTGTTTCTGATCCTGGCGCTGCGTCCGGGACGCTGCGAATGAAGACAGGATGTAGGTCTTCGATGGGCGAGGGCGCATGTACAGTTTTCGGCGATCTAGCGTAACCGAACGCTTCTTTAGCCACCAGTTGTAATCGTTCTCAATGACACGTTTGGGTGACCTAGCGGAATTTTGTAATTGGGATTCATTGCGTGTCCTTAACCATTCCCGTCCGTACTCCCAGCCAAGCAAGAGAGACATTTGCGTACGCTCCGTTCTCCGTTCCGATGGCGGAACAAACATTTGCGGTCGACGTCTTCCATCATCCGGGAATATATTGCTTTTGTTCGATTTCCCAATGGCTCTTGACGCCTCCCACGTTGGAGTGGGCATTCTGCTGACAGTTCGAAATACATATTATTGGCGCCATCTTAAGCCCAACCTGAAGTCAACGCAATACTGAGCATAGCTTTACTTACTTGCCTCTGTATACCCACTCTGTTAGTGCATAATTTTGTTTAAACGAATTTTGGACACGCTCTGCCTAGACTGATAATACAAATGCCTCTCTAATCGAGCATTTTTTGTAAACGAAATATGAAATGTTTGTTTACTCAGATTCCATTAATATATGAATGGACACTACATCAAGAATATATATACTATATGACTACTTCGGCTACGCATTTTTCAATAACTTGTGACCCCTCTTTGCGATTCTCATGAGTGAAAGCCTTTGCAACAGTGACTCTAACTAATCTCCTACTTTCAGTTGGGCCAGCACTTGGTGTCATCGTGTCACAGCTTTGATCGGGCTGCGCTGGGAGCTGCGTGGCAAAGAGCATCTGGAGAAGGATCGGGCATGCATCATCGTAGCCAATCATCAGAGTTCATTGGATGTGCTGGGTAGTCAATATACACATATATCTCTGACAATTGTAATTACTATTCAAGCTAATCGTATATACGTACATTGCAGGCATGTTCAACATCTGGCATGTGATGAACAAGTGCACGGTGGTGGCCAAGCGGGAGCTGTTCTATGCCTGGCCTTTCGGGCTGGCCGCCTGGCTGGCTGGGCTTATATTCATCGATCGGGTGCGTGGGGAGAAGGCGCGTGATACGCTGAACGCCGTCAATCGTCGCATCAAGGAGAAACGCATTAAGCTTTGGGTATTCCCGGAGGGCACACGTCGCAACACTGGCGAACTGCATCCGTTCAAGAAGGGCGCCTTTCACATGGCCATCGACCAGCAGATACCTATACTGCCGGTCGTCTTCAGCTCCTACTGTACATTCCTCAATGACAAGAAGAAAATTTTGAACGCCGGTCGCATTGTGATAACCACGCTGCCGCCTGTTAGCACCGAGGGCCTGACCAAGAACGATATCGATCAGCTAATGGAGCGCGTGCGTGGCCAAATGAGCGAAACCTTCAAGCTCACCTCTGCAGAGATGCTGCAGCGCTACAAGCCCCACAAGCCCATAACCCCAACGGTTGTCAATGGCGCCGAGGCTGTGGCAGCCGCTGTCGCCAATAGCTCCAGCTATGCGCAGCTGGGCGCAGCTGCTAGTGCCTCCTACGAGACATACAAGAGCAGCGCGGGTAGCAAGGCGACCATGTTGAAGACCCTATAGGTCTCTCTCTCTCTCTCTATACACATATGGGTGCCTATAGCAATACTTTACTTATGACAAGCACGATCGAGACTTTTTCTTAGGCAACACACATACCAAAAAAAAAAAAGAAGTAGAAAGAAAACAGAACACTATGCAACATTCTTTTCGTTTTTGTCTATTTTGTTTGTTTTGCCTAAGCGAAATGTTAAAGCTTTGATCTCTAGTATTTTAATTAACAACATTCTATTTTCTGCCTCATTAAGTTAACATTTTCATCTTCATTCCTACATTTCTACAATTATTTTTGTGAAGTTTACCTTCTTTTAAATGTTGCATAGTGCTTCTATATATATATATATATACATATATATATATATATATATATATATATATATTTTCATATATATATACAGCACATACCAGCTATTTAACAACTCGATTTACATATAATCAATGTATTATTATTATTCTAATGACTTTTCCAACACAAATGCAAGAAAATATTTTTTTTACTTAGACATACCAAATATACCAAAAACATAACGCTAAAACTAATGTAACCAAAGCTATGTAAACATAATCTAACTAGTATCTAGGCGGTCACAGGAGCAAACCGAAAAAATGTTTTTCTATTGCAATTTTCATACGATTTTCCCCCTCCCAAAGAATACTAGAAAACTCTTCAACTTGCCCACGATCGTGTATATATATAGACTATATCATATGTTGGCGGGGAGAGCCCACTGAAAGCATCGGCCTGTCGTGCTTACACTCGTATCTTAAATTATTTAAATCAGGATTTTTTTTTTTGTTAAAGTAAAAAGTTTTAAGAGATTTAAACACCTATTTATGTATTCTTATCCACTATATTGTGTATTGTATAACTAACTGATAATATGTTAACTCAATATTGTAAATACCAGATAGAAAGAGAAGTGTATGAAATGAAAGGCAGAGCGGGAACGAGCGACAGCGGAAGAGAGTGAGAAGGAAAATCAAACGGTTTAGTTTAAAGACAAATCAATGAACAAGAAACAAAAAAAAAAAAACAAAAAACTTCAAATATGAATATTAAAAATAATTTTTTTTTGCTAAAAAATTAAAACAATTTGTAATTTCTGGGGGGAATGCTGCAAAGAAATTGTCGATGTTAGATAGAGCGAGATAGCGATAGCCATGTATGCGGAAAGGGAAGTCAAAGAGGGATTGTCAGAGAATGCATGCCAGAGAATGAGCATGGGAATCAAGATAGAGATAGAGATAGAGATAGAGATAGATATAGATATAGATATAGATATAGATATAGATATAGATATAGATATAGATATGGATATAGATATAGATATGGATATAGATATAGATATAGATATAGATATAGATATAGATATAGATATAGATATAGATATAGATATAGATATAGATATAGATATAGATATAGATATAGATATAGATATAGATATAGATATAGATATAGATATAGATATAGATATAGATATAGATATAGATATAGATATAGATATAGATATAGATATAGATATAGATATAGATATAGATATAGATATAGATATAGATATAGATATAGATATAGAAATGCATACTGAGATAGAGACATAAGAAAGATGTATCAGATAGATAGAGATAGGAAGTTGTATAGAAGTAGAATGAAAGGCAATTCGTCAAATTATGTGGACAAACCCTTGAGCTGTGAACAAAATTGATAGATAATGAATTCAGTTATCCGTTGTTGTGGAACCGTGCAGCGTAACCTTTTAAGGGAACTCAAAGGTGATTTCTTTGAGCAAAAACTGGCTTCCACGGACTAAACTATAGATGCAAACTACTCTCTATGGAAATGCACAAAATCGCTCAAACGACAGCCTTTTAGACAGGTACCTGTCCGATGCCCTAGTGGCGAACTTGGAACAGGCTAAAGGATCGCTTTACTCCTTATAGCTATGCTACGATGGAGCAGACCATGGAGACACATCTCAATTTGTAGACCCCATTGCAGATGTCCCTACCTATTCAGCCTATAAGGATCGAAGAATTAATTGAAGCGATCCAACTACTGCCGAAAAATAAAGCTCCTGGAAGAGACAAGATTTGCAATGCTACGCTGAAGGGCTTGTCTACAAGAGCGCTACTTTACATTGCACTAATTTTTAATGCCATCATCAGGCTCCAAGTGTTCCCAAGGCAATGGAAATTAGCTGCGATCTTGATGATTCATAAGCCTGGCAAACCGGAAGAGGATCCAGAGTCATATCGGCCTATAAGCCTACTGCCCTCCCTGTCTAAACTATGGGAGAGTACCATTGCCAACCGCATTAATGCCATAATAAAACAATCTAATATCTTACCGGATTACCAATTTGGATTTCGGAGGGACACGGTACAGTGGAACAAGTTCACAGATTGATGAAACACATCCTGCAGGCCTTTGACGACTCAGAATACTCTAGCGCTGTCTTCATTGACATGGAGCAAGCGTTTGACAAGGTGTGGCACGATGGATTACTGTGCAAAATAAAAAACCTTTTACCTGCTCCGTACTATGGCGTCTTAAGGTCTTATCTAGAAGATGGGGATTTTAAAGTCAAGGTAAAGGATACACATATTCAATGAGAGCAGGAGTGCCGCAGGTCAGTGTACTTGGTCCGGTGCTGTTCTCCTTGTATACCTCAGATATACCTTGCCCATCCTCTCAACATATGGATGCTCCCTCGAAAGCTATCATTATCTATCATTACTTATGCTGATGATGTTGAAATCATCTATGTATAACTCTAAAAGTCTTGTTGAAGCAAGTACTGGACTACAGAGGTATCTTGATAATCTCGCTGATTGGTGCAGGCGGTGGAATCTAAACGTCAGCCCGCTAAAAACATTAAACCCTTGCTTCACCTTAAAAAGGCTAACAATGCATACCCCCAATCCCCCAATCAAACAGCAACCAGCACAGGCGAAATATCTTGAAATCACCGCAGCACCTCAAAGCTGCGGTAAAGAAATGTTGTCACAGACTGCAACAGCTGCGATGGTTCAACAATAAAAAGACCACCTTACCGCTGAGATGCAAAAGAGCTGTCTATGTGCAGTGTATCCTCCGATATGGCTCTATAGAGTGTAAATCTGGGGGATTGCTTCCAAATCTAATTACAAAGGGGTACAGGTACGACAGATAAGCAGCTCTCCCTGGTATATACGAGGGTCAACACTCCATAGAGACCTCAAGCTGCCTACTGTCGTAAAGCAGATTGGTAGACATACAAGCAGATACTCAAGAAGATTGCAACGACGCCGAAGCTTACTGGCAAGAGTTATAATCCCTGCCAAAACGATGGGAATATATATATATATATATATATATATGTACATGTGTTGTTAAGGTACTAAATTTGATTGTTCTACACTTAATAATAATAAAAAAAAATTAATTCAGTGAGCCACAAAAATGATTATTATTTGCATAATTATTTTAGTTTATAAAAAGGCGTTAAAATATTAGTTTTTCATACTTTCAAGGTTAATAAAATTACTAAAAAGCCATATCAAGCATAGGATAGGATAGGATTAAAAAAAAAGGATAATAGCTGATAGAAGTCGAAATATCGGAATTAGAAAATAGGATATGAGAGCATACTAGCTTTATAAAACGATTTTAGTCTCTTGACTTAATATGAAGTTTCTCTAAATAATATAATATATATATATAATGTATAATATATAATATATAATATATAATGTATAATACATAATATATAATATATAATATATAATATATAATATATAATATATAATATATAATATATAATATATAATATATAATATATAATATATAATATATAATATATAATATATAATATATAATATATAATATATAATATATAATATATAATATATAATATATAATATATAATATATAATATATAATATATAATATATAATATATAATATATAATATATAATATATAATATATAATATATAATATACAATATATAATATTGCTACACTGTTCTGGATAAGTTTCGCAACGGGACGACAGTCAGATGGCGAGCCGACTGAGGATTATGTACTTCTACGGAATAGTATGGAAATATGGAAAGTGGATCGCTGTGCATTTTTTTCGCGTTGGCCAGTGTTTCGGAGTATTTGCATGCCAAATGGATGTCAATGGCTGCAGAGGATGCAAGAATGAATTTCCTAAGGGCGCAGTAGACTTTGCGCCTCGGTTTGATGATGTTATAAGCATTCACCTTCAGCGATCCAAATTATATGTCGAAGATGCTTGAGGTCCGAAACGGATCTACTTAGCTTCCACAAGTCCATAAAACTGGCCGTGGACATAGTTGAGCGTGGACATAGTTGAATATGCCCCAATTAGACAGACATAATATGGCCCCAATGTCAGCGACTGTGATAAGAATTTGTGATTATTATTGATTTATATTGATTTTATCTTTGAATTTAATCTTGCTTGATCAGCACAAAGGAAAAGACACATTGTTGCAACACGGCAATTGTCTTGTAGACGTGGACATTTAAAATATTTGGAACTCTTACATTTTCATTCATTGTGAATATATTGTTTTCTTAATAAAGTCCATTAAGTCAAATAAACAAAAACGATTCTTACTTCAGTTGTTTTTTCTATGTGTAATGCTCAAAGCTTTTTGTTTAATTAGATGGCGAGACAGTTGCTAGACTGGACGCCCGGCTACAAGGTCTATTTGACTAAGTTGATATAATATACAGTGTATTTGAATCATTATTTGTTCTACTCTTAACGACGCCCAGTTCTTCATTTTGGTTATACATCTATTTATATACATGTTTGTAGTTATGAAGTCTGCACAGAGCTCTATTTATATATTTATTATTATTTTTATATATTTATATAAATATTCTGATACATTATGGTCTTCCAATTGGCAGTGCCTTCTTCATAGTTTAATTTATATTTCACCCTATGTTTGGAATTATTTGCCCTGAAAAGCATGTTAAGAATATTGAACTTGAAACATATTTTGTATGCGCTAGAAAGTATGCAATGTTTTATTACTTCAAATCATTTATGAGATGTCCCGAAAAGTAGGCAATATATTTTTTTAAACGTTGGGTGCTCGAACATGCAATATATATGTATGTACATATCTGCTATTTATTATTATTATTATGAACAAAATATGTAAATAAAATTGTAAATATTGTAAATTTTTATTATGAATATGAACTTTTCCACAGTGTTCGAATTGTATTGCCAAAATTTGACATTTACTTAATTGTAGATTCCTAAGATTGCTAGTGATATTTTAATTTTATACCTAAGCCTCCAGAGGGCCTTGCAACCGCAACTACAGATGGAATCTTTAAATTAATTATTTAGTTACTGTTAACGTCTTCTACAAATATACCACAATATATATATATAAGGGCATGGGAAATCGAAAAGAATATAAATATATCTTATAAAGCTTTCCTGCAAGATATCTAACAAGTAAGGAAGCTCTATACGAGACTGCTCGACTAAGAGATACCCTGAACCCTTCGAATAGCCGATATTGGAAGCATGCGCTCTGCTAACTGAGCAGCGGCTGCGCGTGGGCTGCAATATGGCTATGATATGGGGAAATTAAATGTTTAATAACTTTTTCTAGATGGACTTTCTTAATCAAATTTTCACAATGTGATTATGGCATTTATATGTGTCTATTTGCCAAAGCACAAGTCTCTAGTATTTGATATACGGGTTTTGCAAATTGTGGGCGTGGCATCCAAAATCCAAAAACTATAAAATGCCCGCATTCACTATTCCTATCTGCACAGTAATTTTGAAGTTTCTAGCTTTAATGGGTCACATGACCCATTAAGCAAATTGAATGAAAGCAAATTTATCGAAATTTATCGATAATTCGGGAACAGGATGAGTTATCGGAAAAAAACACGCTTGTACTGGGTATGGTATTCACGAGTATAGAGCTCATATTTCAGATCTCTAGCTTTTGTGGTTTACGAGATCAGCGCGTTCATACAGACGGACGGACGGACAGACGGACAGGGCTATATTAACTCAGCTCGTCGAACTGATCAAGAATATATATACTTAATGGAGTCTGCTATGGACGTCTCCTTCTGCCTGTTACATACATTTTCACAAAAACATTATACCCTGATTTCCCATTTTCAATGGGTTCAGGGTATAAAAATTGACAGCTGTATTACTGGGGGATATAAAAAAAAGATAATAATAATCTGTTTTCAAACCAATTACAAGTATTATGCAATTGGTGGTGCCTGACTGCAATTAATGTTTCCTTTTCCCCCAATTAATAACAAACAAATTAATTTTTCATTTTCATTTAATTTTAATTTTTGCAACTTATCCTATTAGACTCTACAGCACATTTAACTGTAAATCAGTACTCCCGCGGTGAAGTCTTTTAAGCCTTCGCATCTTATTGTCACCCTATTCATATATCTGAAGCTGTGTCGTGATTGTGGGAAGTAGGTTCCTATGAAGAATGGGAAATTTTGGTAAAACTATGAATATTCTTCCGATTTCTCAGTACTGTGAAGCTATAGAGCTTGATAGAATTTGTTGTTGAGCTGTTAAGTTGCAACTGAATAGAACTATATTCCTAGCTAATCGAAATACTCTCTAAGCTCATGGAGTGAATTCTTTGGACATTAAATTCAATGCAAATCGGTTTGCTAGGTTTAAGCTGCCGACTGATATATTTGGCTTTAATGCTATATCTCTTTGGCATTGGGGCAAAAAGCAACGAACATAAATTCTAGGTCAATATGAAATTCCAAATAGAATGAGAAAAACAAGTAAAATGAAATTTTGGAAATTTCAACTTGAGCAGGCAAGAGCAGAGCAGTCGACTCGCCTAATGGCGAGAACTCTTTCGGAACGAGCAAATCGAAAAAGTACTCAGCGAGAGTTAAAAGTATTGATGGGCCATTGGGTGTTCGATAATAATGCGTTGATGTCATTAATAATAAAAATTATGGGGCGTTTACAAGAGGTTGTCATGACAGTCGCCTGACATTTATGCAATTTTATGTGCGCTGGCATACAAAGAGGCGGACAGGACGAGGACGACGATGAGGACGAGGACAAGGACGAGACGTCGCAACGACGGGACGACTGCCGTCTAACCCACCCCACCTGGCCCGGGTCATGACAAGTCTATCAATTTTTCACACACTTATGACACGACGACGACGTCGAGGACGAAAGGCTGCAAAAGGAGCAGCCTTTTTCTCTCTTTTTGGGCCAGGACGAGCGATTAAAATGCAACGCATTTCGCTACCTTTCGTTCTGTCACAACTTGCACGAGGGGGTACGGCAACCCACAAGAGAGAGTGAGAGAGAAAGCAAGGGTGCAGGGTCCGCCCAGCCCAAATAGCAATCAAAGATTGAGCCATGCAAAACATTTGTTGGCTTCGTTGCACAATTTTCGCGCATATCGAATCGGGTAATTTTCACAATTCACGAACTTTAAATGTCCTCATGAAGCGCGAACATCTTAAATTACGCATTTCATGAGCGATCTGACAGATTGAGCATTCAGAGAGAGAGAGAGAGTGTGTGTGAGGTCGAGGGGGTCTGCGCTTATACGGCAAACCCTTGAGCATATCATAGACCTTGTTGCTCACTTTTTCGAGTTGGACTTTATCAGGCATTGGCATCTGTTATTTATGCAGAGAGAAACCTTTGGATTTTGCTCAAGCTTGATTAACTTTGAAGTGCGACCGAAACTTTAAAGGAGTTGAAGTTATCTTTAGAGGTTAAGAAATCTAGAAGTGCTCATTGAGATGAGAGAAAACTTTGTAGCGCTACTCAAATCTAAGAAATTCATTGAGGGCGAGCAATAAGAGGGAGAAACTTGAACAATGGATCTGCTTGAAAAAGCTGTGAGATCAGAGATATTCGAGTATGTAAGACAGCTAAGTAATCCAAAGGATCACAAGAGTTATCTGAGCTGAGATGAATTGGAAATGAGACAAAAATAAAAAGCGCTTTAATAAGCCACAGTCTACATGACTGTGACTTGCAAATTTTGCATTGCTGGTTGAAATGTTATTAAAACTTTATATCTGATCAATTCCTATAGAAATGCAAGAGAGAAACTCTATTAAGTTAAGCTTGTTAATTAATCTTAGAAAAAAGATATATGTCTAAAAAAAAGTCTAGAAATGAGGGAGAAACTTGTGGATCTACCAAAAATTAAGTACGAGAAATGGGAGAAACTTAGAAGAGATAAGTAAGCGTTAGAGGAACTGGAAATGAGAATGAAACTAGAACTAGATACAGATAGATATGATAGAAATTTTAAAAATAGAAACTCTAAAGAGTTACTTACGTTTTAGATTAGAAATTAGAGAGAAACTTTGAAGGGTGAAGTAAGCTAGAGGTTATACTAAAGATGAGAAAGAAACGTTACGTAAGCTTAAGATAAACTTTGAAGAGATCCAAAGGGTTACTTATGTTTAAGATGAACTGGAAATGAGCGGGAAACTAAAAAGAGGAAAGTAAGCTTAAGATGAACTTCAAATACGACAGAAACTTTATTGAGTTAAGTAATTAGATGAAATAGATTTAGATATATGATAGAAATTTTAAAAAGAGAAACTTTAAAGAGTTTAAGATGAATTAGAAATGTGAGAGAAACCTTGAAGAGTGAGTTGAACAGAGAAAGAAACATGAGAAAGAATCTTTAATGAGTTACGTAAGCTTAAAATAATCTAGAAATGAGAGAGTAACTTATAAGAGTAATGTAAGTTTATGTTGAACTAGTGATAATGAGAGAGAAACTCTTACAAAGACATCTGTAGGAACTCTTGCCTAGTTCTGTTAAAAGAGCTGCCTAATAAATATTTCAGGGGAAATCCACTTTAGAGCCACTTCGACCTTCAGTTTAATTCTTTATAAAACATGAATTCATTTCCATGTTGGAGCGATCTTTGTTCCGGTTTGTTTGCTTTTCTTGTTGGGCATTGATCGCGACAGATTTTTTATGATATATATGTGCATGTTCTGGGCATTATCATATGACAGTTACATGTCCGTTCGATGTCATCTCGACAAAAGGAAGGAAAACTGTCGCAATAACAAGCGCGGGACAGAACCAGATCGGAATGTCGACGGCAATGGGAATGGGATATGAAGGGAGGGGTGGGGGTTGCGCGACGTATGTTGATAAGGCCGAGATGTGAAGATGACATTCGTCACATGGGACCCATGCCTCAAAAATTAGATTTTTTTATTTTTATTTTGCTGAGGTTGCTGCTGTTTTCGAGTTTTCTTAACTTAAAACAGAGCAGCAGCCACATGGACACATGTCAATCAAATGAAATTAACACATCGTCATCGCCACTCTCCCTCTCCCTCTGCCGCTCCCGCTCCCTCTCTGTCCCTGTGTCTGGGAAAAAGTGCGATTAGCTTGGGGCGTTTTGGTGGTGGTTAAAAGGCTCTGCCGCATTAGCTGCTAATGTTTTTTTCTTCCATTTTCCAAATTTGCAATTTTTTTTTCCGATTTTCGATTTTCTATTTTTTCACGTGCGCGATTATTGCGGTTGATTGCATTTGATTTAGCATGGGGCCAAGGCAACGGCTAATGGGATTAGCTAATATCATTAATCAGCACAGAGTTGATGATTCTGCATATGCACACACACACACACACACACATTTGTGTTTGTGTGTAAGTGTGTGACATGCTGCTGCAAATAAAGGTGACAGGCATGTGGCATGTTGGTGCTGCTGCTGCTGCTGCTGTTGCTGTTGCTGTTGCACCCACATCGAACCCTTGACACGCGTTGCATATCGCTCGCTATGTAATTACGTAATTATATATAGAATGTAGCTGCACTGTATCTGGTTCTCTCGTGTGCCTATCTGTGTAGTTCGTCTGTCTGAACGTTCGTCGCATCGTCGTCGCATATCGCACTAATTGCATTAAATTGTTCTACACGGCGATCTGCTGCTATTATCCTGCCCAGCTGACGCTACTCCCTCTCGCTCGCCTTCCCTCTCACTCGCTCTCTGTCTCTTTCACCCCTGCCTATCTCAATTGATTGTCCTTCTGTTGTCCAGTTTATGTCCTGTTTATTGATATTGCGACAGTTTACGGTTAAGTTCGTCTTCTCCATTCCACGTTCTCTCGCATATTTCGATTCGTAAACATTTTAATTGATGTCCCCACCCCTGCCACCTACTCACCACCCCCAACCCCTCCACGTAATTTCTTAATTTCACCGTTGCTGCACGTGCCTCGATCGATTACATTTCCATTTTGAATAGACCCGTTCTATTGTTTTTTAATCGATATCAACTAATTAGTTGCATTACACTAGGCTCCGGCTGCTCTGCTCTTCTCTCGAGGGTAGTTAATTGCGTCGTCCTGTCATGCACTAGCTCGAAAGGTCTATTTCGAATGGCTCAATTGCTCGCTAGTTTTTCAACTTGGTACTCCTTAACAAGAATAGTTTTTAGAGTTTACAATTTGTCAAAATCGAAATAAATAAATAATTTCTAGCTTGAGGCTGGGGCTAAGTTTAATTCCAGTTTTTATATGTTTACTACAGATTTTAATGTTCAATTACAAAATATTTTAAACCTTATTTATATATTAATTTTATTTGAAACAATGCAATGAAATTTCAACAGTTTTTACTATTAGATTCCCATTCAAAAAAGTTTTATTTCCGGAAATCTTTTATTCCTAGAGCTCCATAGAAATATTATTTGCCTTTTTTAGAATCCGAGTTGTTTTAGAATACATTTTCATATTTTTATCATTTCTCAGTTCTCAATTTTGCATGATTTTCCTTTTGAAAATTATTTTTAATTTTTTTTCAGTTCTCATGAATGAATCTCTCATGCAGTTCTGATTCATTCCTTTAACTAACAGTTTCTAGAAATAATTTTTTTCTGTCAATTTTTTACTCTAAGAACTTTCTCAAAAGCTTCAGTAAGAAGTTTTCTTAAATAGAACTTTTTGTTACTGAAACTTGTTCTAGAAGTTCTCATTTCAGAAATTTCATTCTTCTAAATGATTTATTATTATTAGCTCTTTTGGGAGATTTTTTTCTCTGTCCAAGCTCCTTTACTTATAATAGATCTTTATTTCTAAAAATTTTCATGTCTGAAAATTTAGTTCCTAGAAGTTTTTATTTCTTCCAGTTTGTTTTCTTACAATTTATACTTCTGACTATTCTCAAATTTTAGTTGTAGTTAGATGTAAAATTTATAGAACTAATAAACTATCTAAAGAAATTTGTAAAAACTCTTAAAAAGAGATACAGTTTTTGATTCAGATGTCTAGAAACCGAATTGGAATAAAAGGAAACTTTTCGGTATAGATACTCTCCAGAATTCTGGAAAAAGAGAAGGGAAGCTCATAATTAAATGTTTTGTCTTAGGCGTAATTAGGGAGTTCCTATCTCTATATCTGTCTCGAAATATATCTTTAGTGCTTAGCTAATTGAAGAGTTTTAGCATTTGTAGCATTTGTAGGATCTCTCAATGGGCCTATTAAAAGCATATTAAATTCAAATTATGCGATGCATTCGCTAGAGTGGAGATGCCGACATGGAATGGGAGAGGACAACACAGGACAGGCCAGGTCAGGCCAGGCCAGGCCAGGAGAGGCCGTGGAGAGAGTTCTTGTCGGATGTAACGAATAAAGTAATTAGCCATGCAATATGAGGGTCGATATGGAAATATGGCGCGCCTTGATTGACAACTGATCTTTTATTTAGCATTTTTTGTCGATTTCATTCTGGTGCAGAGCCTGCTGATCCGCTGATCCTTTTGTTTACGTGCAAACACTCATAAATGATGTTCAGGGACAAGGCTAAAACGGCATAAAAAACGTTTCCCACGTACAAAGCGGGACGAGGGAAGAAAGCAAAAGAAATGTTGTTGCAACCATAGCTAACAAGCCCGTAATTACTCGACAAGGATTGTTGCCGTGTAACACCTTAATGGACTTACCTGAACAGCACTGATTGACGGACTGACTGACTGGTGATGGTGATGGTGACTGTTACTGTTACTGTGACGGTGATGGTGATGCTGATGGTGACGGTGACGGTGACGGTGACGGTGACGGTGACGGTGACGGTGACTGTGCTAACCCCTAGCATCATTTGCATAAGCAAAAAATTAAGATGAAAAATGAGAAATCGAAAGGCAACAAATGATTCCGATTCATAAATCCAAAGGGTTCGGTTTATAAGCCGAATGCTGTTTTGACTCGAGACATGAAAATATTTGTAAGGATATGCATATATGCCGGATATGTAAAGATTTATGGATGCATACGAAATTAGCATAGGCAGCGAGCACAGCAGCGTCAAATATTTTGACGATAGCTCAATTATGGCTTACGTAGGGCGTAAAAATAAGAGCTAAGCCCTGTTATGGCCTAGGCCAACACAGAGAATTGCCCAAGGAAAGGGGTTTACATGCAGCACAGACAATGCCAAATCTTAGCTAAGTCGCCTAAGACGGCGACTGCTGCAGGACAGCTGTTCGTCCTCTAGCCTCTGTGCGTCCTCTGCAGGCCTTATCGTCTTATCGCAACCGCCTTATCACGACTAAGTGTGGCAATTAACTTAAGGTGTAGCTGAGGCTACTCGCAGCGAACTTGAACACTTGAGCATTTGAAGACTTAAAGACGCGACGCAGCGAAGCGCGTAGTCAGCGCGCAGGCCGAGTCTAAGTAGTTGCACTTCCGACAATTAGACGTGAGGCACAGGACACGACACATCCTCAACTTACCTTGTGGGCGTCCATAAGTGCCTCTCTTTCTCTCTCTGTCTCTCTCTGTGTGTGTAATGATTGCGGTTAAGTTTTGCTAGCCACAACTTTCTCAGGGTCATAGCTGGCTGATCACCCTGCTCGACGCTGCCGCTGCCTCTGCCCTCCTTGGCGTGCCTACTTTTCGTGTCTTCCTTAGACGCTGTCCCCTAATTGGTTTGTGTGTCCAGTGGCCAAGGGATTGTGTTTGTGCTGGCATGCTAAGCCCTGTCTAAGATCAAGCAGCAGCATCAGCTCCCTCTCTCCCTAGCTTAGAGCCCAGCCCGGCTCTGCTCAGCTGGGTCCTTGCTTTAGGTAAAAGGATAATGCAAGGCCTAATCTCAAGGCTGTCGGTCAGTTGTTGGCGCAGCAGCTGCCTAGAGCTAGCACTGGCACCACCACCACCACCACCGCCACAGACGACCTAATTTAGTGACATGGACATGGTCCAAAAATCTGCAAGAAAATTGGCATGATCTTGCATTAGAAGTGGACGCTCCGATGGATCCTTTGTTATGCCGAGCTCTCTCTCTCTCTCTCTCTCTCACACACACACACATACACAGAGAACGAAGTCGTCCAGCGGCCAGCGGCCACTTTCACGCTTCTCAGTTGGGACACAGCGTGGAACGTGGAACAAGATTGAGAGCAGGCCAATAAATCTCTGCTACGGGCATCAGGCACGCATCAGCAGCAACTGACAGCAGCTATTGTTCGTGTGAAGAGCCCGGAATGTCCGCTCTGTCGGCTTGGTCGAGCAGGCGACGAACTCCGAGCTGCGGACGGCGGGGAGCATCATAAAACTGAAGGCGCCTCTGTTGCTTGTGGCATATGCAAAGTAGGCGCCGTCCCATGAAAAGAACTAACGATGCGGCTTGAGTTAACACAGCAGGTCCTCCGAAGTTTGGGTGGCGAGCAGGATGGGAGATGGCTCAGATAGGAGTTGAATGATACGTGATTGATATATGGAATGATATCAATTTCTGTATTTACTTAGCTATACACATGTGATATCATATTTATGATGTATTTACATATATTTTTAAATTTTAAATATAGGCCTATTTATTATATTTTATATATATATTATGTGTATTGTATACACATTTACTTAACATTATAAAAATTGTATGTTACATTTAGGAAACTTCAGCTTATTTCTTATTTCTTCCTCTATTTTAGAAAAATACTTAAAAAGCAGCAGCTTAACTTGGGTTTGTTTTAAAATAGGTCAAAGGCTTCACACTTCACTCTTATACTTCAAGCAGTCTCACTTTTGCACACATTGCAATGAGCGAGTTTTCAAAAGAGAGACAGAGAATGTTAAAGTTATCATGGCAAAGCCGTTTAGAAGCCCTCTTTGCTCTATTTTACATACATATGACCATATGTACGAGCTTAAACTAACATTGAAGACGTTTCGACAACTCACTTCTGTCTTTCTCGCTTTTAGAAAAAATAATTAAAAATTGGGTTTGATTTAATATAATTTCAGAAATTCGCTTCACTTATACTTTGAGTAGTTCTACTTTCTAACACTTTTGCACCCATTGCAATTAGCGCGCTTTCAAAATAGAGACAAGTAACATAACATTAACATATTATAAGACTGTCTTGTTCTCTCTTAAAGCTTTTGCATACGATACGTGAAATGATAGTAATGTAAGCAAGACTTAGCTACATACATACATACATAGACAGCGCTGTGGGGCTCTGTGAAATGAAGAGATCAAAGTTCTTAACGCTTCAAGTGGTCGGGCATTCAATGGCAATCGGCCACTCCCAGCAATTAGACGGGGCTGGCTCACACACACACACAGGGATAGACAGACATATGCTGGGCTGCAGTTTTTTACACATGTTCGATGGGCTGGTCGCAATCCAAGTGCAAAAAGTGTCGCACATAAATTTTAATTAACTTTATTTTTAATTGTTGCAAATTTATGGCAAAGGCAGGCAGCGCAAACATCTCGAGGAAGGATGCAAGCAGGACGCAACTTCAGCCGCTTTGTGGGCAGGACAAAATGACAAACGAACAGAGGGACAGGCGCAGACACGGACAGAGACACAGTCATAGACTGAGAGACAGACAGAGCGGAGATAAAGAAATGTAGAGTAGGGAACGGTAAATGGTTGGGCAATCGATTGCAGCATCAGGATGATCAAGAAGGATCCCTTTCAATTGTTTGCCAGCCGACAATTTCTGCTCTAAATTATTTGCCATAATTTCTGGCTCGTCGTCTTGTGCAATTCTGGCTGCCTCACCTCACCCTCCGCTCTGCGGCACGTCAGTCAGCCGCATCCTTTGCCTCATTCGCTTGCATTGTTCTACTTCACTTCCTCATGTTCGACGTCTCAGTCTCTCGTGCGTGTGTGTGTGTGTCTGCGTCTCTGTCTGCCTCTCTGCAGTTGTGTGTTTGCGTTCGCTCTCCCGTTGTGTCTGTGCGTGTGTGTGCGCTCTTCATTACGCCGTCTATTGTTTTGTGTCTTGTCTGCCTGCTTCGGCTTTTTCGTTTTTCGTTGCGCATCTTTCGCATTCTCATTGCAATTCTTATTATTTTTTTTTTTGGCATGTTCCAGTTTTTGCAGCCTTGCTTTTTCAGGGTCACACTCATACTACTGAGTTGTCGGCCTCTCCTTCTATCATTCGCTCTCGCTCGCTCGCTCTGCACTCTGCACAAGATTGCGTTTTGTTTGAAATTGTCTCGTATTTGACAGTTGACAGTTGGTCGACTTTTGAGCATTAAAGTTATGAGCATAAACATGACATTTGCTTTGGGCCCCGGCTCGAGAGTCGCTCTCATCCTTTTTGATTATTTATTCTATTTTAGTTTCTCTTCCTTCCTTGCACACGCACAGTTATTTTTGCCAACTCATGGGCATGTCTGCAATAGCTGCCATTGGTCGCCCCTGTAGGCGTTTGTTTTGGATGCGAGCTCTTCATCTCTGTTCGGGTTCTTGGAGTTGAGAGCAGGGAGTTGGTTGCAAATCAGCGAAGCTAACGGAATTAATGGCTGGTTTTATTGTAAGCCATAACATGATTTGATTAGGCAATTCTTTTATCTTATAAATAATAATAGAAATAAAAATTAAAATATTACAAAAAGAACAAAATTAAAGAAAATTGAAAGAAATTTGAAATTATTAAAAATATTTCTTGATCATTAAAGACGATAACAAGACAAATAAATTGTACACAATTGAAAAAATTATTTCGTCATTATTACAAGAAGTAAAAATAAAATGGGAATAAAAATATTACAAAACAGAAATAAGTATTTCTTGATCATTACATACAATAGAAATAAAAATAAAAATATTGCAACAATTCAAATTATTAAATTCTAATCATAATAGAAATACAAATTACAAAACTGTAAACTGTATACCTTCATCAGAACAGCTCCTACAACATCAATCAGCTATGAGCATTCATATTTGTATTCAGGTTAGAGTCTCTCTTTTATATTATATTGCAAAAGGCAGTCCTCAATGGGTTAATGAAGTTCCAATTGTGTTTACATGTGTACGCACACACATCTACATATGTATGCCCATCGCTGTTCTCGGGTGCGTGTGTGTGCGTGCTCAAATGTTTATTTCAATGTAACACTTATGCAAAACGCAAACAAAGCCGCGCGACAAACACTTTTGATACACTTTTCCCTTTGCTTAGTTTTTGTTGCTTCTTTGGCGGCGCAGCAAATCAAATATCGATAAATTTTGCATACAATGCAAAGCCAACACATTAATCAAATTCAAACGGAGCGCAACACAATAATAAAACACACACGCACGCACGCACATAAAAAAAGGGCTGCGCTTGTATGCAAAGAGCGGCCGGATTAAATATTAGGAGAGAAAACAGAGCAATCGGCGATTGCAAATGCGATTTGCAAATGCGATTTGCCTGATGCCGGATACTGGATTGCCAATAGGAACGACAGAGACAGAAGGTGATAGAGGCGCAAAGTTTATGCGCCAAAGTGCCGAAGCATTTGCCACAGGCCATTGAACATGCATGCAAATCGGACTGTTCTGTGGGACAGGAAGGGGGCCCGAGTAAATGCAAACGGCAAAGCCGAAGCTGAAGCCGAAGCCAAAGAGTGAAAGTCAAGTGGCTCTTTGTGACGCTCTTCAGCGCACACAAGCAAGCGCAGCGCGCAAGCGAGAAGAGTGAGTGAGCATGCGAAAGTGTGTGAAATAACAAAAAAAGGAAAAGAGAGCGAAAAAAACTGCAGGCAATTTGCATAGCGATCGTCAAGCGATCGGGACAGAGAAAGGCAAGCATAGGGGAAGGGGGCCGCTTGATGTTTTTGCTCACGCTCTCTTCTTTTTGTGTGCCGGCTCGTTAATTAAGCGTTAAATCGTTGAGCACATAAAAAAGGAAAAAAACTGAAGGAAGAACCTCAATTGTCGCATGTGAATAATGTAAATTGATTTGAGTGGTTTTACTTATACGTGTGTGTGTTTTTTTTGGTTGTAAACCGCAGAAAATGTGCGGCTTATGATAATTTTTCAAGCAGGCCATCCTGAAGGACAGCCAGGACAGGAGGCAGGAGACAGGACACGCCCAGTTAGCAGGATGCTCGTTAAATCATATTAATCAACAGTTCCTTATGGGCATACTTAGACAGACACAGACACACTCATATGTGTATGTGTGTATGAACATATATACCGTTAAATGCAATTCCTTTAAAATCCCATTTAATCCTTTTGTGCGGCTATGTAAACAGCGGAACAGCAAACCAAAGAAACCGAAAGAAACGCAAAGAAAGCCAAAGCCAGCCGAGGGCTGCTCAAACGCGAGGCGAAAAATGAGAAGAAAGGACGAAAGAAATAACCAAAATGCGAAACCCTTTTTTGGCGTGCAAAAAATCCGAAATTTAACAAAAAAAAGAGTTGAAAAGTTGAGGAATTTTTATTTTTCGTCAGCCAAAGCATTCAATTAATTTACCCTTAGCCCTTTGTTGAGCAATTGCGCAAAGGATCGCCGAATGCCTGTAAAAGCAAACAAAAAGCAACTTTCACCGCAAAAAAAGGATCCGAGAAAGAAAGAGGTGAGAGTTATGGGCCATGCGTGCGTTAATTGGGAATCGGGCAGAAGCAATCTTTCAACGCGCTAAAATGGAGCTAAGTGCAAATTGATGGCATTTTAGAGAGGAAGAGAAAGAGAGAGAGAGAGAGAGAGAGAGAGAGAAAGAGAGAGAGGGAGAGAGAAAGAAGCAAAGAGAGATGCACAGAGAAGTGAGAGAAAGCGGCAAGGAAAACTGAATTCGAACTAGTTTAAGTCTTGTAATACTCTGATAATCTGTCAGCTGTAGCTAATGTAGAGCGAATGTCATCCTTCGAGAGGTGTTCAGCTTGAAGCAGATCAGGAATGATGGATATATTATTATAATGATACTATATATATAGAAGATATTTCGCTATAATAAACTCTAGCATTTGTAGAATATATGATTTCAAATAATCCTCAGCGATCGCTAAGTTAGTTCCTAGGAGGAGATTTAATCGGAGGCGATCAAAGTGTCGCCCAAATCCCAATCGATGCAACTTATTTAGCTGTGATAGAGGATTCTCGCATGAAGTTTGGCATAGATAAGCAGATGGCGAACGTGTTAAGGAAACCAGAAAAAGGATTGATTGGCTAGTGACTAGTGTAGTAGACACTATAATCCCAATAGATCATAAAGGATTCTGCCAGATCAGTCAAAAAAGGCTTGTAGGTGTCTCATATTAGCAGCTGTCTGATGGTAGCTTGACTCCTATGACATGTGGGCAGCTCTCAACGAGATCATCAATAATTAATAGTCAACTGATCGCCGGAGCTTAGGCTAGGCTAGTAGCCCCGCTGAGCAAGCGGATCTGCACAGCCGAGGAAGAAAGTGTGAGATGCTAATCTTTGGATTAGCTGTGAAAAGAGCTGCAAGCCGGGCTGAGATGCTCAGCACTGGGCCGAGCACGGGCGAAACTCTTTGAGGCCATGTGGCCATATGGCAGGACGCCTAATGTGCGGGATCAGCACCTACTCAACATTTGTAACGTTTTCCAAATGCTTCCTGCGGAAGTTGCGCACATTCTCAATTTAAAATTTCAATTAAAGTATCTGTTTTAGTGGTCGCTAAAGAGTCGCAATTAATGCACGTAATACTGGCGGGAGGGGCAGAGGCGAGAGAGAGAGCGACACAGGAAGTTGTGCAACCTGTGAGCCGAACTAATTAACGTACCTGGCTGCCTTGGCTGGCAAGTGTCAACAGCAGAGCCTGTTGCTACAAAGTCAGCCAGCCAGCCAGTCGACCCCTAAGCGACATTCAAATTGGCCAGCGATGGGGGTAGGGGTTAGGGGTAGGGGAAGGAGCAGGGCCAGTGGCAGAGCCAGGGCCAGGGCCAGGAAGGAAGCCCAACAACTACAGCGACAATGACGATCACTTCCTTGAGGGCAAAAGCAAATTTAATAACTAAGAGATTGCCGATAGAGATCTAGACCTCATTTGGGCGTGCCTAGGGACGCATACAACGTCCTGTGGGAAAGAATATAAGACTAGGCATATTGATGCGATGGGAGAATAGGAAATTGGAGCTTTGAGTGAAATCGAAACAAGCTCCATTAAAAGCTTAAAGCGATAATTAGATAGAGAGAGAGAGAGGTATAGAGCGAGAGAGAGATTAATAGAAGAGAAATAAATTGACAGAGAGGCAAAATTAGAAAGAAATAGAGAAAAGATAGAGAAAGTGAGAGAAAGAAGTAGAGAAAAAACGAAAGAGAGAGTTACCTAGAAAGAAACAGAGAGCGAGAGAGAGAAAGAGAGATAAATATAGTTAGACAGGGAAAGAGAGAGTACGTGAGAGAGAGAGAGAGAGGCAAAAGTAGAAGAAAGAGAGAAAAGTAGATAGAAAGTAGAGTGAGAGAGAAGGAAATAGTGTGTGGGAGAGAGAGAATGAAAGAGAATGCGAAAGAAAGCGCAAGAGAGCGAAAGAGAGCAAATGAGAATCAGAGAGGGAAAGATAGAGAGAGAAGGAGAGTGTAAGATAGAGAGGAAGAAAGCCGGGCAAAAGTAGAAAGAAAGAGAGAGGAGTAGAGAGAGAGAGGGAGAGAGTGAGAGAGTGAGAGAGAGAGAGAGAGAAAGAGAGAGAAAAAAATAGAGAGAAAAATTGCGGAGAGAA
This sequence comes from Drosophila fulvimacula, assembly GCA_035045555.1. Taxonomy (NCBI): domain Eukaryota; kingdom Metazoa; phylum Arthropoda; class Insecta; order Diptera; family Drosophilidae; genus Drosophila; species Drosophila fulvimacula. Next base: position 617,048 of record JAWNOX010000018.1, on the reverse strand, counting down.
GTAGAGAGTGACACAGAGAGAGAATGAGCGAAGTAGACTGTGAGAAAGACAGCGAAGAAAAGAATTCGAGCGGGAGTGAGATAGTTTTTTAGCTCCTTTTGGGATGTAACTGGAATGAATCTGGAAGATTCAGACTGAGCAAAAGTGATTAGATGAGAGGCTTAATGCAACGTAGAGAGTAACAGCAAATTAATTAAATGATAGGAAAATGGGAGAGTTACGTCATTATAATGAGATTAGATATAAGATTAACTAACGGAGCCGAAGAGTGGAATCCAAAAACAACGGAGCGGGCTGAAATGTGGAGCTTTGACCATACTCAAGTGCAAGAGAGTTAAGCTGAGAGAGAGAGAACCGAAGCGAGAGAGCGAGTGAGCGTATTTCAGATTGTGTGTAGCTCGCCACGGGGTACGGCGCGAGGGGTGCGCTTGCGCAACTACCCCTAGCGCCTGGCCGTACAGCGAGTATAAAAGGCAGCCCGCTACCCCGAACCGATTCAGTTTGTCAGCGAACGCCGTAAGGAGAAGAGCAGAGAGCAGAGTGCTGAGCAGAGCAGAGAGTTCTGGACATAGACCGAGGAGCACACACACACACACACAGACACACATACATATATACCACCGACATGCTCAAGTGGACAGCGTCGACACAGCGATTGCACGAGCTGCCGGCGGCGGAGCTGCGTGCGGGTCGACGTCAGCGCCGACAGCGACGCGCCACGATTGCCAATAAGGAGAACGTCCCGAGTGCCGGGTACAACAGCTCGACGCCGCAGCCTTTGGCGCGGCTGCGCAACAGTCCGCTCGTGCTAGCGCCACTGAGCGACATCCGGAATATTACGCCGGAGCTGGCGTCGGAGCAGCAGCAGCAGCAGCAGCACGGCCGCCGGGTGGTGCAATCTGTGCGCTATGCAACCACACTGCCCCGCTACGAGGAGGAGTACTCGCCCAGCCTGCCGAGCGGCCAGCACTTGGCGCTGCGCGGCCTGCTGCCGCTCGATCCGTTCCTGGAGCAGCCGCGCTACATGGAGCAGCTGAAGAAACGCAGGTTGGAGGCCGACTTTCTGGCCACCATGGAGCCGCCTGTCGAGCAGCCAGCGAAGCAAGCGCGTGCCCAGGCAGCGCCACGCCCAGTTACGCCGCAGCCCTCGACCAACATGGGCGACCAGACGCTGGACAGGCTGATCGATGCGATCCTCGATTCGGCCTGCAAGGCGGATCCCAGCAGCCAGAAAAAGAAGCCGAGAAAGTCCTTCAATCTACGCCGCCGCACGCTGCTCAAGCAGCAGCAGCAGCCGCAGCAGCTGCCGGACACCCAATCCATGGTCATCCTGTCGCCCTCGTATGCGCCGGGCGATGATCCGGCGAGCGACTTGAGCTTTGCTCTGTTGCCGCTGCCCGCTACGCCGGAACCGGAGGCGCAGAGCGTGCTGCTACAGCTGCCCACGCCGCAGTTGGAGTTGCCCAGTCATTCCGACACCTTCTGCCTGGCCACACCCACGCCTGTGCGCCCACTGAAACGAAGTCGTGGGCGAGAGCTACAGCCGGTGCAACCGGTGAGAGACATGGAAACGCCGCCCAAGCGCCTCAAGGTGGATGCGCGCAATTATTTCGAGGTGGGGCTAGCGCTGCCCTCCATCTACGTCTAAAGAGAGAGCGGGAGAGAGAGAGAGAGTGTGTGTGGGAGAAAAAGAGAAAACGAGAAAGAGAGACAGCCAACGCTGACAAACGGGGGAAAACGCTTAACTATGACGCTTATTTAGTTCTTAAATACATAAATTAATTAATTTTTTTAATCCAACTTCAGCTTTGTACATAAATTAGAACTTAAGTTAATTTTTTTGGCACTGCTGTTATGTAGTTTTTGTAAAACTATTTTTTTATATATCCATTTAACTATTTATTTATTTATGCTTAAGTGAGAACTATTTTTTTTAAAACAACAATTTTTTTTATTATAATAATAAAACGCTGCAGTAAAATCAAAATATCAATTTTTTCTTACAAATTCCCTTCTAGTGTCGGCTGTACTTTTAACGGTATGCAAATAAGTATGCTATGTCCGCTAATACGAAGCTGCATTAAGTATACGAGCTTCCAGTAAGCGAACTGTTATGAGTGGGTTGTCTTATACAATGAGTATAAGTATAACTAAAGAGTATGAGCTGGAGTATAACTAGAATGTCAGCAGAACTATATTGTGTGTAAGTAAATGGATGAGAGTAAGTACAGTTATAAGAGTATACGTATAAGTAACTATAAGAGTATAAGTTAGAGAGTGCACAGTTGCGAAATATTGAGTGTAAGTATAAGTATGTATAGTAGCAGAGTATAAGTCAGAGTGTGCCAGCTTAACTAGAATGAAGCATAACTATAACTGTATAAGTACATGTGTGTAAGTGTGCAAGTATGACTATAAAATATGTATATATATAATATATGTATAACATTAGGACTATAAGCTGAAGTATGTGAAAATAGCAGAGTTATGGTTACTTTTCTTTGCCACAAATAATTATGGAACTAACAGCTTTTATACTTCTGCTTATTTCGCACTGAGTGCATGTAAAGTTAAGCTATTAAAGTATAAATTGATAGCGCAATTAAATATTGTTTTCCCTTCGACAAAGAGTTAAGCAGTATATATATTATTTATTTATATATGTATATTTAATAAAAGGGAGCGCTCGAATGTCATATATAAGTTCAATTTGCACTAGCTGTAGCCTGAACCAAAATAGCATACAAATCGTATAAGAGTGCGAACAGGTTAACCTTAAGTCATACACAAGCAGATTCGCTCTTTTAAGTTTAAGAGAGCTTAAGCTGCGCTGCCATTGGTGACTGAGTTATTTCAGCTGTCGCAACGTTATGTTTTGAGGTTTTTGTTGTCGTTGTCATTGTCGTTGTTGTTGTTGTTGTTGTTGTTGTTGTTGTTGTAGCTGTTGCTTGACCAAGTGATTTGCTTTGCTTGGTGTGCTCAAAACAGCAGCAGGTAGTCCAAACGGGATCAAACGGGACGGCACAGCACGTACCACGCCCCCATTGTGTGTATCGGCACGCAGCGGCAACAGCGGCAACAGCTGCCAGCCGGACTGTGATCCTCTCTTCGATCTGTCTCTCTCTCTTTCTCTCGCCTGCTCTCGTTCGGTGTGTTTGGCTTAGCTCGTGCGACAGCCGTCGCTCGTGAGCATCGGGACTTTGACATAACACTTGTTAACACTTTGACGCCCTTCGGAACGTGCGTCCTTTTTTCGCACTGTAATTCATTTTGAGTGCGGCTGGCAGAGGGACAAGTTGTTGTTTGTTGCTCTTGTTGTTGTTGGGCTTCTGTGAAAAACCCGCAGCGGCCCGCTTAATCCACAGTCAGCGCACAGGTTACACGGCTCTGTCTCTGCCTTTGCCTCTGCCTCTGCCTCTGCCGTCTGACCCTGTCGACCTGTCATCAGACTCTCTCACATTCTTGTGGGTTTGGCTCTAATTTGTTGCCCATTTAGCCGCTGAGCGGACAGACGCGCGTTAATTGAATTATTTTTATTATATTTGGCTCTAGACATTTCCCGCTAACCGAGTTCCTCTTCCTCTCCGGCTCTGCAGGTTGCACTTGCTGCCGCTGCCACTGCCAGCTGTGCTCACCCGCATCGCTCAACTAATTTTTTATTATCGCTGACAGCCACGCCCACATACACACACACACACAAAGAGATACACACACCTTAACCCTTTAAGAAGGAAAATTTAAATTTTCTTTAACTCATCGCATTTCCGCCATTCACATTTTCTTTTATTTTCATTCTTCACCTTATTGTTTGTCTCCTTGTCTAATCGATAAAATTGTTATTAATTGCTTGTAAATGTGATAAATTACTTTATGTGGGGGTTGGGGTAGTAGCTATTCTATGGTGCTGCTTACAGCTGACGAAGCGTTAAAGATATTCCAATAAACATGATCAATCGAATATATTTTTACGCTCAAATCAACTTCCTAGAAAATTCTATTTGCATTTCTGAGAATTTAAGAAAGTTTTCATTAAACTTTTTCAGTTTTGCCTCCACTGTAACTGAGGCCCTATTAAACTATTAAAGAATATATTATGTTGTTCTATAAAAATGGTTTCGAAAAATAGTATAACCACTGTCATTGACTATATTTTGAACATATTACTTAAATATATTGTATTTGAACATATAGATTAAATTTCATTAAAAAATTGCTCAATATACTACAATAATAGCCCAACTAATATTCTATATGCATCAATCTTGAACTGCATATGAATTCCATAGAAAATAATCTAGGAATACCTAAACGTAAATTAATAATTTATTTTTCAGTATTTTTGAATATTTTCTATGTTTTTTATTAACTCCAAAACTTAATCTAGTATCTAATAATGTTCGCATATCCTTAAATAAATTCTGATTTTTTTTAAGTTGTTCCTAGAAAATAATCTAATTTGAAGGAACAAAAAATTGTTTTATTATTATATGGCTTACAGGATTGTCATTTATGGAATTAAAAAGCCAAATTACTCGTTTACGAATGCCGCATAAAAGAGAATAAGCAAATGCTCCGAAGAGTATTGAAATTCGAGAGCAAAACTTTCCAGGCTTGAATCGAGTCAATTGAAGATTTGATGGCACGCAAATTGCAGAGTTTGAATGGATATTTTTTGAATATGTTCTAAAAGTCTTCATGGAATATGCAAATGACTGACAACGACAACAATGACGAGAATGTGCGGAAGGTAAGTGAATGCCAAGGACAAGCCGCGGCTCGGGCATTTTCATTATGCAGTTAATCAACAGCTGGCCGCAAAGGAAGTGCCTTTGCCACAGCAGCCTGGGGCAAGTTGGAATGCTGCACAGATTGCCAACTGGCTGACTGAGTGACTGAGTTGTTGATTTGGCAGATGCCAACTCGCGATCTTCGCGCACACCTTTCGATTGATAAACGCGCCGCAGGCAATGGAACCTTTTAGCTCTAACTGCCTTTAAGAATCTGCCTCAGCCACTGCCACGGCTTCTGCCCCTGTGTCTGCCCCTGCGCCAGCTACTGCCTTAGTCGCATTTAGCTCAACTGCCTTTGCTTTGATCTTTCACAAACTTTAGCCTCAGGCGATTGCCAGCTGAGAGAGTGAGAAAGAGCCTGTGCTACCCCCACTCTCCACACGCGCACACAAACACACTCGCACAGTTGACATTCGCTGCTGTTGCTGCTGCTGGTGCTGCTGCTGCTCCGCATCCTGTTTGGCCTAAGCCGGCTTAAAGCGCATCCTGGCAACCTGGCCTGCGAGTGTCACTGTCTCTCTGGCTGACTGTCAGCAAGGATGTAGCAATAATTGCCAAATGTTATGCAAACAATGCCAAAAGATTTCCAAAATCCACAGGCTCAAGCGCCGCGTGTGGCATGCCTATGTGGCAACAACTTACAGCGGCAGCAGCAACAGCAGCAACAAAAAACCATTAATATTCAAATCCCCCCGCAACGTAGCACCCGATGCATAAAAAGAAATCATAATCAATAGAATTGATCGCACAGTGAATACCCTAACTCTGAGTATGTTAAATGAATAATTAATGAACTGAATAAATATGTGAATGGATGTGTAATTGTGTAATTGTCATTGTAATATATTATAATAGCTAAAACATATATTAGATAATAATAATAATAATATATCAATCAAATAAAATACATTTTCTAGATTCTAAGTCCTTTCGATTCTGTATTGATGGCCAAACTTTATAGCTAGGTCACAATAACATAATAATAATTATATTAAAAATAATAATATCGTTAATCTATCAAATTTATGTATGTAATATTGCTAATATATATAATGACTTTATTATATGCAAATACAAAATCTATATTATTAATATAATATTAATAATACTTTAATTTATAGTATTATTAGTGTCTCATATCAATATATTACTATATCTAAATATATATAGATATATTTATGTGTAGCATATCTTCAATATCCACAGTATCTATAATAAGAAAATATGTTTGTAATAATATTAATATCTCTCTAATGTAAAGTCTGTCCTTCATAAATCTAATATAATATCATTATCCATAATATCTATAGTATCTATATTAATAATATAATGAATATATATATATATCTAGACTATTTAAAAAATCAATGTTATTTGAAATATATATATTTATTTTGGACTAATACTACTAGGGCGTGTCCGCTATAATCTCGCCCACCAGTGACTATGACTAAATTGAATAGAGAATTTCAGCTGACTGTACATATAGTTTATATCTGTAATATCCAGCCATCCTCTATCGAGTAGTCATACTGCAGGCTTTGTCACTTTGTTAGGGTATACTCGAGTGAGTGAAATTGTGGCAAGGGTAGCTGAGCCTCAGCTTCAGCATCAGCGTAATTATAATTCATTTTCGTTTTCGTTTGCATTTTCATTTTCATTGCTGCCTGCGCCGCAAAAAAAAAAAGAAATCTGTTAATGATAAACAAATTTTCCAAAGGCAAAAACTAGATGAAAAGGGTTGCATGCAGGACGTTGTCACAGTTGCTGCTGCTGCTGCAATTGGCAACCGCTGGGCTGCCGGCGGCACTTTGCAAATTTTCAACGCGTTTAGCTAATTAGCTTAGTGCGCGTTGTGCGTTGCACGTTGCACGTTGCACGTAACGCGTTGCAACGTCCTGTGTACGCGCTTGACTGTTTGTGTTGTGCTGCCACGTCAGCTGCCGAGCAGCAGCCAGAGGCTGTTCTTCTTGATGAGTGGGCAGTTGTTGCCACACCAAAAGTCAACACACACACTTCATATGCAACAATGACGTTGCAACTTTATGTGTGCGGGGCATGACAGTTGGCTAGCGCGTTGCGCGTGCCCAGCAGCTGGTCTGTTGCCACTGCGAGGCGTGCTCAATGTTGCAAAAGTCAATGCAAATTTACACCCAAAAGCAGGGAGAGAGAGAGGGAGAGAGGGAGAGGGAGAGGGAGACAGAGACTGAGGCATGTGTTGCAGCCAAGTCGCAAAGCTTTTCTCAACTTGCAACCCCGCTGTAATATTACATAGGGTGTAGTCTATGCCACATTCTGTTGCCGTCTGCTCATTCGCATTCAAATTTGTTCCTCATTCATATTTCACATTTGGTCGCGGCGCCTGCGCAGGGTTGAGCTAAGGATGGGGTGGAGTGGGTTGGGCTAGGGTTTGGGCTAGGGTTTGGGTTTGGGTTTGGGGGTTAGCGCACAGCGGCTGGGAGAAGGGGGCGCTTTAGAGTGCGCTTCCGGGCGATTACACGCGTGCCAGAGCTGCGCACAACTCGAGAATTGGGTGAAAATTTACATTTTATTTCTGTTGTTGCTGCGTGGAAAAACAAACACTTTAGGCACAAAAAAAGTAGTTGAGTGTGTGCGTCTGTGTGTGTGTGTGAGTGTGTATGCAACTGTCTGTGTGTGCGCAGTGAAGTGAACAAGCGACGCAGTGGCGCAGCTTAAACGTTTCGGCAAAACGTCTGACATTTGCCTGTCACTTTGTCATCTAGCAACGGGTCGCCCTCTTCCTCTCTCTATTGTTCTCTCTCTCTCTCTCTCTCTCTCTGGCTCTCTCCCCACTCAGTTTTTTAACGGCCACGCGTGACGCGACTCGCGCTCTGATTGACATGATTCGCACTTGACTTGCTGCGCCGCGTATTAAGTGAGCAGCGCGTCTCCCAGTTCAATGGAAGTGAAACGCCCCTGCGACGTCGACGGCGACTGCAGCGTTAATCGCCTAATGAAGCCAAAGCGATTTTTTTTGTTGCCAAAGCATTTTGCTGCTGCGCCGACGCACAGTGGGCGAGGGTGCGAAAAGCAAAGCGAATAAACAGGAATCCATTAATGAAGTGAAATATTTTAAATAATAAAAAAGTGTTTCTGTTAAATAAATCAAAGCAAATATAAGGATAAAAGGATATTTAATAAATTGATTGCTAAATGACCTATTTTGTATTATTTTGAACTTTACCAAAATGTTATCGAAAATCGTAGTAATATCATTATCCAGAAATATATGGAGATGCGTAAGATAAAGGAAATTAAAGTTTAGTTTTAAATAACTATTGATTATAAAATATATAAATAGAATAAAAATGTATTTTGATTTATCGATAATTTATCGTCACATTCAAATAATTAGAAAGAATATTAAAATGTATTTTTTTGTTAGCTCAAGAAGTAATGTATTCGATAGACTTAAGAAAAAGTAATTATCTAGATATTTATTTAATAAATTTTTTTTATTTATTATTATTATTATAAAGAAGCGTTCAAAGCTTCTTTTTTTTTATCTATTATCATCCTTTTATATTGTATTCTATATATCTACAAAAAGCTGAAAGCGAGGACAACGATTGCCTATATGTTATCGAAGGAAAGTCTCTTTTTGTATAAACACTTGGTTTTAATAGAACTTGTTTTGCGTACACATCTCAATTGTTTTCGATATATAATCAATAACTTTATAATCTGGACTATATGGAAAATTATTGTATGAGAATTAAAAAATTCTATTTATTATATAATAAAAATAATTGTACACAGACTAAGCATTTTCAATTCGATAATAGTCACGATAACGATAACGATGATTTGTAAAATATTCGTTACAAAATTATTGAATTAAATTGTATCCAAAAATTAATAATATTGTCTCTAGCTTTTTATCGGTAGACAATCGAGTACAATCGATAAATTGTACAAAACTGTTTGCTATAATATGTAATCACATTCTGATAGATAGAAGTACTATAAGTTAATTAGTTGTTGATATACTTGAAATCGTCTATACAGACAGACAGACACACACATATTTGACTGGCAAATACCACTGTAAGGTATCCTGACACGTTTTCCCACTGTGCAACAAGGCGGGGCCCACTCGATGGGTGGAATGTGCGGACGCGCCTGCGCGAGTGCTTCTCCCTGTGGCCACGGGGCACGGTTCGTGGTCCGCGGGTCACAGCCTGTACAGGACATACCGGCTACAGGATATCAGATTTAGAGTGCAGGCCGCACCGGCTATGGGGTAAGTTTGAGCAAGTTTGAGGCGCTAAGCTGAAAGAGGGCCGACGGCGCATGCAATGCTGATTTCTATCTGATGGGCAAACAAAAACCGCAGTGGGTGCACGCGCGAGAGTGAGAGAGTAATAGGCAGAGAGTGAGAGAGAGGGAAGGAGAGTGAGAGGGTTGGCCACCCCGTGACTGGGATTTGGGCATGGGCACTTAGCAATCGCTATTTACATGCGACTCGCGCAATGTCAATGCCAAAACAAAGCAACAGAAAAAAATCTAAAAAATAAACCCGACGTCGTTTATGTTAATTTATGCGCTATTAAAAGCGGCGCGGGGCACTTAACTCGTTGCATGCCACATAGCTTACTGTATGCGAGTGTGTGTGCTTTGATAATGCTTTGGGCTAATTCCTGTTGCCAGCTTTGGTTACATGTCCTCCTCTCTCCCTCTCCCTCTCCCTCTTCCTCTTGCAGTCTGCTATGCAAACTCATATAATTAGTCGCACGTGATGCGCGGCTGCTGTCGAGGATCGCTCGGGATCTGTTGCAACTTGATGTTTGAAATCGACTTTTTTGGCAGTTCATTCATTTATCGTTGATTGGCCAGGCTGTCAACTGGTCGCAGCTAATGAGACTCGATTCCTGCCACCATGACAAATTAAACGGCGCTCGGCTAATGAGCTCGGCTGCGAGAACTGCTAAAAACTGTTGAAAAGCCACAAAAAGAATAAAGAATGAAAAACTAAATAAATAGATAAAGGAAAAACCAACACACAAAAGGCGCAGCAAAAACGATTTTTCTTGTTCGGCGAAAAGTGTCGAAAAAATGTTGCCAAAAAATAGAAAGAAAAGTGAAAAATTGTGCAAAAAAGGGAAATTCGTTGTCAGCCAACCGCAGAGAGAGAGCCGAAAAATAGGAAAAACCCTTGCAAAAAGTTGCATTTTCCCATTGTCCCTGGGCATTTGGAGGGTTTGTTTTTGCCATTCTTTGTTAGACAAACAAAGCGTTTGCTTCAGTCCACAATGAAAACGCTGCCAAATGAACCGTCTCGAATATCCTCGTGGACCAAAGCCCAAACACAAGCCCCAGCCACAAACCAAGCCCAAGACGTGCCCAGAGATTTGCACGAGATTTGACATCGCTCACTCATAGATCAGCAGCTGTCTGCCAAGTCCATTAGATACGAGAGCTTCGCTCTATATAATGCCGTAATGTATAATAATGACAATTCATTTGCTGTCAAACTCTATCGATCATTCCTTTTTGAGGACTTTCCTAAGCATTTTTTTTATCAATGCAATTTGATTGCCATAACAAATATTTTATTTAGGCATTTTCTCTTGAAAGTCTTACTTGCAAAAAAAAAAAAGATTTCAATTTAACATGTGAAAATGTTTTTGTATTAGTTTGAGATATTGAGAGCACTACAAATGAACATTTTACTCATTTTTGGTTTAGAATATGAGCATTACAAATCATGGGAGCCCAAATTTCTGAGCTTCTTAACTGGAAGCATATTATTCAAAAAGCTCTTTCTGGCATACAAGACTCCTTATTAAGCTTTGTTAAGGCATTCTACATTTTCGAAATTCAAACCATAGGAGGATCATTTGAGACCTAATATATCTTAATTTTGATACCTAAATTAAATGTGAAATTTAATTTCATTTGAAAATTGTATCATATAGATTTAATAAAGGATTTCTCTGGATTTTAATATAATTTATTTAATCAAAATGATTTACTTGAATATTATTTCTACACTACAAAGAATTTCCAAGTATTTGCGAATAATTATGTTGAGTTTTTTTCGATTTGTGTGAATCAGTTTTCCATCTAGATAAATGTTATATCGACTGAGAACTGCTTAGATTTTGGGAAATATATTTCAATCAGTTTCCATCAAGATCGATGTAGATCACTCTGTAGATTTTCCGATTTGCTTAGCTCTGATTCGATCTGTTTATATACATATATGTATTAATTTCTATAAATCTGTAAAGATCTTCAATTTGTGCAGTTGTATTTTGATCCGTTTTGATCGCTTTTTATCTATGTTGATCAACGTTGATCTATCGCAATCTTCACTGGACTCTAGAGATCCTTGGAAAATAGTTTGGGTGTTTCTCAGTTTCCATTACGCTCTACGTAGCTCTATTCTAATTTCCTTAGATGTTTTCCAAACTATGAATATCCATTTCGATTTCTATGTCTTCGTGGATCTGTTTTGATTACTGCTTCGAAATGAATCTGCGCAGATCTATTTCAATCAGTTTTGGCCTAGAGCGATCTATGTAGCTGAGCGTATATTCATTTCGTTTGGTCCAGCGTTGTATTGATCTGGGAGAAACTGTTGCAATTTGTGTAGATCTTTTTCAATCGTTATCGAACTCATAGATCATCTCGATTTGAGAGGCAGCTGCTTTAGCCACTTTCATTGCCGTTGCAATTACTGTGGCTGTGGCTGCTGCTGCTGCTGCTGCTGTTGTTGTCGAGTCCTTTGTTGCGGCTGTGGTTCGGGCAGTCGGCCCACAGCTAATTGCATTGAGTGGACAGGCAACGCCTATTCGACTGCAATGAGCATTATATGGAACTGCTCCATATAGACTTGTTTCTTCTATTTTGCTTTTTGATTGCGCCGTTTGTTGTGGCGGCGCGATAATCTAAAACGTTGGCTTGTCCGCGTTACACTTTTCATCTTTTGTGCGGGGGCATTCAACAAAACAAATGCCGACGCCGCGTCGGCAGGGTCATGTGGCACGTGGTATGCGCAACGCTCAACGTGCAGCGTGCCACATGCTGGTCAACTGACCGCAACAATGGTCGCTTTTAATTACAGTTATTGTCGCACCCTTCGGCCTCATTTGCATTTGCATTTGGTTTCGCGCAGTTCGCGCTGAGGGCGCGGGCGTTTTGCGCAAGCGCACGCCTCAAGTGGCATGCCACAAGCCGCATATGCCACCACCGCCAGCAGCAGACGCCAGTGCCACAATAATTAGCATAACAGTTGAACTGCAATGTCCATTGCGACAATTGAGAGTCGAACTTGGGCTCGAGGTCTTAGTAGTCACAGCTCGAGCCTTAAGCGTCGCTTAAGTCTCTCTTTATTATTATTCCTCTGAGCAGCCAGCAATGAAATTTATGTAAATTAAATTAAAACTTCAACAAGCGGAACCAGTTCGCAGTGGCAACATCTGGCCCATCTAGCTCCCAGTTCCTAGTTCTTGCCCATTCTAAGTTACAGCCACATAAATTTGGAAAGTACCGTCAATTGTCAGCGCCCCCGTCCGAACCCTTCCTGCTTTCTTCAATGCTTCCCTCATGCCAGCACCAACACTTGAGATAAGGATCGCGCCTTGCCACCGTTCGACCAACTGACACGCCTTCAGCTGCAATATACAACTTACATGACAGCCACAACCTACAAAACGAATATTACAATGGGCATTTATGGCCTTCTCTATGGCCTTCTGACAAGTCCACAATGCGCTGCATATAACAACTTATCTCTTATACTTTAATGAGTATCCTTTAGATTTCCTTAGATTTCGCTGAATTCAAATAGATTCCTAAATAATTGCTAAAGTCTCTTTAAATTTATGAACATTTAATTTAAATTGAATTATGTGCTGGGCGGACTACATCATTTATGTGTGGAGGAGGTGCCTATTAAGTGGATATTTATAATTGAAGGATAAGCTGTAGGCGCTATAGGAGGTCAACTTGGAGTTTGGGCATTTCTCTGCGACACTGAACAATATTTCGTTCTCCTCTGCGCTATATATATATATATATATATATATATATATAAGTTATATCTTAGCCATGAAATATGCGAGTTTTGATTCCACATTCCAAGTTCCATTGATTACAGCTCAAAAGCTGTGGAAGGCAACTGTTGTGTGAAGCAACTGTATAACATTTTGATCAATCTATAGGTAAAAGTCAGCATTAACTTATTTTTATTATACCCTGAACTCATTGAAAATGGGAAATCAGGGTTTGCTTTCATTTATGTGACCCATTAAAGCTAGAGACTTTTTTATTCTTTGAGCAGATAGGTGTAGTGAATGCGGGCATTTTGTAGTTTTTGGATTTTGGATGCCACGCCGCCTTCGCCCACAATTTGCAAAAACTAGAGACTTGTGCTTTGGCAAATAGACACATATAAATGCCATAATCACACTGTGAAAATTTGATTAAGAAAGTCCATCTAAAAAAAAGTTATTAAGCATTTAGTTTCCTATATCATAGCCATATTGCAGCCCACGCGCAGTCGCTGCTCAGTTATGTAGCATTTTAATTTTAATTTTAATTTTAATTTTAATTTTAATTTTAATTTTAATTTTAATTTTAATTTTAATTTTAATTTTAATTTTAATTTTAATTTTAATTTTAATTTTAATTTTAATTTTAATTTTAATTTTAATTTTAATTTTAATTTTAATTTTAATTTTAATTTTAAATATATGTAGTAATTTCAATAATGCCACGCCTAAAGAAGGACGTAGCCAAGCCAATTTATCGGATGAGTATGATAACAAACTTCAAGTCCGCAGAAATATGATTTTCGAAGAACAGGATGCTCTCCTGTTCTACGAAAATCATTTTGGATGGATAGACGGAGGCACAGAATGACGAACGGATATCAGTCCATCGGCTATTGGAGGAAGCTAATGGCCAAGTCAATGGTCAAGGAAGCTAATGACAAAGTCAATGGCCAAGTTAATGGCATTTGTGGATTGGTTCGTTGTTTGAGATTATAATAAGTAAATATATAAAGTAAATACGTGATTGATTGATTGTACCTTCGCAAGTGATTTCTTTTACAAATATCAATTATAGATTAAGAATATAATTTCTTAGTCTTAAAAAAATGTTGTAAAAGTGCTAATCCAGCGTCTCGTCTCACGAGTGGACTGAAGTTTGTGCAACTGATGGTGTTGTGGCTAATCTTGATCTGTGATCATTGTATATAACCTTTCAGATCGATTCCTTGAGAAATGAATATTTATATTTTATTCTCACTTTAGAGCTCGTTCAGTTGGGTCAAGCATAACTGATTCGCATGAGCTGAATGCTGCGCAGTTCTTGACATGGATCTAGCTCGAGTTGATAGGCACATAGAAAGGCAAGACATGCGTTGATCTACCTTTTGTAATCTGCATTTGTCGCCTTGATCGAGTGTTGCGCCTTTTGCATAATGGTTGTGCCTAATCCAATTACGTGTTAAGGCCAACTCTTTGAGCCAACATTTACAAGCGTCAGCTATGACAAATCATTGTAGATCATCTATCTATGAACTTCCAATGGCGTCAGCTGTCAGCACCTACGACCACTGCTACTTTTACCTAACCGGAACTCTTTTTACGAGCGACACTTCAGATATCGATCGCATTACATTCGACAGCCAATATGCATTCCCTTCTCCCTCACGCGCTCGGTCCGTCTTTTTCCCTGCGTGTGCAGGGCATCGGCATCGAAATGGATTGACATTTATGAGGCATAAATTTTGTACACTTTCTGCTTTCTCCGACTGGCGGCAGCCTGGCCAATTAAGTGCATCGAATCGGCGCGTCTGCGCATTGAGATTCGGGATGCTCATACCTTTATGATAGCGTGGCTGAGCTGACATGCCTTGCGAAAAATTTAAATATGCATCGTTCTCTCCCAGGCAGAGCTAAAGCAAAAAATAACAGGGGTGGCCCATTGTCCAAGGGCTCGGGCTGCTGGCCCTGAGTGTCATCAAAACAATGTTTGCCAGCTAGTTTATGAGCTGCGCCTCATTTCGCATTTCTCATCATCGTCATCGTCAGCGTCAGCATGATTTTCATTTAGATTTTCATTTGGATTTCCATTTACTACCTATTGCGATTTTCAATTTCACATTAATTTCTTTTCAATGCGTCTGCCATGCCAATCAAAATCATAAAGAGGCCTTTTTGCCCACGTCATTATGCAAACGGCTGACCGCGCCGAAATGTCCACAAAACTGCGGAAAAGTCGTAAAAAAGTGTGACTGCCGCACACTCACTCTGCACTCGCACACAGACATCTTTTTTGGGGGTCATAAAAAAAACCAACAAACCTATTTTTTTGGTCAAGCGCAACGACAGGGGGTCGAGGCTGTTGTTCGACGGGGGTCGTCGTCGTTTAGTCAAATCTTTGCCATTATTAATAAATGGCTTTGTTTGCCAAGCCGATCCTCAACTGCTTATGATCGCATCTTTTAATCAGCGGGGCATCCCATCCCATTCATTGTCTATGCAAAGTTTGTTTATCTCAGCTACTATAAATACAAACAATGCATGAATACTTGTGGCTTGTTCTATTCTATTCGGCAGAGTCTTGCCTAGTGATCTTCAGCTGCCGATCATTGTTGTACGTTTTTTATTTACTTTGAATACTCAGATGATATTTGCCGTTATTTATTCTTTTAATCTTAAACAGTTAAGTTCCGATCTTATATGATGGAAGTCATACTAAGCCTTCAGTTTTGCTTGACAGTTGAAGCTCTTACTGCAGCTGAGATATATCTTAGATCTGGTGAGTTATAAATGATTCATGTGGAATAGCAAAGACTTAAGTCATGCCACAATTTTAAAGTCCTCTACAAATACAAATACACATCGTTTTTAGATCACTTATATATAAGCCTTAACCTTAACCTTTCATTTAAATTCCATTTACTATGAGTGATCTTCAATTTGTTGACCTTTCTGTTGTGGGATCAGCTTGGTCTAGCTAGTTTCTCTGCAGTCAAAGTTTGATTCAATTTGAATAGGATATTTTCTGTGACCTTTGTGGTTTGGTGATCGATTGAATCCTTAGATGAATGTGGAATCAGCTGATTATGCCTTGTCTAAGGTGTCTTTTGAGTCACACTTTCATTGTGCTCAGGTTGAAGTTCTAGACTTAACCCTGCGACATTTTCCGATGTTAAATGTTATGCAAATATCTTGATTGATCGTTTGATTGATGATCCTTCGTTCGCAGGGTTCAGGCACTTCCTGTAATTAGCTGTCCAAGTACAGTGCTACAGCAATCACTTGAACTTCAACCCACACAGTCGATAGCGATCATCATTCAAATGAAGTGATACATATACAGATATACTGTTGATCCTGAGGCGAGCTCCTGCTGATTTCGCTTGCTCTGTCAACGAGCACTAATTATAATGTCAGGAAACGGGTCTAGCTGACCGGCCAACCCATCGCTGCTACCCACACTCAATCACACACGCACACATCGACACACACACACACGTGCAGCCGCCTTGACGGATTGATCAGTGTGATTAATGATGTGGTCTGTGGCATTGCGTGACAAGTTTGTTAGTAAATTGAACGTGCCACATTGACGGGGTACTTTTCCTCCGGCTTGCTGCAGATTGTGGCAAACACCTTTCGCATTGCATCATTAATCTTTTGCAACTGTACAGCAGACACAATTCGACTAGTCGCTGCTGCTACAATATCTATATATATATGTGCATATGTGTATAGTGGGAATTCCCACGACGATCTCAGCTCAAAATCGTTTTTAATGAAGTTATCATAAACTCTGCGCCAGGATTTTGCGGCTTTTTGATCCGTCATAAACTGTCGCCCAAAAAGCAGCCGTGCGTGAATTTTTCCCGACTGACCACAACAACAACAAGCAGACGACACTAAGTAAAGGGAAATTTATGCATTGATCGTGCGAACGATCGACCAATTCAATGATTGACCAGCGCACGATCGTCCGAAGGATCGTTCGATTTGCGACCCTCTCTCCCTTTTGCATATCGCGCGCTCCGCTCTGTGCCTCACATTTTCTAATCTACCTCAAAGATTAATGAGATTTCACCGCAATTTACTGTGGCTGATGTGTTTTTTCTCCCATTTTTTTAATGTTTTCATTTTTCTTTTTGTTCTTTTTGGTCTTAGACATAGGTTTTTTTTTTCCTTTTTTTATGGCTCGTTTAGAGTTTGGTAAATAGGGCGCTTGTCTCGTAATTTACATGAAATTGCTTCATTTACAGAGGCTGAGGCTTGCTTTTTTTTTGTGTCTCTCCGTGTCTTGGGAATTTGCATTAGTCGACTGTGTTTGATCGGCGGCGATCGCTCATCATGTCAAAGCTTCGTCCGCAAAGGCAGGCATCCGCGTGGTCCAGATCGAACGGCGAATCGTTGCAGCTGCGGCTCAGCTGCTGTCCAGTCGATACGCTCTCAATTTGCCATGAAATTTCCAATTCTGGACTTCGCATTTCTTTCACACTCTCTGACTTTTGTTCTTCCTCTTCTCTCTTCGTCCATTAGGTCCAAGACGTTTGCGTAAAATATGATTTTTCGCTGAGATTGCGATATGGATATTAACTTTATGAATGGATCTTGACTGCGAATAAATTTATGTATCTATGTATCTATGTATCTATGTATCTATGTATCTAAGTTTCTATGTATCTATGTATCTATGTATCTATGTATCTATGTATCTATGTATCTATGTATCTATGTATCTATGTATCTATGTATCTATGTATCTATGTATCTATGTATCTATGTATCTATGTATCTGTCATATATCTAAATATATATAGTTCAGAAAATATCAGAGCTGTGGTTGGGAATATATCTTTTTTTGGAGCCGCCGCCATCTCATAAATCAATTCAGATGTCATTTGCCTAAACTTGACATGTAGCATAACAAGTTTTTCTACACACTTTTTTGAGAGTGCATTTATTTACTTATTTTTTATCTGCTTCCACTTTTTTGGGTTGTATGTCAAATTACTTGAGGGCGCCTGAATGTCTGAGAAATTTTTGTGGGTTCGCTTCGGGAACGCAGTTGCAGCAGCTCACAGGATCATCTAAAGCAGCGAAGGAAAAAAGCAACAGACAGTGAACTGAACTGCAGTGCAGACAGCGCTGAAAACTTCTTTTTTTTTTTCTTTTTTTTTTTTGTGGAATTTTGGGTCGTTTTACTTAACAATTTTTGGGCGCCTTGGCAGGAGTCGCAGTCGCAGTCGGAGATGCACACCAGAAGCAGCAAAAGGACAACCCTTTTTTCGTGTGTGTAGGATTTTTTTATTTTTGCTGTGAGAAATGCAAATTCGGCGGCAGCTAAAAAGATGTTTAATTTGTAAGCAATGCGCTGTCTGAACTGGAATCTGAGCAGATACAATGCATATATATATACACATACAAACATATGACTATATGTAGAAAGATTTGTATAAAATTGCAAAAAAACTGCACTAATTTGATATTTAACAAACGAAAGATGAACTGTTGCGCGATGACAGCAAAGGAAGCCTCTGGCTGCATGTGAACAGAATTTTGGCCTTAAGAGTGCTGCGAGGAAGCGCGAGCATGACTAGCAGTTACCCTGTGATCCTTGAGGAACTTCTTGAAGGCTTAAGTCGTCACGTCAACGTCATAGGAGAATTGATAATTATAAGGGAACATATGCATGAGCTGATATGATGGAGCTCATAAGATGAAGATGGCCTTGATAAACAAAATGAGCTTTGATTCGTATCCTTAACTTAATGGCTACAAATTCAGTTAAGGAGTGCCTGCATAGCTGGTGGGTTTATTACTGGAAAGTTATTCAAATTGGTTTCATCAGGCTAACAGATGAGACTTCTAGTTTGCATAGAATCAATAGACGTAGATATAAAGATAACTTAACAAAACAATCGAAGAGCTAATTGAGATATACAATATATGTAAGTGCAAAAGTAGCTCTGCATACTTATGGTTGCTAGAGAAAGTTCAACTAAGGTGGAGTGCATTCGACTAGTTCCTAAGAGGCTGCCTTCAACACATTTGATTTAGATATCCTGACGATGCACAGGGCTATCTCCAGACGTAAAACAAGCAAACTAAGAAGTAACAATTTACTAACAAATGAATTAAATAAACCATTTCAGAATACAGCATATTTTTCGGTGTTCATTTTGTTTTGTCTAAATCGTTATTTTTGCAAAAAGCGTTAAAAGAGCGCAGAACTAGTCGATTGCAAAATTGAGCTTAGCTCGAAACTAAGAGAAACAGTTAAGTGATCAATATAAAGATATAGTTTGATAGATCGACATGAATACTGGACACAAAGGTATGTGCTTTAATTACGCGTGTCAGATATTTAGTTTACTAAAAAAAGTTTGATTTTGTCGTGTCTCCATGTGTGTTTTCTCGTCTATATTATTGCTTTTCAGGTAAAGTATTAAGTGTGATCCCTTTTAACACCTTCTTATGACCACTTTTTGTAGTATGAGGTAATGTTTTAAGATCATAAAATCAATCATGAGCCTCACCCACGCAGCCCGATGACCTTTTGAGGTTATGTATAAGTATAAGTATAAGTATAAGTGTTTGTTTTAAATGTAAATATTTAGCCATTATTTTTTTACTTTATGCCACCTGTGCTGATAATGCGCCCAGGCATTGGTGAAAATTTGCAGCCCGCTATCTGTAAAAAGTCATTTTTGCCGCTGCTTCATACAAGCGGAACCAGTGTGCAGTGGCTTAACTCATCGGGCGACACAGCTCTCGATAGACTGAAGGAAGAAATACACATTTAAGTTGTTTATGCAGGCTCACTGGCTCAATAATTAGTAAAGGATTAAAGTGCGCTACAGCGTAAAATACGTAATAAGTTTTTTTTTTTTTTTAAGAAAAAAGTGGAAACCACATAAACAACACTAAGCCCAGCACCTATGCCGTCTGGAACTGAGTGACATCAAAAAGTACATGCATTCAAGATATGGGCGCAATGGCGTGACTGATGTTGCAACTGGCTTATGTGGCTCCTCCTGCTCCGAAAACAACTTGCCCACAGGGTACATAAAAAACGGAGCAGGCGGTGGCAGCCCATTGGACAAGCTGCCTTTATGTGTGCACGCTCTATTCTCTTTTTAACGTCATTTATCAAATTTCAAGCAAAAATGCACAACAGATCACATTCATGAACTCAGTTTCAGTTTCAGTTTTGGAATTTCGATTTTCAGTTTTCAGTTTTCAGTTTTTCATTTTCCATTTACCATTTTCGTGCGCACTGTGAAGTGAATATCAAAACAAAGACCTTGAGTCGTGACGTTGCGCTCTTTAAAAGTCGGTCTGAGTTGAGCAGTCGAACCTACGTACGATCCGTCGATCGTAGGAACTGTCAATCCCATTTTTCGTTCGTCGGGCGCGCGTTTTCTGTGTCTCGCCATGTCAAGCTGTCAATCAAAGGGCATCTTTCATTCTCATGTTGCCGGAAAGTGAAACTGTCCCATATACATATTCATATACATGCATGTGTGTGCGTGTATGAGAGTGCGTGTGCAGCTTCTCACTCCGCCTAAGTCGGAGCTTGAAGATTTGCATTTTTAATTTCTTGAGCCGAAATGCAAATGCATTTTCCTCGCTTACAAGCAAAAATCAAGTTGATGCTAATTTTGTCGATATTACCTCTTTCTGCCTATTAGGCAAATGTAACACCCAAACACACATACGCACACACATATACCACATATGTCAAGGGGTTTGTCACATCGGTGATCCGATTTCCGCGGCCGAGTGTCAAATGCATTTGCAATAAGTTTGCCAAATCTCGGGCCGCAACCCTTTGCTATTATTTTTGCTGGGAAATTGAATTTATAAACGATTTAGATAAATTTGCAACAACAACAACAACAAATTGGCCCGCACACGTTACAGGCAAACAACCCCGGGCAGGAGATAGTCGGCCGATAACCCTTTGCATCCATCCCACTTCTCACTCCTTGTTTTTGCTAATTTTCATTTTAATGAAGCGCAAAATACAAAATACAAAAATTGCAATCTGATTGAAATTCAAATCGAAAACGATTATGAAAATCGTATCGATTACAGCAATGAAAAGCGCAAACATTATGAACAGATACCCGACTGCGAATTAGTGATATGCGGTTCATTACAAAAGGGGGGGACGGAAAGCCATGGTCGGAGTGAACGCTGGCTTAAGATTTGCCTGGTCACACTAGAAGGCAAGTAGTACTAGCTCTTCAAGATTATTTTGGATACATTAAAGTGATGCCTTCTCTTTTTGACAAAGATCAGAGACTTGACATATATTTTAGACTTTAGTTCTTATTTGTACTCTTAAATTAAAGTAAACTCTGGCTGCAGATAGCTCGAATTACAGAGTGTCCAATGGGAGTTCTTAGTCTAATGACTATTTTTCAGCTATTAGAGTGAAATTATCTCAGAGCCAAGCTTAAATCAAAGTTCATTTATGATATGTCAAAGTGAATTGCAGCTTAAGTTAGCTCGAATTAGAGAGTTCCCAGTAGAAGTGTGCAGTTTGGCAAGTTGTATAAGTTCTTACACATCATTTTGTATAAATATTGGTGTGATATCAACTTAGAGCCGACATATCATTTCAAAGGCTCAGTTTACGTCTATTCATAATAACAATATTGAATAGTATAGGCTAAGCCACTGTAAGCCTTTCCATCTCTTAGCTTTTAGTCATGCCCTCTTTATGGTCAGCGGAACTTAAAGTAAATGTGTGAAAGACTCTCTATATCATACAGCTGTTCCATATAATAAATAGTTAAGTGTATTTAACAGTCTCTAGGCGAAGCTCATTCAATTGAAACTGAAAGATCGGTAAAAGAAGAGAAGCAGCACCGCACACCTACGCAAGACGGACAGCCGCCTTGGCAGCTGGGCACTCGAGTGAAGTGCTCCGATTTGGTTGGAAGCGTCATTAAGGACTTTTCGTTAGGAAATTCGGAGAATATTAGAAGAACAAGCAGAGCCACCCCCACGTGTGGATGGCCATCGTATTGACTGAAAAAGGCGTCCATTCAAATGCCATCAGAAAGTTGGCCGAATGCTCGTAAAATCTCAAGATCGACAGCGGACGTCACATAAAGAGCGCGCATAAATTTTTGGCCAACAATTGAAGTCGGCCAAAACGAACGAACGGCTGCTAATTGAAAGGCACGAGACGGTCCATGTCCACATAAGATCAGGCAGCACAGCATCTGGACAAATATTTACCGAAGCTTCACCTTTGGCTCGTAAATTGCCGCCTACAAAGGCATCGAGCGAGAGAGGGAGAGAGAATGGGCCCAAAATCGAAATCAATATCCAAGTGAAAGTAATGACCGCTGTCCGTTCCCTCTGAGCTACAGATCAGTGCTGGACAGAGACATTAGGCTACTGTTCCTGCTTCTGCTTCTGCTGCTGCTGCTGCTGTTATAGTAAAAAGAAAATAACAACACACGAGACAAATCTGGGCTAAGACACCTTGCGACGTCGCCGTGTGGGTTTTTCTTACCTTTCTTATTTTCTTTGGCAACTTTTTTTTTTTTTTTTTTTTTTGTATGTTTAGTATGCGGCAGCTGTTGACGCTTTGTCTGCCGGCAATGCTGGCCGGCACAAAGGACACGGCAGGTAAGCCGCTGCCTCCAGGAGAGCATACAATGACCGAGCGCGAGCGAGAGAGGAACGGTGAGAGCGCGAATTGTGTTGCTGCTCTTAAGCTGCTCAACAGCATGCGCCATCTATCGGGCGGTGGCAGCAACTCAACTTAATCTGGGAAGCAACTGTTGCAAAACCTTGTGTTCACAATGAAGTGAACTGGGTTGCACGTGGCAGCGATGAGAAACAGACTTAAAAGATTTATAACAATATTTATAATATTAAAGAAAGAAAATTGTATTTAAAGAAAGTTTAGTTTTTGAAACTAAGCTGAGATATTTGAAGGTTTAAAGGGTCATACGAGGTGATAAATATGAGATTTATAGCAATAGATGATAAATAATATAAATCTGGGTATGTATGCAATAGCGTATAGTTAGTTATGTGTCTTTATAGTGGCTAAGGCTTTGGTGCTTAAGCCTCAAAGAAAGCTTAGGGCTTATCAAGCTCGTTTCTAAAGGAAGCTTAAAGAAATCTATGAATTTAGATTGTGGAATTACTGAAATAGAACCAAGATATGTTATAAATATATAAATAGAAATGAATATGTTATTGAACAATTTATAGTTCTCGTAAATTCCATCAGAGATTCCTTAAGGATTCAATCAATGCTTGCATGCTCTCACGAGCCCAAGGACATTGACAAAGTGATCTCGTTTTCTACTGGCTATGATTTGTATCTTTTCTGGTCTACATCGATCTCTGTTCTCCCACTCTTACTGCTACTCTCTCCCTCTGTCTCTCTCTCTCTTTCATTGTCTCTTGGGCTCTCTTCTCTCTGGCTGTTGGGGTGGTTGCTCGGGCGAAACGAACCCATAAACGCTTCGAGCGCTCGATCCGCTCGTCATTTCCGTTTGTTGCCTCGTGCGCTGCAAACCTACACGCGCGGTTCAAACATTAAATATCCAGCAGACGAGTAGCACAAAATTCCTAAGCTCTGATTCAGACTTGGCTCAAAGACTATAAACGTAGCCAGTCTACATCTTTTTTTTGCTGTGCGCCAATTAAAAAGTGTTAAGGATTTCAATATTTAAAAGTGCAACTACATAGGCGACATAGTCGCAAATATAGTATATATAACTATACATATATATATATATACATAGAGATAGAGAAAAAGGAGGAAATAGAGTTCAGCTACCAGGTAAGTGCACTGTGTTCTTATCTAAGATAGTGTCATATTCTAGATCCTAAGTAATCGATAGCCTATGTTGGGCTGTTGCATGTGATCCCAGCGCTCGGTCAAGTCACAGCTACTTCGATCGCTCACACCTGGCAATACAAACACACGCACACGCACATACATACACACACGTGAGTGTGTAATTGCGCTCGCACCCATGTGCCGCAACTTATTTGTCTTTTGCCCCAGCTCTAATTTTAATTTGGCCAAGAAATGGGCAAAGGGAAAGAGGGAAACCCTAAAGGACCTAACCCCTAGAGCCACATCCACATAGATCACCGAGACAGAGACCCACAACGAGGAGACTTACGAAAGCAAAAGGGGTGGTGCGCTGCTCTAATACATTTAATTTGTTGCTGGTTTTCTTTCGACCTTCTTTAGATTACTTTTTTTCTTTCTTTTTTTTCCCCTGCTACCCCGAACGAGCTGCTAATCCTCGATCCGAGGAGGGTGCGAGCGGCATTTCCGATTGCAGATCGAACTTCTAACAGATCTTAAGTAAATGGAAAAACATTTTTTTTGCGCTCTCGCCTTGCCTAGCTGCAATTTTTTAATTTTCTTCAGGGTGACGTTTATGGATTACATGAATGCCCTATTTTCCTTTCCGATTGTGCGTGTGTCAGTCACTCAGGCTGTCTATGTGTGCGTGTGTGTGTGTATGCCTAAGGCTAGATAAACAGAATGAGAACGATCCTTTCGTTCCATTCGAAAAAGTTCCTCCTTTGGCAAAAATGGCATCATTATGCTGGGGCGTAATTGTTTCACACACACACACACACACATACACAGAGAGAGGAGATCCTTTTTTTTTTGGCAAGGACTCGTTCAATTTTATGGTTTGCGGCGTAGCAAAAAGAAGAAGAAATATATTTAAGTAGACGGAAGAATGAATCTTTGCTGGAAATTAGCATAAGTATAATTTGAATTTCGCCAAGCAAACCAGAAATAGCGCGCGCATCGAAAGAGCCTTTAAAAGAAGCCGCGCACCATGAGGACGAGGATGACGTGAAAAACTCGTTTGCCGCAAAACAATTTGCAAAATTTCTTGCTTTCTGCCCATTGTCTTGCGACGCTTCATTATATCTACAAATTCATTATGGCAACACACATACACATATATATATATATATATACACACACACACATATATATATATATATATATATATATATATATATATATATATATATATATATATATATATATATAATGTATATATTTTCTTTTTCTGTCAGGCAGTCTGCATGCGAAACGAAAACTTGCTCGGCAGCTGCCTGACTTGGCCCAGATAGCAACTCGACTATGCTCAACCACCTTTCATATGATCAAGATCGTATCATTTCATACATAAACGATTCAATTTAGGCTTAATAAAGTAACTGAAATGGCTGCAATTGGCAACAGAAAAGATGTGGAGCATGTGCTAATGAGGGAAGACCAATTTTGTTGAAGTCTGCAGAAAATGAAAGGGAATATATAGGAATGCTTTATATATATGCATATTTGTTCTATCTATACTATAGCATAAGATCTATAGTTGAAGATTGAAAAAATAGGATACTAAATTTGTCATATATTTCGTATATGTATCATAATTCTTGACATACATCAAAAAGAAGAACATAATACCACATTGTAGGTATATACATAGTTGACAAGTAAAAAATATACTCATTAAAAATAAGTTATATGAGCTTTTAGTTGTTGTTTTTTTTCAAATATTTCGTGCTTGACTTATGTTTGCTAAAATTAAGGTTTAATTAATTGTTTAATTATGATTAAAACACGCATGAAGAGCTTAGCCTAATGTGTTTAAACTAGTCCGAAGCTTCTAATAAATGTGAAGCTTATTGTATAGCTTTTGGAATGGACTAAAGATTAAAATCAATCATGAGCTTTTAAGCATACATACTTCTACACTTAAGACTTTTATCAATCAACAGCTCTGCCATACCCTTAATCCACCCTCCCTCTCTGCTCGTTTAATTCTTTTTTAGTTTTGGCCAGGATATGCCCACCATGACACGCATGCATCGGCACTCCAGCTCGAGCGGCGTCGAGGAGACGCGCGGAAGGCGCCGTAATGCCAGCGGCGAAGCGAACAAGGAGAACTTTGGCGTTCACTTCATGAGCAGCCCCTTTGGCAACAGCAGTCTAATTGCGCTGCAGGATCTGAGCAATGTGCATGGCAAGAGTCCGCTGCGGCGCAGCTTCAGCGAGGGCAGCGGACCGCGTCAGGCGACGCCGCAGCTGGCGGCGCTGCGATGCCTGCCACGTCTAGGCGGCGCTGTTGGCGCTGCTGGTGGCGGTCTGGAGGACTCACAGTTGTCGTCGTCTCGCATGGGCGACACCACGCTCGATCGCATGCTGGATGCCATCATTGAGTCGGCGCGCAAGGAGGTGCGCTGCAAGCATCAAACAGCAACGTCGACGGCGGTGACGTTGGCAGCCACACCTGGTGATGGCGAGTGGAGTGAAAGCAGCGTCCACGAGATGGAGGTGCGCACGCCCACGCACCTGAAACGGCAGCGCGTGGTGCGCCGCAAGAATCAACAAAAGCCAACAACTGCAGCAGCAGTCTCAGCCGCAGCTAATGCCTCGACTGCAGTCGAGAGTGAAAAGAAGAAGAGCAAGCAGCCCAGCCTGGAGCATATACCGAGCATTAAGCGTTGCCTGAGCTTCTCTTCTTCGAGCTCTACAGCCAGCGACCTGGAGGATGAGGAGCACTTTGTCAAGCGCGGCTCCATGGCCTCCTCCGTCTCGGGCGCCTCCTCCAACTTCGTCTCCAACTCCAATGCGATGAGCAGCGACGAGTTTCATCCACGTGGAAGTATCGACTTGAGCATCGCCTACGATGCCCATCAACATCAATTAAATGTACATGGTGAGTTCCAGAGTCCCCCTCCCCCACCTTCCCCTGCCCCACATTCCGCACTTTGTCTATAGGAATTCAAATGATAAGATAGAATTTTTAATATTATATATATTCATATATTCAGTAAAGGTAATGATGGCTTAGTATATTAGCTTCACGCAGTTATACCTATAGATGTAGAGTGGAACAATGAAATGAAACAAAAGAATATCTTATTTATGTTTCTTGCCTTGTCTTGTGACAAATGTAATGTTAGTTTTCTGTACTTTTATATCTTAACTCAAGTATTTTTGTCAGTGAAACACTGGAATGAAACAGTGGAACAATCAAATGAAGCAAAGGAACAAAAATTGAATTCTAGATGAATCTAATTCAAAATTTCTCAACTTGGATGCCTCAAATCCAGGGTTTGTGCCAGTGGAACAATGGAATGAAACAGTGAAAGACTCTTTCGACACATCCAATGTCAATTTCCTCAACTGGAACTCATTATATCAAGTACTTTTCTCACTGGAACAACGGAATGAAACAGTGGACCAATGAAATTAACTTTAGCAATTAGAATTTCCTTAATTGAGACATGAATTTCTATCCAATTTTTCTTAATTGACATCTATTTGATCTGAATAGCTATAAAAATGTTTACTTTAAATAATTCCAATCATAAATGATTAATAAAATAAGTTTTATGACAGTGAGGAATAGTGGGAACTGTTAATAATCAATAGGGAACTGTTCAAGTTGTTCATGTGTCATCTATAGAATTCAGTTAGTGTGCATAGCTGAGGTAGTAGTGAGGTCTTTCAAAATTGAAGAATAAATCTGTTTGATTAAAATTGGCCGAACAAAACTTGCGAATTTAATGAAAAAGTCTAACGAAAGTTTTAAATTCCTTTACAGTTATACGCTGTCGCGATCTGCAGCGATTGCACGGGGCAGGCAGCATCAATGCCTACGTCAAGGTGGCGCTGCTCTCCGGCACTGCTGCCAACAGCAGCGAAAACTCGAATTCGAACTCGAACTCGAGTCGGTTCCAGCGCACAGCCGTCCACCGGCACTCGAGTCGTCCGTACTTTGATGAGCGCTTTAGCTACCATGTGCAGGATGCTTTGCTGCAGGCAACGGCGGCGGCGTCAACGTCAACGACAGCCTCGCTGCAGCTGGCCGTTTGGCATCGGGATCGGCATTTGAAGTGAGTACGAGTAAGGTCAATAGCAGCTAACGGCAGCGAAACAAGTGTCAATCGAGAGCTGTCTGCCTTCGCCTGTCTGTCATAAATATGCGCGTGTCATTCACCCCCATTGGCGAGGACAATACTAGGCTAAGGATATGCCAGGCAAAAGGCAAAAGCCTGAGATGGTGGCAGAGGCGGAGGCGGAGGCGGAGGCGCAGGCCGAGGCAGTGGCGCGGGGTGTCTCAGCCTAATTGTAACGTTTTCCTGTAGCACACTTTGCCATTGTGCATTTCCTGCACATAAACAAACGCAGCGCCCGCAGCGGGCGGAGTGAGTTGGGGGGGCAGCTTGAACTAGCTCTAGAGCGACTTCCAGCACAAACACGCACACACACACACACACACAGATACAGCACACATCCAGCGCAGGCGCTGTGAGGCCCAATGTCTCTAGGCCGCTTTCCAGCTAACAGTAAAAAAATTTGCCTGGGCTTTAGTTTTTAGGTTGGCGTTGTTATTCCTCTGCTTCCACAGCTGCTGCTTCTTCTTCTTGCTGTGCCGTTTGGTTCGGTTCGGTTCGCCGTGAACGCTGCGCTCAGTTCGAGTGTTCAGCTCGCGCGACGCAGACGCAAAAAGACGCAGAGGCTGGCAACGACGCTGCTGCCGCAAAGAACGAAACGAAACTCAACGACGGCGTGTTCTAACTGTTTCCCACAACAAATGTTGAAAAGTGTGTGCCCAATAGAGCTAAAACAAAAACAATAATTATTATTTAGCTAGTTGCATATTTTTTTATACATTTGTATTTTTTTTCTACTGTGCAGAAAACAATTGCAAGCGTGTGCTCCATGCTCGCTGAGCCTGTGCCAGTGCCAGTGCCAGTGCCTGTGCACTGTGTGTGCGTGTGTGCGAGTGTGTGTTTATTTAAATGCAAACACTCTCTGGTGTGTTGGCAGTGCTGTAATTGCCTTTTGCGCTGGCAGCTAAAAGTATGCAACACAAAATTATATAACTGTGTGTGCGTGCCAGCGTGCGTGTGCGCGTGCTGGTATGTGAGTGGGTTTTTTGTGTAGCATAATTTTAGGCATGCTGCTAAATAATTGTGCCTCGCGCTTCTCTCTCTCTCTGTGTGTGTGTGTGTGTGTGTGTGCGTGTTTGTGTGTGTGGGTGCTTGCGTGTGAGTGTAGTTAGCAACGCGCTCAGTGGCCAAGTTAATTGAAATTCAAGGACATGTCATCTGGCCTGCTCACGCCAATCGTCACTCACTTCGTCATTCCGTCATTCCGTCATGCCGTCATACACGCATTTAGACATTTGGTCATTCATATTGCTTTTTGCGTTTATGCCAAATCGATAAGCGCTCTACATTATGCAATGGCCACAGGTCAGACAGGCAATGGAATTTCCTGGCTAATTGAAGCAGGCAGTTAGTTAAATGCACACCTGGGACCATACACACCTGCACACACACCTGACACATTTGCTATGCATGCATAATGAAAGCATTTGAAAAATAGTTCTCCTTGCCTCTTGCTGTCGTCTATTTGCAAATGCCTCGTTAAGCATTTTAAGTAAATTTGTCCAACGACTGTTCGCTAAATAATTCATTTTCCGTTTTGATGGGCCTGTGGCAAGGGTTAAATGTGGCGCATGCCGCCCCGTCCACAGTGGCCATTCAGGTGGCAACAGTTTCTGTCGCAGCTAGCTACGCAGCCTGCTACATTTTTAATGCACTGGCCCCATTTGTGTTTATTTTTCTCCTTTTTTTCACCGTGGCGTGCGCGGGCGGGCGGGCTTTGCCGAAAATCGAAAAGAGCCCAAGTCCTTGTCAGTGCTGCACTCCCCTGAGCCCCTCGTCCGCCTGTAAGCCGAAACTGTCTGTCAGCCAGTTGCGATTGCAATCGCACAACTTTGGCGCTGCTGCAGCAAACGAAAATCAATAAAACTGACCCAAATACGCGCGGGCAAAATTTCAGAGCGGACAGGCCCAAGGCAGCGGCTAAAGCTGAGCAAGGCAGCGGCGCATTTCCGGGGGCACCGCATTGCCGTAGTCCACACATCGCTGCGTAGTGGATCTGTGGAAATGCCAAGCCTTGACAGCTTAGTTGGCGCTAATTGATTTATGTCACGTACCGCAGCTGTTGCCTGCTAAGGTGGGGGCGGAAGTGTTACGAGCAGAGCCAGGGAGCGAGAGTGTGTGTGTGTGCGTGTGTGTGTGTGCGTTCGTGTGAGTAAAAATAGTAAACAAAATGGTAATGCAACTAATCTTATAAGACGTCAATGAAATTATTTCTAGTCAGCGTCCTGGGCCAGGACCAGCGTCGACCGTAGCCAGCCGAGTTGCCCTTGACCAAATACATGGAACATTCTTCGGCACTCGGAACTGCCTGTAAAAGGTCAACTTCCGTATGGCATTTATGTGGTCAGTTAGAGGGATTTAGTTATCTGTGAGATCTGTACAATTTTGTACAGCCCACCTTCAGCCTGCTCCATTAGTCCACTTTACAGCACGACATCGTGTGCTTGCTATCTCCTCTATTAATCGCTCGTGCTCCGAGCCTGTCATAGTCTATGGCGCACTGCGCGAAACGTATTAGCCTCGGATGTGTAGTCGCTTTTCATACTCATTTGCGTTCAGTTCAGTTGGGTTCTCGCGCGAGTGAGTCAGTTGGGATGTGCACATCAGCTGGAGCAGGTTTAGAGTTCCATTGCCTATAGTATAAGTGTGCGCTGTAGTGTCTGGTGAATCTAATTAGGCACTCGGCTTGCATGCGCCTTTCATATGAGAAGACTTCCGCTGACTGACATTCAATTTCATTAAATTTCACGCCCACAGACGCAGCGAGTTCCTCGGTTGCCTCACATTTCCATTGAGCGCTCTGGTGCAGCAGGGCCTTGGCGCAACTGGATCCTACAAGCTACACTCGCAGGGATGCCTGCATAGCTGCTGCAGCAGACCGCACGTCCCAGCCAACGCAACGCCCACGAGCCGTGCAGAGGAACAGCCAATTGAGAGAAAGCAGAAGGAGCAGGTGAAGGAGCAGCCCACAGCAACTGTCGCCGTTCGACCCGAGGCAGTTGAAATGTCAACGATGGCGGCCACAGTGAAACCGAATGCCACAGCCACTGCTGTGATGAGCGATGATGTCATCAGCATCAGCATTGACAGCATGGCTGCCGCCGGCGGTCCCCTGGGCAACGGCAAGGAGGACTCACTGCAGCCCACGATGGTGCTCAGCAAGAAGGCGCTACACCAGCGCGACGCCGATGAGAATCTGTTTTTGCGCTTCCTCGAACTGGATCCGCCCGCCGATGGCAATGCGAACAGCACCACAAACACGGCCAACAGCTCGTCGGGCGTGGCAGCTAATGCGAATGCGAATGCCAATTCCAATGCCAATTCCAACTCTAACGCGAATTCGAATGCGAATGCCAGCAATGCGAATCATGTGAACGGTGGCAGTGGATCGAGGCGCTGCTCGACGCTGCCGGGCAACAGCAGCGGTGGCCGCCAGCAATCGGGGCGAACGCCGTTCACGATGACTAAGCGACTGACCCGGACGGAGGAGCGTGGCTTTGGCTTCTCCATCGTTTGGACACATCCGCCGCGCGTCGAGAAGGTGGAGGCGGGCCTGTCGGCGGACCGCTGCGGCATACTGCCGGGCGACTACGTCATCTTTGTGGACAAGCACAATGTGGTTACGATGCCCGAGGCTGATGTTCTGAATTTGATACGATCGCAGGGCTCGTCCTTAACGTTGGAGATATTCAGAAGGTCAGGCGCGGGCGCCAACATGGCCACCAATGCCACCAGCATCAGTACGGTTACAGCGACGGCCCTCGCCACAGCCACAGCCACGTCCAGCGTGAGCCAGCAGCAACAGGCGCAGCTGCGCAGCCAGCAGCAGCTCTATGGCTTGGAGGAGCAGACGGCCATTGTCGTGCAGCAGCGTACCGCCAGCGTTCGTCCCCAGCTGCTGGGCAACACCTTGTCGCGGCCGGCCACCGCCTGCTCCGGCACCACCTCCTCCATCGAGGCGGCCAAACGGCGACTACACCTGCCCCAGGTCACGTTCAGCAAGGAGGTAGGCAAGGGCGTCATTGTCTGAGCAGCCAATCACTCAACCCCTCAGTCACTCAGCCACTCAACCACTCAACCACACACGACCACCCCAACCGCTGCTAATTTTAGTTGTTTCTTATTGAATTTGTCTTTACCTATGGAATATGCTTAAATATTTTTTTTCTATTTTTTTTTTGTATTTGCCTTAGTCTTTGCTCTTTGTACATATGTTTAGCGCATTATTATTAAGTTTTACCGTTTAAGTTTTTGCCCCGCGAATATATATATATATATATTTATATATACCTCTATTTTTTTGTGCCCCTTAAGCCCCTCTCAAACTCCCCATCCCTTGCTTGACAATAAAGTTTTTTTTTTCGGTTTTATTTGCTTTTTTTGTTTGCTTTTACTTTTGTTTTTGCTTTCCCTCGGTTTCGCTGACGAACGTTTTGAGTTTCCTCCGCGAGGTGGGGTCTGAGAGCTCCCACAAGTTGCTTCCGTTCCTTAATTGCCATTTTAATTGGTTTTTCTTCCTCTTCGCTTTGCATAGTTTTAGGCTTTAGGTTAAAGGTCTCAGTTACAATCAGTACAACTCAATCCAATAGCTACTTAATGGACTACTCCAAATGAAACGTGAGCATAAGCTGGGCAGGCTTAAAGAGTCCTGATAGGTGTTCATTAGTATTAGTCCAGGATGATCTACTAACACGCTTCCCATGTAAGCTTCATAGCTATCTTCTGTAGGATTTCTTTGAGCTCAGCTCTGCCAGCAGATGATGTGGTGCCCTTGCAGGAAACTGAGCAGTCCAATCTCGGGAATGGGAGCTCTGAATATTTTCCCTAGTTTCCCGAATAGAAGCCCAACTGCAGGACAGACGCTCGAGCTAGAACATTACTTAAGCTAACGTAACCCTCTATGCCTCTCTCTCTCTCTCTCTCTCTCTTTCAATCTCTGTCTCGCTCATTATCTCTGGTCATGAATCGATGCAGTCTATTGTGCCCATAACGGATAACCGTCGACGCTTTCTGCTGCAGCTCATCAGTCGAGAGCAGAACTTCACAGCAGCGCTGCACTTTGGAGTGCAACGGTTTGTGCAGCCATTGCAGGATCGCAAGGATCTCATATCGCCGAACGATCATCGGACGCTGTTTCAGAACATTGACGAGCTGCTGCGCATTGCCGAGGACATACTGGAGCAGCTGTGCAGCAACGAACAGGACCAGGAGCCGCACATGAACTTCGCCTCGAGGGTCTACCTCTCAAAGACGACGGCGATTTGTGCCGCCTACAAGAAGTACTGCAATGGCATCAAGCGGGCCGACTGCGTTCTGGTGAACAAGTCCCGGCAGACGGGCTCGGAGTTCATAGCCTTTATCACCGAGCCAGCTGTGCCGCGCAGGCGCCCCGATCTCACAATGTTTATTCACCGACCGCTGCAGCACTTTAGGGAGATACTGAAGCTGATGCAGCTGCTCGCAAGTAATTGCCACGTGGACACCGAGGAGCACAAGAACTTTACCACTGTGATAGGTGAGCTGCAGGCCGCCTATCGCGAGATAACCGTCAGCAGTGGCCTGATGGAGCCCCTGGGCGAGGGCCGTCCACTGCTGACCCTGCAGGATCTGGAGTCGCGCATGGTGTTTACGAAGTGCAAGCCCTTTACGCTGGCTGTGCAGGGCCGTCAGTGGATCTTCGGTGGTGATCTGTCCCGTGTCGAGGGCCGTTCGATAAAGCCCTACTGGACGCTGCTCTTCAGCGACATCATTGTGTTCGCCAAGGTCAGTCGGGATCGGGTCTTATTCATCACCGAGGAGCCCATACCCATAGCCAATGTCGTCGACTCCTGCTTTCACATGCGCAAGAAAAGTGAGTGACGCAGGTCAATTAGCTGACTCTCAATATCACCTTAATGCTGTACGTTATCCACAGCTACTGAATTCCGCCTGACTGTCGATCCTAATGGCCGCTTGGCTGAGAGTCCCACAGGATATTGTGCGCCGGATCTGACCCGCACGCCCAAGCGAGGTGCCCGGCGGAAGAGTCTTATCTTGCGCGCACCCTCGCTGGAACTAAAGGCTGTCTGGCAGAACCTCTTACAGCGCCAAATGTAAGCTTAAATTCGAAATTATTTTCAGACATATTTATACCCTGAACCCATTAAAAAATGGGAAAACTGGATATATTGGTTTTGTGAAAATGTATGCAACGCCATAAAGTACATACATATATTCTTGATCAAGCCGAGCCGATTAAGCCCTGCCCGTCCGTCTGTCTGAATTTTTGAAGGCGTCGATCTCAGAACCTATAAAGCTAAAGACTTTAAATTTATTGTAAGTTCCTGAATAGCACGCGCAGATCCAGTTTAAAAAATCGATAACCATTCCCGTTTTAATGTTATCAATTAATTATATAACAATAGTTAATCAAAGTTCTGTTATAGTATGATATCTACTACATCTTAAAAGTTAGAGTGTCCAAAACGTTTTTGTTCTATTTTGGATGCCACGTTCCTTCGCTTCAAATTTGCTAATCCCGTATTTAAAATACTAGAGACTTGTGCTTTAGCAAACATATACATATGAATGACATAATCAGATATGACATAATATATCAGAAATGACATAATAAGAAAGTCCTTTTACATAAAATGTTATTAAATATTTAATTTGTTATAACATACGTACATATATTATCGCTTGTAGTATCCATGGATATGGAAATATGTTGCGGCCTATCGGCTCTTCGGAGGGTTCAGAGTATCTACTATAGCTTTGTTACTTGTGTTAACTACTTCTTGGATGCTTCTAGGAGGAATGGCATTGCTATTGCAAAAGTCTTTTGTACCCTCTTCAACCTTTCTAGAGCCTATTTTACGTCTTCTTAATGGGGAGAGCTCTTTAGGTTTATAACTATCTGTTCAGCCTCCTTCTCTCTGCCTAATCGTCTCCAAATTGACTCCAAACTCGTAATATTTCCATCCTAACCAGAGCAGAGAAACTTTTTCCGATAACTATGTATATGTCATCAGCTGTATCAGTTATCGATAATATCCAGATTGATATTGAACAAATTGTCTTCTATGTATATCTTCTATATAAACCGATTCTATAACCGATTCCTCTCTCCTTTTACTAATAGCTTTCTGGTAAATGCCGCATTGGGCTCGACGCCGCTGTCCAGCCCGCTGGACTCGCCGGATGTGTTGAACACGCTGGTGCCCTTGAGTGACATTGGATTGACGTCCGCATCGATGGGATCGATGAAGCTACCCTCGCTGGACAGCATCAATCTGAAGCAGCAGCAGAAACAGCAGGTGCGTCTCTTTCGCAGTAAGCGCCTGGACAGCGCCGATTCCTATGAGAATCTTCAGCGCTTGGCCAGTGCGCTGGTGCCGACGCCCCATCCCACCCACATTTTGGGCACCGTACCGAATCATGCCCATGCCCACATCACGGCCAGCACACAGACGGCCTCGCTACCCTCCCGCACCAACTCGCCCGCCCGGCTGCCGGGTGGCGTGCGTGCGCATACCAACAGCTGTGGCGGCTCCATGCCCAATGGTGTGGGCGGTGTTGCTGCCATTGGCGGCGAAAGCTGCCTGCGCCGGTTCAACACCAACAGCTCCTGCCTGAGCAGCAGCATCAGCCTGATTGCCCACACGCAGTCGCAGACGCAGACGCAGTCGCTGCCCAGCGCCAGCGTTAGCAGCAAATGCCTAACGGCAATACCGGAGGCGAGCAGTGAGCCGGCTGCCTCTTCTGCTGTGTCGGTCGCAACGCATGCGCAGAAGTTGCTCGAGTTCAGTCTCAGCTCGGTGGGCCGTTCGTTCATTGACGAGTCCACGCATGCCGTTCAGCAGGCCTCCTCGCTGACCACACCCGATACGCCCACGCCCAATCTTTCGCCCAGCTCGCTGGTCTGCAACTCGGATGCCTTCTCCAATGACTTTGTGCCGCCGGCAACGGCCAACGTGACAGCGATGCCCAATATACCGTTGGCCGAGTTCGGCGGCTCTTGGGATTTGTTGGAGCTGGATCTGCAGCTAAACGAGGTGAACCTGGATCCGTGCTACGACACGGATGTGGAGGAATGCATCTTTCTGGGCGATGATGTGGGTGCCGGCGCCGGCGGCGTCAGAGCTGGTGATGGTAACATCGGCCACACGGATCTTGACGATGACAGCGACGATGATAGCGTCGTCGTTGTCGACGATCCATTTGGCATGCTGCCCACCAAGCCAACACCGCCGGATTCCTTGGATCTGTGATTTGACTTTTGGCTGTTAAACGATACGGCAACGGACCCAGGCCCCAGCCACAGCCACACCCACACAAGCACACAAGCGCAATCTTTAACAAAAATGAGCTTAGACAACCACCCAACTGATTTACACTAACTGAACTCTTAGCTAAAACTTCACAAGTCAGCCAATCTCTCTGTCCATGTCTTTCCCTTTCAAGCTACGTCACTTTTTTCCGCCTTGCCTGTGTTACTTCTAACTTCCTTTGCTGTCTTTGGCTTGCTTTGGAGCTACACATATGTATTCTCTACATAGCTTCCACATAGGTTCTACGTGTATACAAAGAGGGTAATTCGAATATACACATAAGACCCACAATGATTACGGAAGGGTTTCACATGGCATAGCACGTAGGATCCACACCATTTCCACATTGGCTCCACACAGGTTCCACGTATATTCCCTTTGACTGTGTGTACATACAAGATGAAAACTCTACTTTACACAGATTCCAAAATACTAAGCACAAAACACATGGGTTCCACATAGACTCCACGTATGATTGACCTAGACTCCACATGAGTGACATACAGAATGAACTCTGTGAACTGGGTATTAATTACTTTTGACCGATACGACAATGCCTTTAAATACGTTCCACACGCGATCCACCTATCGATCCTTAGCAATTGAGCAATTGAGTGTGATCTATTTAATGGATGCCTTATGGAAGATACTGTGGCGGTCACTGGCACAGTAAACGCAATTAGAGATCTGCGATTTTTTAGATTAATGATGTACAGATGCAATTCAGGAGTTTTAACTCAATTCTCTGCGATCGATTAGATTGAATAACAATTATTTGTCTTGGCTTTGGTATTCAGGTCTTACATATATATATATATTATCAATATTGTACAGGTTTTTTGATAATCAATTGTGAATTATCTTTTGTAAATTGCACTAATGCTAACAGATTTATTATATATCGTATTCATATATATATATATATATATATATAAATATGTCTGTTTACAATATACATATATGAATACTGCTTGAGTATACTCAATGCTAAGTACGTAACCGTAACCGTAATCGTATCGTTATCGTAATTTCTTTCTACATATACAGAATAAGTGTATTTAGCGTTACATTTCGATCAAAATTATAAAGAAAGTTAAATATATATATATATATATATATATATATATATATATATATATATATATATATATATATATATATATATATATATATATATATATATTATATATGAATATAAATATACTATATTGTACTCGTTCTTCGTTCGTTTATGCGTATCGTCCATAGCCAGTTGAGTGTAAATATCACGAAAAGCAAGATCTTAGTTGATATTTATGTCGATGTGTCTGTATGTAATACTAGAGTAAAGCAATTCGTACATAGTAATGTCTAGTCATTAGTATTTACTAGAGTAGTTAATATGCCCCTAGATAGTCAAATATACACACACATATACATAGCCCAATATATATATATATACCTGCGTATATAGAGAAAACGCGCAGGGATCACGCGATCACATATACAAAAAAAAAAAAAAAAAAAAAAAAAAAAATAAATATATATATATATATATATATATATATATATATATATATTAAATATATTATATATGTTGAAAAAAAACTCTGTTTTATAATCATGTTTACTATTCATATAAATCGTTTTATTCACTCGATTTAAAAAATGTTTTTTGCCAACATTCTTAAAGAAAAAAAAATTTATAACATTAAATTAGAAATCAAAAAAAGAAAGCAAAAAAAATGTTAACTAAAGAAATGCTTCCATTTTGTAGCAAAAGCCAAATTGAAACTTTGAAAGAAAATCGATACGAAACTATTGTTGTTATTGTTGTTGTTGTTCTATGTATTACCAAACTAAAATTATGTCCCTAGTTCAATTCGAATACCTATATTTACACTTAAGTTAAACGTTAGCCAAAAAGGATAAAAGCAAAATAAGAGAAAAATCAAAAAATCGCTGCCATAATATTGTTTGTAGGTTATACACGACTCATATCTTCCTCTTGTTGCTTTGAATTAACTTTGCTCTCTACCGCTCCCTCCTTGTGTACATAGTCACGTTCACATACACATATATTTATATATCGCTAGCTATATAACTGTAACTGTAACAATCTTTGCTCAGTCTCCGGCGTCTAGACGTACACTTAGCGAAATTGTATATTATTTAGCGATAACCATTCGTTAATAATACTCATTGTCTCTCCGCATACATACCATATATATTATATACATATATATAGATCTCTGATCTTTATCAGAGAGTCGTTGTCAATTATTTACTGTTATGAATCGCACTTTGTTGCCTTGTGTAATACAGTCGTAACGTAACACACACACACACAGATATATATATATATAGATATATAGAAATTTGCATTTTGCATGCCAAATACTTTGTAGCTTTCATTTGCCCTCGAAGACTTTAACAATTCAAGCTGAGTCATGTTTGCAAAGAAGTATTTCTAGTTTGCAAAAATTTTAGCATACTTTTTCGGGCAATTTTAATATGCATTGCATTAGACTTATTTTTAGTGTTTAGAACTGAAATGTTTTGCTCCTAACTATACATAAAAGTATTATTGAAATTCATAGCTTTGTTTTCGTGAAAAAACAAAATTTTTATGCTTAACTTATCAATTGTTAAGCCTTCAGTCTGAGCTTTTAGCAACTAATTAGAGGAGAAAACTTTGCAATTGGAAATTCAAAATTGTTGCATATGGTTTATATAATTATATTTGAAATTATATTTAATTAATATCATAATAATATTTATTGAACAAATTTCAATTTCTTAGTTGTTCATAAAAAGTACTTGAGTGTATAGCTTAAAAAGTAAAAACTTTGATTGATTCGAATGTGCAAAAGTTAAGACATTTATAAACCGCTCTTTCATAGTTATGATTCATTCCAAATTAACTTCTTTGCTGTTTCTTTTCATTCATGTTGAGTAACAGTCTTTGCTATATGTGCAGATAAAAATCAGTTCTTAGACCACTGTGCGACCTCAATATCTGCGAGTGCATTACGCTGAGCTCGAATTTGATAAAATGTGAACACATACGAAATTCAACACGCATCAACATACATACATTGATTTGATAAAATCTCAACACGCACACAGTCACAGAGTTGGCTGAATAGTCCTCTGAAACGAATTATCGTGTATACGCCACGAGTACGCGGCGCCCCGGTGAGCAAATTTGTGTTGCCGTAGCTGTAGTTTATTTGTTTTTTCCCTTTTCGAATTAAGCTATATAAACCTATTATGTAATTTCACACACACATATATATATACATTATCTACCCTTGATATATGTATATACACATACCCACATATATATACCTATATATATAGAACTAATAAGAAATCGACATTTGTCATTCGTAGTGTGGCAAATGCTCATCTAGGATATGTTAAAAATATTTTCATTTCCATTTTTTTTTTAGATATTTTTGAGTTGCCAGCAAGTGCAAGATTTACACAATATGCGATGATTTGAGATGAGTTAAGATTAGTCCAATTGAGTTCAGTTGAGTTGAGAAACGATGAATAATAAAAACCAAAAAAGTCTTTGACTAAAAACGCTTGTGATGTTCTTTTTATTTCAATTCCTACCAAAAATATGATTCTCCAACCAAATACAAAAAAAAACCCACCGAGCACTAACTTTGTACCACTCTGTACGTTGCCCAACAACTATTCTAAATGTTCCAAAAAAAAAAATTAAATAAAAAAAAAAAAAAAAAATAATATATATATATATATATATATATATATATATATATATATATATATATATATATATATATATATATATTCTCCCGGTCCCGGTTCATCCTGCGCTCAAAATTGTTTGACCAGAAAAACCAAAAAAAAAAAGTAGAAAAAATCGAAAAAAAATTGATAAATTAAAAATTGTGATGGCCTCAATTTTAGTTTAGTTTAAGTTCCATTGCAAAATACTTCTGTCGCTTCTACTTTCATACTTATGATTTGTACTTCAATTTGTTATCGCTATATTTATCGTTATCGTTATTGTTATCGCAGTCTGAACCTCTGCAAGTGCAAGCGTTTTTAATCAAAGATGGCCTCTGACCACAGATCGCGCGTTTTTATTGTTTCTGTTTCTCGATAGCAAAACTAACATAAATACTAAACCTTAAAAATTACAAAATTAAAACTACAAAAAATACCAAATGATACCAAAAATGCCAAAGACAAGCAACAAATAAGTAGCTAAAAATACCAAAAAAAAGCTAAGAGCACAAAAATAAGTCCAAAGCGAACAAAATTAACAAAGTTTTTGAAATTAATTTGAGCCCATCACAAATTTTTAATTTGCAATCAACGTCGGGCAGCTGCAGCACTGTGTGGTTGTGGTTGTGCGTGTGGGTGGTGGTTGCGTTTGGTTTAGGGTGGGGCATGGCTAGGTCAACTCTAGCTTTAAGTTTCAAGCTAAACAAAGCGCCTCTTGCAGCAGCGTGGTCCCAGCATTGGTCATGGCCACGGCCATGCCGTCGAGCAGATCGAGTTGCTGATCGACGAGAAGTGCCGCATCCTGAATAAGACGGGCACGCCGAAGTCGAGTGCTCTTCACCTGGCCAACTGGATGAAGGGCCAGCTGGACAAGCAGCAGCAGCAGGCGCGTCTGGCGGCCATCGCACGCTCCCAGGAGAACATTAGCGCCGAGGACGAACAGCTGATCTTCAACAGCGATAGCGAGCAGGACGAGCGCATTATCTACTGGACACGCCAGCAGCTGGAGAAGCGCACCAAGGAGCTCAACCTGGCCAAAGAGATGGGCGGCCTATCTGCCAAACCCAACTTTGGAGGCAAGCGCCTGAGCGGCGTCGAGGAGCTAAGCATGAGCATGAGCGCCACCTCAGACATCTACTCCGAGGCAGAGGTGGTCACCAGCCAGATCAGCCAATCGCATAGCACCACATCCGATAGCCAGGTGAGTGAGGCCTGTCTTTCCCCAGTCTGGGATGGGCTTTGAGATGGGCTTTGTGATTTTGATGGCTTGAGAAGCTTGTATTACACAGAACGAATTTAAGATCTTATATTAGTAGTAAAGATTATTGACAGGATATTCCAAAGAAATGATTTTAAAGAGCTCATAAGAATGATCCAATTCAGCTAGAATATCAATATACCAGATACCTTATGAAAACTACCCTAAAAGAAATTCCGAATACTATTATAAAGAGGTGTACTTTAAAGTAGGTATAAGACTTCAGGAAACTATCTAAATTTGTCTAATTTGATGACTCTAAGAGCCTACAAAATCAGCTTAAATATCTTAAGTTTGTTGTCGATACTTATCGATCTATATGGCAATCGATGAAGAATTAATTTTTTACTTGAATTTAATTGAATTGAGCTTAGAGCTCCAGCAAGGCACACAGAGCTTTCCTGGCTAGGTTTATAATGTGGATCAGGAGTATTTAGATAGGCATACTTGATCATGCCAGCCAGCTTTATTAGTATAGCTCACTGTGACTGCCCTTCCCGAATGGGGATGGAAAACGCTTCTCGTCCAGGCAGGCGCAGTCTTCGCCCATCTCTAGCTGCAAATATCCATGTAGAACGTATTGCTAGATCTGGTATTTTGTTTGGCGCTTCATCCGCTTAGATCACCGTGCGGTCCAGTCCCATTGTGCTGGACAAGCTGGCGGTGTGCCGTCACTGCCATAAGAACTGCCAGCAGAGCGCGGCCAGCGGCAGTGGGGGGCGTGGCTCAGCTGCAGCCGATGCAGGTGGGGCAGGCGGCTCGTCGCTGCTGTGCAACTCGCTGAAGGTGCAGCACAGTCAATCCTCGCCCAACCGCTGCTGCAAGCTGAACGGCACTGCTGCAGCTAGGGCAGCTGGCACAGCAGCAGTTGTAGCTGGCAGTGGCACGGGCACCGGCAGCGTGACCAGCATCTCCAGCAGCACCATCACTGGGGAGCTGTCCTCGAAGGTAGTCGCTAGCAGCAGCCGGCGCGAGACCGGCGACACGGAGAGCGATGTGGCCCAACTAATCACCGACGAACTGTCGCTGTCCCAATCAGAGGCGACAGACGACAGCGTCAATGCGATGCCCAACAGCAGCAGCAGCAGCGCCAAACTACGAGCTCTAGAGACGCCGCAACCACTGCTAAATGGCCATTGTTCCGCCTCGGTCAACGCTTCAGTCAACGCCTCTGTTTCCGCCTCCGCCTCCGTCTCCGCCACCGCCTCCTCATCGGGCTCGCCACAGCCGCCGCCCAGGCGCACGCGCATCGTGGCTCAGCTGTGTCAGGAGCCAGTGCGTCAGCAGGTGAAGGCCGTCGTGACTATTACGGAAACGGCTCGTGTTATGCGCAACACCGAACGCAGCTCCAACACCAACGCCAATGCCAATGCCAGCGCCAGCGTCGGCTCTGCATCCACTTGCCATTGTCGCTGCACTCCGGAGGACTTCACACAGCTGGCGCCGGACAAGATGGAGCACCAGACGTGCAAGATGCTGGAGTCGCCCAAGCAGAAGACCAGCTCAGTGCAACTACAGCAGCAGCAGCAAGAGGATGAGCAGCTGTCGCTGATGCTGATCGGGTTGGCGCAGTTCGCGCCGGCTGCCAAGCTGTGCGGACAGGCGGAGGAGGCGATGCCCCCCACCATAGCTGTGGTACCGCCCACGCCGGATGCGGTGCTCACCAAGACCAGCACGCATGTGTGGGACAACAGTGGGGGAGCTGCGGGCATGGATCAGGTGACAACCACGGCCACCAAGCAGCCGAGGCAGGCGATCATTGAGAATATACCGGAGGACTCGTGCGACGAGTCGCCACTGGAGGAGGAGCCACCGTATCGGCCTATGAGCAATGCGCTGCGTCGCTTCGGCACTATGTCCAGCCTCGAGAAGTTGCCCTCCGACGAGCTGGACGACGATCTGGAGCCCTATGCGCAGAACGGCCTCAATGAGGAGCTCGAGCACGAGGCCGACAACGATGGCGATGACGACGACGATGGCGACGACGACGACGACGACGATGTGGATGATGCCACAGCGGACAAGGCGGTCGCCCAGAATCTTCACGAGCTGACGGCCAACTGCTCAAGCGTAACTCTGACCAATGGCGATGTGCTGGCCAGTGGCGCGTGGACGAATCGAGCGGGCGCCTTTGTCACCGACAAGATGTCCTTCTTCGAGGAGTCGCGCGCCTTCATTGACAAATACTTGGGTCGCTGGAACGCCAACGACCAGCAGCAGCAGTCGCTATCGACAGCCAACCAGACGACCTCCGAGACGGACGAACAAATGGACGAGTGCACCTCGGGCGCCACTAGTGGTGAGGAGGTCTGGGGTACGCCCACCAGTGGGGGAGAGAACGACGATATGCAGCTGATCAACTCGGAGAACACACATTCGGTAAGTGACAAGAGGCAAGACGTCCCACTTCGTCCCACTCCTAAACACTTTCTCGTGCAGTCACCCACCAAGTCGAGCACCTCGCTGAACGACGACGATGATACGGAGCTGATGATGGACGAGCTGCTGATGGCGCCGCCCATGACAGCGAGCACCATACGCGGATTGCTGCCACGGTAAGGAACATCGATATCCACACTAAAGCGAGACAGCGACACAAAGAGCGAGCGAGCGAACGAGCGAGCGAGAGAGATAGCAATAACTAGCTCAAATCGTTAGATGCCTTAGACCTTATATCGTAAAGTTAAGCAGCTAAGCTGATCTTTAGAGCTCTCATTTAGTACTCGAGTAAACCTACCACATATATATTCTTCATCTCTTAAATGTTTGTCTTCTTTTTCGTAGTTTTTACAGGTGTTTCTTGCGTTCTTTCGTAACTCTATACACACAAGTAATCCTAATCAAAAAACAAAAAACCCATTTCAATTCAACTCAATTCGTTATCCATTTAGTGTATCTGATTTCGATATATATATATTTATTCTATATATTTTTGTATCATCCTGGGTTAGTTTAGTTCAAGTTTTTTTGGTACAGACCAGCTGACCCGGCCATAAGAACTAGTGTCATCCTTCAGTAGTGCCTAGTCGAGTATAATCATAGTTAACTTATATACGAGAATTTACTACATAAATTATAGTGCTGTATACCATATATATACTGTATTCATATATACATACATATATATTATGGTATATGCATACTTGTATATGTATAAACATTTTGCTCAATTCCAAAATTTATATCATTTCATCACACGCTCAAAAACTGCTAAACAAATTTGAAATTTAACATAAAAAAAACAAATCCAAAAAAATCAATTCGTTGCATCTCATATCGTATATCGAATCGTATATCGTAACTTGTAATGCTTAGACGCCGTCTTGAGCCCCTGTTCGAGGAGGAGACCGAAAGCGACGAAGAGAAAACCCAACAGGACAGCGACGATATCAAAAAGGTGGGTCGTATTTAGAACAAATCAAACAGCACCTAAATAAATAACTATGAAATAAACTCAAGAATAAGCTCACCAAATGACAAAGGATCAAATCACATTTCAACACTTTTTCCCCAATCTCATTTCGAACTCGCATTGTTTTATTTATTTTGATTTCGATGTTAGCATGAAAAGAGACGATCTTGCAACCCGAACTTGGAACACCCTTGCCGCTTTCGATTTAGTCAAATAGTTTCTTTTTGTTATACCTTGCAGTCGAAAAGCTCTTCCATCTGTCATCCATATATATATCTGTCCCACTGACTATTTATCCGTCCGCCGTTCCTCTGCCTTTCTGATTCGGGATAAATGTTCCATTCATATTATTTCATATAATAGATTCATATTATAAATCTACATATTGATAGAGATTAGGTTATTTAATAATAATCT
This sequence comes from Drosophila fulvimacula, assembly GCA_035045555.1. Classification (NCBI taxonomy): domain Eukaryota; kingdom Metazoa; phylum Arthropoda; class Insecta; order Diptera; family Drosophilidae; genus Drosophila; species Drosophila fulvimacula. The sequence continues at coordinate 572,115 of JAWNOX010000018.1, read as the reverse complement.
CAGACATTTTACTGCCTAAGTATTCACCTGGAATAAATGAAATATCAGCGTTCAGGGTATTTCGTAGTCGGGCACTCCCGACTAGAGCTCTCTTCCCTGTATTACACCAAATTGTCAAAGTTTCATATTATTAGCTTTTCGGTTTTTTGTTTTTAGTAATACTTCAATATCAACATAAATGTGAAATTTGGTTTATTCCGATTTCGTTTGGACGTTATTATGCTGCAAATGTATGCATTGCCTATACAGTGCACCGCATGCACTGCAATCAATCGAATTTCAAATTGATTGATCGACTTTTTGATTGACTTATGTTTCTTGTCTTTTATTTTCATATGCCACATTCACAACACAAACGTGCGCCAACTGCTTGACATCATCAACATCTTAATCTTCATCATCATGAATCGAATCAATCAATCAATCAATCACGTATACATACATCAAACTTACAAATACTTTTCGCACTCTGTTAACTGCTTTCATTGTATTCTAATCTTGTCGTTGTTGTTCACTAAATGTATATATTTTGTGTGAATGTGTGTGTTGTTGGCTTGTGTGTATATAAACATATGTATAAATATATTTTAATGTATACAATATATAGAAAGTCGTAGTGAAATTAGTGAAGCTTTAGCCAAACCTGCAATACTGCGAGCTCATAAACATCACACGCCAGGACAGAGACCCGCGAGCGATTGACAACGATTGACAATCAAAATGAATGCACCAAATATTACAAAACCATAAAAGCAAATATATACATATTTAAAAATCCGAAACCGAATCTGAATCCGACTCCAAATCGATATCGAACGAATCAAAATCGCAATTGCAAAATCAAAATGAACTAAAAACTTGAACCAGAACCAACAAAACGAATCACTCATAAACCCCATCAAGTGCAAGCTGGATGCTTTATCAAAACCAGAATTGATTAGTTGAATTCTATTCCCAACAATTGGTAGGGGGAAGCAACGACAAATGGCCACTACCTAGAGGATTCGGCTGGAAGTTCAAGCGACGAGGAGCCGGAGGAGCCGGAACTGGATCCACACTCGAGCGAGGAGCGTCTGCAACCGAATCTGGCCACAACAGCGCTGGGTCCACGACCGCTGACAACCACCAGCAGCTGCACCAGCCGCACCACTACCACCATCATGCTGTTACCCACCACGGCCATTACGACGCCGACCCAGCTGGAGGCAGTGCAGCCACCAGCTCTAGCACCACCGCCACTGCCAGTGGCCTCATCCTGCGAGTATCTACTCGAACAGCGCGCGTCTGCGACTATGGCGACATTATCCACCATGGCGAGCTCAACGACAACAGCAACAATGGCGACGGCGACGGCAATGATGACGACGACGACGACGATGATGAGTACGGCGACGCGGATCTCGGGGCCGGCAGCAGCGACGACGGCGAGTCGAGCTCCCTCATCGACTACTACAACAACCAGCAGCGGGAGCGCCACTATCAGCTGCGCCACCACCAGAGCCAACGTCAAGCCACCGAGATTTATACCACCGCCACCGCCGCCTCGTCGTCTGCTGCTCACGCAGACAAATCTAAGCGCTGCACCGGTCAAAGCGGTAAGCCCAAACCCAATACATGTGCACCTTTGTGGAGCCCATCTTCTCCCATCCTGCTCTTTGCTATAGTTATCTGTTCTCTTGTACTATTCATATGTGTGTGTATTTGATGTCATTCTGTCATGCTTTTCCTGAAGAGGCTGTGGAGAGGCATTTAAGTTCCAGCTAATCTTAGCTTTCGACTCCCATCAGATATATCATGTTCAACTGTTATCCTTAATGTGAAGATCCACCTCGGAAAGTTTGAAAAAGTAAAAAAAAAAAAATAAAAGTAATTAGGTGTTCTAGGGTGTACTATTGCGACTCATTTGATATAAATCCTGCGATACTACAAACTACTACTAAAGCCTGAGAAATGAAATTATCTTCTCACTGAGTTGCTTTCACAGACAGCTTGAACATGAGCTGAACTTGCGATGACCTTTTTGATTGATTTGAGCCAGCCAGGGTCTATCAAGCTGTAGAAGTCTCCTTTTGCTTATAGACTAATTTTCATATCCTTCAACAGCGATGACCATTAACTGTTGTGAAGAATTTACTTTTGATTGTTTGATCTGCTTTTCGGTGTTTAGCAGCCACTTCAAAGAAAATCTGGAGATACTGCTGACAGTGGCTGCTCGGCGGCTGTCGTCGGCGCCGCCAGCGCTTCGCCCACAATCGGTATCGGGTCAAGGACAACGCCTGCGAGTACCAGAACCTCTGCACCGTCAGTGGCAGCGGCATCGGGGTCGATGGGGCCGTTGGCCGGCCCAAAACGCCCATCGTCAACGATAATCGAGACCTGCCTGCTGGGTACCGCAGTGCCGGCAGACTCAGCCACTTCATCAGCAACAGCCTCGAGGACAGCAAAACCGACGCGGATCAGCATGGAGAGCAGCCCAGCTGCAGCGGTGCCAGCGGCCAAGGAGCAGCCTCCGGTCCAGGCTCAGGCGCAGGGAACGCCAGCCGTGCCGGACGTAGCCGATACTCGTTCGGTGGCCGCTGCCCCAGCGCCGCACGTTGGCTGCGGCTTAAGTCCAAGGCTGGAAATGCGATTAGCTCTCAACCACGACATACTCGGGGACGAGGACTTGATCTGCTACGAGCCTGGTCCAGATCTAACAACTATTCTGGGGTAAGTCCTAAGACAAATGCTTAAAGGCTTCTTAACTCTAATTTCTGGCAACAGATAACAGAGATCAGTTCTCAGTTAATCATTCTACAATATTTTCGAGTCATTTCTCTTTTTGCCTTAGGCACGACCTCTCCACATTTCATCGTCTGACGGGTCGCGATTTATTGAGTCGTTCAGCCACGAATCGGGTACAGCCAAAAGAGGCTGTCATATCGTACTCTCAACAACGCAACTCCAAGATGGACACGCCGACGGTGAACCGGCGACCACGTCCCGCCATGGCGACCACATCCGGCCAGAGGAGTCACAGCAGCAGCAGTCACGGAAGTCCGCGCGCCGCTGGTTCAGTTCGTGCCGGCGTCGGCGGTCCACAACGCCAGCATCCAAGTCCAAATACATGGAGCAATTCTGTATCTGCGGGTCGAGCAGGAGGCGCGAGCGCCGCCGTCGCAGACAGCAGCACAAGCTGCAACAGCAGCAGCGGCGCGAACAAATTAGGCGATCTGGAAATCTTAGCGAGACGCGAGAAGATATACTCCATGTCTCAATCGAAGAGTGGCTATCGAGTCAAGGCGACATCCGGGACAACCACAACGAAAATGAGGACGACGACGACGACGGCAACGAGACGCGACTGTTCCTTGACAACGAGCCGAGCAGCAGCAGTAGTCTCTCTGACGAGGACGATGAGTACTACTTCGATGGACGCAGTGGCAGCAACAACAACAACAACAATAGCAACAACAACAACGACTGAAGCGTGCCTCGAAACCGAAGTGGGCAAATCCAACCGTTTGTACGTTGCCCATGCCACAAGTGGCACACCCAAGTCAATGTAACCTAACCTGTCTCGCTTTCCCCTGCAGAATCAACTTTATCAAGCGCCGCAACTCGGAGATAACAGCCAGCGGCAGCAGCAGCAGCAACAATCCCAACAATTCCGACGGCACATTCGGTGGCGAATCCCAGTTGCAGCTGCAGCTGCCCGACAGTCAGCAGCTGCTGAGGCAGGCGCCGGACAATGCGGACATGGCACAAATGTCGCCACGTAAAGATAACGTACGTGAAACTTGGATCTCGCCTCCATTTCGACTTACTTCCTTATTTCCCCAATGCGCCCCAGCAATTTCCCTTCATGGTTTTTCTGTTTTTCTAACTTTTTCTTTGCTGGCTTTTGTTTCATATTTTCCTTTTCGGGCTTTCCTTTATATTTTCCTTATATTCATTTTTATTTCATTTCATTCCTTTATATTTCATTTTTCATAGTTCTTTCTCAATACTAATTTATTGGTAACTTTTTCTTTTTAGTAATTTTTCCTTACTATTTCTTCACTGGCAATTATAGTCCGTGTGTCCGTCCGCCCGTGTGTCCGTCTGTCTGTCATTCCGTAAGAACACGCTGATCTCGTAAAGACTTGTTCTTGGTCAAGTCACACATTCCATTATTACGCTGTGCAAATTTGATTAAGGAGGTCTATCCATATAGTCGTTATGTCGTATGTGTATATTTGTGTGTATGTCATGCTTGCAAAATGTGTATAATATATGTACGTGTAAAATAATCATAGCAGGTTTGCAACATCGATTCTTTCCAGGGTTCGGGGTATCTCCTAGTCGAACAGTCTCGATTAGAGCAGCGTTGCTTGTTTGTTATTCTATCATTAAGTTTATTCCGGTTATGACTGATTTTATATTTATTTTTTAGAGTACTTCCTCCTCTATACTTAATCCGTATAGCTTCCCCATAATATTTCATCCTTTGGTATATTTTTTGTAAGTATTTCATCCTTTATGCAGGACAAGCCCTCGCTGAACCGCCGCCTGTGGAAGCAAATCACTAAACGAAGACGCACTAACTCCGTATCCCAGATAGTCGCTGGCTAAGTAATGAGGCGACCACATTCCACACACACCCACACACACACGCACTCTCTCCCTATCTCCCTCTCTCTGTGTCTGTCATGCTTAGATAGAGATACTCGTATACATGAGTATCTGCGCTCAGCTGTGTGATATTTGCCAGCGAAGTGCTTTCATTGTGTTGTACGTGTAGAGCATTTAGTTAAGACCTTAGTTTAGTTATTCATATTGTGCGGGAACTTGGCTAGTTCCTTGAGAATCGTGCAGCCAGAGGCCGTTCACACAGTCCAGTGGCGTCCAGTCCTGTACAGCAGTAACCATAGCCAGTTTTAGTCTAAGGAGACCATCAACCGTTTACTTTAGCAGCGTTAACTACTGCCCGACTCTTCGAGTTTAAGATGTTTGCCTTGATGCATGGGCATATTCCAACTGTCCCGTGCTGTCTCTAGAACTGAGCTGTCTTGCAGTTGTAGTAGGTTTTCTACTCTTAATCTTAAGTAGCCCAGACAGTTACTGCTGTCAGTCAAATCCCCAACTCTGTGGACTGCGAATGGCCTGCAAATCGATGAAACTGAAACTGAAACTGAATATTTAGATAAATTGAGCAAACTTACATCAAAAGTGAGGAAGACGACGACGATGTCAGATGGAGAAGAACTATGTAATATTTATGCTAAGTTTTTTGATACTTACAAACTTTGTAGCTAGTAAAACCCAATGAAACGATGAACGATGGTTGCGTCCAATTGCCTCCAAGGGCAATGCAACTCCTGCCTCTGCCAATCAGGCTAAGACCGAAGCCAAATCTCAATCTTTCACACCCTAGAAATACGAACAGCCAAAGACAAATGGGACAACGAATGCAGATGCCTGGAGGCAGGGCTTTACTAATTGTTAATGAATACACTTACATAGAAACAACAGCTTTTATGGGCGGGTTAAAGGGCACACACACACACACACACACACATACACAATCCAGCCAAAGGACAGTAAGGAGTTGTAGCAAAGGGAAGCATATGAAATATGTTTCGACTATATTTTAGAGAATGAAATCGCAATTGATAGAAGTCAAATTAGTTTAGCTGTGCACTGGATTAGCCGGTGGAAGAGGAGCTTTCAAATTGTGTTTTTTTTTCTCTCTTATTTCATTTGAATGAAATTGCCTTAAATTATATGAACTATTAACTATTTATTGTATTTGTAGCTTAACTTTATACATCTGATGGCATTTTGCAGTTGTCATTTGTCCAGTAAAGAAAATAATAATAAAATGAAGAGAAAATTATAAAAGCAAGTAAGATATTGCAGTCGGGCATAACCGACTTCGAATACTCGTTCACAGTTCAGTTTAAGGAAAGAAAAATAAATATTTTTGAATTTACCGCAAATGGAATCACAGAGCTGGCCCTAGAGGTAGGTTCTAGTTTAGCATAATTATCGAACTTCCGATGTGCGATTATTTACCAGAGTAGTGTATATTCCAATACTCCCTTCTGACTATGTGAATGGGTATTTAGCTAAATATTAGAGTAATTTGAACTCGTGTAGTCGCAGTAAAAGCGAAATTTTTAAACAATTCCCAACATTTTTGTCTTAACTATTTACAGCATATTTACATGCATTTTTTTGGTCAGATTCACAGTTAGTTTATGGGTAGGAGCAATGTGTGCATATGTATGTATGTATGTATGTCCATCGATACCTATACGTATGTGCACTTTGTAGTTTATTTCACATTGAAATTGTTGAATGCAAACAAATTATACGAAATTAATAATAAAAATATATATATATATATAAAAAAACAAACAAACGAATGAAAAACTAAAAGACAAATGATCGAGTACATTTATCAGCTTTAATAGAAATTCTAATTAAAAAAAAACAGACAGACATATGTAGTTATACAAATAATATACTATACTATATATAGAGATATATATATATATATATATATAGATATATATGAAAGAAAAATACTTTGAATAGCGTAAAGATCGAATTATTAGGCATTTATCACTTTTAAACATTATACAACACTGGACTTCATATTGTGCATATTGTGAGAGGCCCATTTACAGAACAGCTAGAGAAGCCGTCCCCACAACAAAAATTTTTTTTACCTATTATTTATATATATATAATATATATATATATATATATATATATATATATATATATGCATAAATTACTTTGTAAATCTAAGAAAAGATTTGAAATACGAATTAAATACACAATTAGGATGAATATTTGATGCAATTATTATGAACGTTTCGTTGCTTTTGTGATTTGATCATTCGATTGTAAATTGATAAACTTAGCGAAACAGAATTTTCCTCTTGAAATTCAATAGTAAATTCCATTATTTGAGAGAAACAGAAAGCGGAAAACACATGAAATTAAAAATAAATCAAAACTCAAAAATATTAACTAAAGATTTGTTTGATACTTGGGTGTCTGGGTTACTCTAAGAAACTTTTAAGGTTAAGATTCACAAAATAGAGTTTGAAAATATATCAAACTTCAAAAATTAACTGACGAAAGATTCTTTTTAACTGTTATTTGTAAGAGCTAAGAATTATTGCAACGTTTAACGACAAGGACAAGATGCACAAAGAGGAATGGCAAAACAAATTGAATTGAACGTAAACTATAGTTCAAAAATGTACTAAAGAAAGATTCGTTTTGACTACTAATTGGGTTGCTCTAAGAGCTAAGAATTATTGCAACGCTTAAGAACAGCATGCGCTAAGAGGAATTGCACAATATATAAAAGCTGTCCAAGTTTGAATTCAATTTGCTGCTGCATGACAAAAATATAATTCTCGATCGCTGCTTTGACCGTTCTGAGGTCGTGGGAAATGAACGATTTTAGCAATGCATGCAGTTTATTTCCCTTGATTGATTGCCGAGTGTCGCCTCCTCCCTGCTCTGCCAACTGAATGTGCAGCAATGAACGTATCCGGCTCTCTATATCCCATCAAAAGCGATCTATGTATAGTTCTGATTGCACATCGCATCGCTGGTTACGAATAGCAATAACAACGGCAAAGAAAAAAGAAAAAACAAACTGAAAATTAATTGTCAGGCCCAGGCCGCAGTCAAAGCTTCAGCCTAGACCTCAGCTTTGGCCTCTGCCGCCGTCGCCATCGCCATCGCCATCGCCATCGCCATCGCCATCGCTATCGCCGTCGCAGTCGCTGGGTCCCGTTTGGTGCGTGCAGTGAAATGCAGTTTTGAAGCGTGCCGAACAAAAAATGTGGGAGAGTGCGCTCGCTCTCTTTTGGGTGTAGTTGCGCCTGCTGCTGCTACTGCTGTCTCAGTAGCTGTTGAGGTTCGTTTAGAGAGCGTGGCGCCGTCGTCGCAGCTGTTACTACCGAGCTTTCGCGAACTCAAAGCTGTTGTCGCTCAGCTGAGCGCTCAGTTTGAAAACGAGTTTCGTGGCGAACGGTCGATCAGCGCCAGTCGTAGTCGCAGTCGTAGTCGCCGTGGCCCTATAGAATTTCGCCGCAGCCTCTCGCCACTGTGTGTGTGTATGTGTGTGTGTTTCTGACTGTCTATGGTGTGCGTGTGCCCGTGCGTATATTGTTGCATTGTTTATTTACATACATTACATGTTTCTCCATTTGGCGTTTTAATTGGGCAGCGACTGCAATTGTGTGTGTCTGCCTGTGGGCAGTCGCTTAGTAAATATTAGTTTCGGTGTTTTTTTTTTGTTGTTACTTTTTTTTTGTTTTTTTTTGTGCTTTCCCAAAAAAAAAATCAAAAATCAAAACTGCACTTTGAAGGCGCGCGCGTCTGTGTGTGAGTGTTAGTGTGCGTGTGTGTGTGTGCTTAGCTGCATGTGAACTAACAGGAAATAACGAGCAATTAAACAAGCGACGTTGACGCAGGCGCAGACGCACTCGCACTCGCACTCGCAGTCGAAGTCGAAATCGCCGCCGCAGTCGCAGTCGCAGTCGTTGCCTATGCCGTTGCCAACGCAGTTAGAACTATGGAGCCCAAGACTCGCTAATTGAGATCGTCGCTAGGTAAGTTGTGATCTGACTAATGTCTCTTCTTCTTATACTTCTTCCACTTCTGCTGCTTCCGTTTGCCTCAGCCAAGATAGAAATTCACAAACAGCAGCAGCAGTCGCAGCAGTGGCCGCAGTGGCAGCAGCGCTCGCCAAGTGCGCCTCAGATACACAGAGACATAGATACATAGAGACAAAAGATACTCACAAAGATACACGGATACATTGAGGTGGCGAGCGTACGTAGACAAACGGTAAATAATGCCGGTGCTTTGGCTGCACCGCCCGTAACTCCCCAAGGTAAAATTTGCAGCACGCACCGTGGCACGCAACTCAATCAAAATGTAATTGCATCAGAAATGCTTCGATTTACTGAAATGCATTCAACGAAAGTAGAAGGTAGAAAAGGAGAACAAGAAAGAGAAAAGAGAGAAAAGAGTACCATACATAGTCTAATAACTATATTTTACATTAAACTTATTATTCCAAGGAATTCAACTTCATTATTAATTATAACACACACATATGCATGAGAGAGTAACTAATATATACGTATATATAATATATATACACGTATAGTTACATATCACATTGCTTAATAGCTCTTCACATTTCACTTCGACATTTTAATTTTCCGCTATACATTTGACTGTCGGCAATTATGCATGCACTTGCCCCACTGTGCGGCAAATCAAAATGACAGATTGACGCTGTAACTGCAGCTGTGTGAAGTCCGCTGCCCGCTCTCAGCGCCCCGCTGGAGTTTGGTGTTAGCCAGTGAAAACAGCATCAAATCTGCGTCTGCGCTATCTGTATCTGTATCTGTATCTGTATCTGTATCTGTATCTGTATCTGTATCAGCAAATGTAGCTGTATCTATCGCCAGCTGAGAACCTAACTGCTGCTGCAGCTGGCATTCCATCATCAAGATCATCAACACTGCCATCATCATCATCTTCAGCATCAGCATCTTCTGAGAGCCAACAGCAATAATAATTATCTAACTATCTGGCCGCATAACTATCTGCTGACGCTGCCCCTCAAAGCCACAACGGAAACGCGCCACTTGCTTTCAGATCGCTTTTCGGCTTCTATAGCTTTGTCCCCTCCACTTCTATCGGTTCGGGTGGCTTAAGGTCAAAAACCACAGCTGCTAAATGCATATTAAGTAATTTGTAGCGAACCGAAAACAAACGCCGCAGATAACACATCGATGCGGATGTGCGGACATTTAGATGCATAGATACATAGGTACGCAGATACACAGATACGTTGCCTATCTCGATCCATGTTGTTGTGAAGTCAACAAGTTTTAGTGCCAAAACGGCAAGTGCAAAAATTTGTTGCGAAAATTGATTAACAGACAAACTGGTTAAAGATGGAGAGCCATTACCTACCTTACCCGCTTCGCCCCGCCCCTTTGTCTGCCATGAGCTGTTTAAATTTTATAAAATTGCTGCTGAAAAGTTTTTTTTAATTGAATCTCATATAAAAATCAAACGCAACGCAAAACAGTTAAAAGTAAATAACGCGCCGACAAACAATAATGATCATCACCATCATAATCATGTCAATGATGACAATCATAATCATAATGCCCGAAGATCGTTGAGCGTTCAAAACTTGGAACTTGGAACTTGGATCTTGCTGCTGTGATTGCAATGAAGTCTTTATTTTATTTTTTCCTTCTTTTGATTAATTGAAAACTCTTGCCAAGGGAATTACGTAGTTTTTGCCGATAATTGTACTACGCATTATAAAAAGCAGATCAGTTTGTATGTATATATCTATATGTATGTATAGATACTATACTAGTATGCATATATGAATGAATGTATGATCTATATATGGCGATCGGTTTAGCTATACGCAAAGATTGTTCAAAGTTTATTAAGTGTTTAACGTAGACTTGATCGGTTTAGTATACAAACATGATATATATATATATATATATATCCAACACACTATGTGCAAATGTATAGAGCGAAAACTGCTCAACTATATGCAGTAGCTATAGGTATATCAAGGGACAGAGAAAGACCTTATGTGATGTAGATCGATAGAGATAGATAGATGTAGATGGATTAGGATAGATAGATAAATATGTGATAATGATAATAATAAAGATAAATATAAATAAAATATATAAGGATATGTACAGATACAGATATATATATATATATATATATATATATATATATATATATATATATATATATAGATTGATACATGTATATAAATAGATAGATTTATACAGATATGTTATACATCCCTTCATTTACCTAGCCTTTCAATGCTGTCAGCTTCTCTGCACATTACAAGCGACTCTCTAGGCAAGGGTATCTAATTTTCAGCTCACACAGATCTTCTTTACTTATTATATATGTGTATATGTATATGTATATATACATATATATATAATTATAATATTTTTTTATTTTTATTTTTTATTTTTGGCAACTTTTGTTAAGCTTAGCATTTCACTGGACAGCGACAAAATGAGCAAGTGATAAACTGGTTTTCCAGTTTATTGAGTTTTGTACATTTGCATCGCACGCAAAAGCGCTTCAAATGTTTTTGTTTTCTTCTTTTTTATGATTTTGATTTTGATTCAATAACAAGATGCTTCGGTTCTCAAGGTATATGAACTCAAAAGTAAACGACGCAAAACCACATATATATATATATATATATATATATATATATATATATATATATATATATATATAAATTGTTAAAGCTCTGGCTGCGCAACCCCAACCCCAACCCCTATTTTGAAAAGTGTCAGCAGCAGCTGTCTGAGGCTTAAAGAGAATATGAAAAGAATACGCTTAAGACATACATATATCCATATACATATGTAAATATATCTAAATGTATATAGAGTAGATGTGTATATATCTCATATAGAGCTAAGCCTTGAACTGCTTTTGCTTTGTTCCCAGACAATTGACAGGGCTTTGCCTGCCCAGCTTCATGTGTTGTGTGTATGTGTGTGTGTGTGTGTGTGTGTGTGTGTATGTATGGATGTGTGTGTTCATCTACTCTTATATTGAGCACATTCTGATTGCCCACCAGGTACATTTCCACTCACGTTCCACTCACTTTCATTTAAACAGATCTCGCACCGATCTGTTGCCCTTCCACCAGAAACCATCATCAAGATTTGGGAGACCTTTCTAATTTGTATGGCTTTAGCTCTCTGGGTGTGTGTTCGTATGTGTGTGATTTTTCACTGATTTCGCACGCATTCCCTCACTTGTTCAGTTCAATTGGCGTTTATCCGCTAATTGATTGACTTTTCCTACCATATACAGATATCCATATATATATATATATATATATATATATATATATATATATATATATATCTTTATACATAAATGTGGAAGTACAATGCACTTGTCTCAAATCACTTTTTGTTGGCCCTGACTCATTTGGCATTGTTTATCGATAACTTTTACAATGATCGCCGTTCATTATGGATTGTGGCTTTTGGCTTGCTCTGCTTGTGGCTAAACCTGATCGCCAATTGGAATTAACAGTCTGTTTAAACATTCGATATAGGTGCATTCTCTAAGTTGGCATTCGTCAGGTTGGTTCATATCGACTCTTACCTGTTTATTTCATTTCGCAATTGTTTCTGGTTTTCCATTTTTGCTTCTTGCTATTTTCCGATTTGGACTGATTATACAGCAGTTCTTAGCTATCGGATGTCTGAGAGCTATTGCATAACATGCACGGATCTATTCTATCTCTCTCCTTATCTCTTCACGTTCATTTCCTCTAGCTAGAATCGTGTGTGGGTACGCTTCAGATCTTGCTTAATGTTCTTCAGGGTACTTGAACTTCTTGTTCTTCCTCTTCTTGTACTATCTGCCATCTCGCTCTAGCTGCTGCCAGCGTACAAACAATGGAACCCCATGGCGGTGACGATGGCTCCGATTGCTCTCCGGTTCTTTGACTATGCTTCTGCATTGTCTCGGAGCCAGCTTTATACCAAACAGAATAATTAGAATCATGCATAGCTGCCACTTACACAGGGTGTGTGCGGCAGTGTCTGTGTGTGAGTGTGTGAGTGTGTGTGTGTGTATATGTGTGTGAGTGTGAGTATGAGTTCGCTGACTGACTGACTGTGACTGACTGTAACTATAACCGTAGCTACTGGCAGTCGAAAGCGCTTCGAACTTGGCGCTTGGAGCTGCTCATAATCAGATGCCATAGCCATTGCCAACGTATACACTGAGAAGTATTTTATATATGCAGTTGGCCATACATATGATTAGATGAGTTCTTATTGTCTGCAGCTTCTCCAATTTTTAATGACAAATCATTTAAATAAATTAAATAACTAAAAATAAATAATTAAATATAAAACACTTATTATTATTGTATATATAAATAACCTAAAATTAAAGCAAACGCTACTTTAAATTCAATAATAATAATAAAACAACTGAAATAAAAATATATAAAAAATAATTATTCAATTATTGATAAATAACATACAAATTTTGTATTTGTATGACATAACATAAATGCATATAAACATTTCTTATTCAGTTTTTACGTATTTTATAAAAAAATTGTTTATTAAATTAATAATGAGCAATATTATATTAAAACTTTATACAAAATATACGACAATAAAATAAAGATTTATTTCTGAACATTTTTATGTTATAATAAAATAGAAAATACAAATAAAATAATATTCTCTTATTGTTTTATTTTGCTAAAATAGTGCTTAAATGTAGTAATATATCTCCAAGAATATTTTGTTCTGCATGCAAATTCATAAGTATGAAGTTGCTGTTGCAGCAGCATTGCTGCTATAACTCCATGATTTGCCTCAGTGTATTTAGCTATGCTTTTTGGCTTGTCGCTCATTAAACATGGCTGCGCCTGTGCTAAGCAATTACAAAGCCGAAAGAATCGGAGAAACAAACAGTTTATTTTATATTTTTTTTATTTTATTATTATTTTTATCTTTTTATTTATTTTTTATGGCCAAAAGAAAATGGTCAAAACGTTACAAAAATTGATTGCCGACAAAGTCAAGCAATTACCTGGAAGTTCGATGAGCGCGGCTTGTACCACTGTCCACTGTCCACTGTCCCACTGTCCGCTGTCCGCCGATGCTGCCATTAATCACTGCTCGGCAAATTGAATTCTGTGCATGTAGCTTCCCCAACAAAAGTCGACAAATTAACGTGTTTTTAATTGGAGCCGGCCAACTGGGCGCACTAAAAGTAACAGCTAAAAGCTAAAAGCCAACAGCCAAGCAACAGACAACAACAGAAACAACAACAACAACAACAACAACAACGAGCAATTGTCATGCGGAGTCGTTGAACTCGTCCGAGTTATGCGCCAAGTTAATTATGATAAAAGCGGCTCGAATCTGATCGCTGATTTGCGATTTGCGTCTTTATTATAGACAAATATAGATAAAGATATATATGTACAAACGAATATACTCATATATATATGTGCGTGTTACTAATGAAAAGTTAAAGAAGAAGAGTAACAGCAACTGCTATAGAAGAGCTCCAATTGTAGCTTACAATCTGACCTTGACAAGGGCGCGCGCTATTAAAAACGTGTTTACCAACACTCAACGCTCGCAAATTGTGACAAACCGGTATAAATTGTTTGCCCCTTGCCACCTCCCCCGCCTTGGCTAAGAGTCTGGCAATGCTTCACAGATTTTCATGTCAACAGTATTTGAGCACGGGTCACGCCCTCTCTCTCTCTCTCTCTCCCTCTCTATCTATGTAACCCTACCCAGTTCAACTCGCCACTCCAACTCCAACTCAATTGAATGCATTTTCATTTTTGAATTTCTTTTCATTTAGATTTCCATTTTCACATTTCGCTTTTCGTTTCATTTATTATTATATTTTCAATTGCAACTTCGTTGGAAAGCGTGAAAACGCACCGATTTCGATTTTCCGGCAGCTACTGTCCAGGGAAAACACTTTTCTATTTAAGCTACATAATAACTTTATGTATTTTAATATATATCATTTCATTAAAGTCGATATTACGTATGATATAACTGTCTTTGCTTACCTGACTTTTGCGCACCTGCATTGTCACACATCTCTATCAAACTGTTATGAAACCAATCAAGTTATTCATATGCGAAACGTGATCAAATTTGATTTTTATTTGGATCTGCATATGTGGAGCTTTATAACTGTCTCTTCAAACTTTTGAGGACTGAATTATATTATATCTGACTTATATTATATTAAATAAGCAAATTTTTATTTTGTAGGTCTTCCATTCATAATTGAATTGATTTATTATTTATTGCTGGAACACATTCAATTATCATTATTTGACATTCTCCAACACTGTTGTAAATTTTCTTTTAAAACATTTTTAATACGTTTTTCTTTTTCATCAGCTTCATAATAATTTTCTTTTTCAGAAAACTTATATCTTATACAACACTAGAATTACATTTAAATCATATATTTTCTTTCTAATTTTGTAAGACTGCAATACTAAAGCGTTTTCCAACAGCATTTTTAGGCATAGGTATAGTAAGGCTCTTCTAATATTCTTGCTAGTAGAAATTCCCGAACGTTGTTCAACACTATTGCCAAAAACGATGTAAAGAACAATTGCCTGCCACTGATAAATAAAACAATGTTTAGATCAGAGAACTAGAAAATATGAGAAAAGTTCAACTAAGACTTTTTGGTATATACTTGAATGTTTTGAATAAGCTTCAAGTGTTATTCAACACTGTTTTCACTTTTTTAAGAGTACCGTACTTTTCAGACTTTTCAACAACTTCTTTATCCCATAGAAACAAGTTGCATAACAACTACGTACAACTTTTCTTAACAAGCCTTGAAGACGTTTTTCAACACTGTTGTAACCGTAGCCGTTCCTCGTATCGAAAAATTTAACCGCCTTCAACTTTGTCTTGTTCATTGCAAATGATTAAGTAGCTAAGTCGTTTTTCAACACAGCCTGGCCATTTGGCAATCCATTTGAGCGTAAACGCTCTTAAACTCACCGACTTGACGCTAAGCAGCCCATTCAGAGGCCATTTAAGCAGTGCTCCAGCTGAGCTATGCCCTCTGCTAGGGATTTCTTATGCTCTGTTTTTTAGCCGTTTTTTTTTTTTTTTGTTTTTGTAAAATGTTTTTTATTTTTAATTTTTTTAGTTGTGTGTTGTTGCTCGGTTCGTTGATTTCTTTTGTTTTGTCGCTTGCATAATTTTTGCTTTTGGTCTGCTTTGTGGCTTTTGTGTGTTTTCTGTTTTGTCTGCCATTTGATTTGTATTATTACTTAATTGCTTTGAACCTGAAAACAGCCAAAGGTGTATAAAATAAATTTGAAAACCAAAAACAAATCAAACACCTCCCATTTACTGCGACTGTCTGCGTATGTAAATAAGCCAAAACACAAAAAAAAAAAAAATATTTACATAATTTTGTGTGTAAATTCTTTCTGTCTTTTAGCTTTTTTGTGGATCGTCTCGTTCCACACACAGAAAAGGCGAAACACGCGCCACACACAAAAACGAAATTTTGATATATGAACGAAATGGAAAAAAATCCCAAAAAAAAAGTGGAAAAAAAACCTAAAGCCAACAATTCCAGTTGACTTCAGTGTCACCAATGTCGCTGACATTGAAAATCGGGCTGAGAGCAGCTGGAACACGAACAGAGCAGCACAAGCAGAGGAAGAAGCAGAGAAGAAGACGTAAAGAAAAGCGTAGCTGAAATGTGAGCGGCATTCGCATTGAGGCAAATGGGTCACAGCTAACCAAATGTTGGGCAAGGGCCACTCAGAGACGTGCGTGAAATACAGCGACTGCGACTCCAATTCCAATTCAGAGTCTTAGAGTCCAACCCGTCCGCGTCCGCGTCCGCGTCCGAGTGCAAAGATATACCCAAAACATTGCGATCTAGTTGTATAATATCATTTGAAAACGTGACAAAGTTCCTCAATTGGCCAGGAAACTAGTTCAGCTAATCATAGCAAAATAGTTTGTAGAATTGTCACAAACCCAATTAGATATTCGATTAGATAAATATTGAATATGGAAGTGGATAGAACAGTATCTGAACAGTAGTGGGACATATAGATGTAGAATGTAGGATAACTAGTGTTCAATACTAGATAGACAATAGATCGAAAAAACCTTTGATTGATACGTAGTATCAAACTTTAAAAACAAAATCACTTGGTTCCGAAAGAAGGTCTTGAACTTTCGATGAGTCTACATCGGGTATTCCTTGCCCAATTTCAGACTATACTATAATTTCTGACTCGTTAGAAGAACAACTATCGATCGACATTCAAGAGGTTTATTGTACTTAGATGTGGAGTATGTAGTATGACAGCTAAGCAATTGATTGATATATTGTGGAACTATTCCAAATTTCAAGCTGGGTATATATAACCTTTAAAATAGGTAATACTCCATATGATATAGCAAAATAACATAAGCTAGAAGGCTCCGTACGCCCTTCTCTCTCCTAATTTCTGTCTGGATTCTCAGTTCAAGGTTCAAGAGTTATTTTGATCACTATATATTCTGTATGTTATATTCTCATCTCTCATTCATTAGATATATTAATCTAAATATTGATTTCTAAAATTAAAGAAGTTGATAATCTCCATAAAAATAGATGTGGGTAGATAATATTATTCAAAAACTATATCGTAAAGGTTACATAACTTGGAGCGATAACACTCAACATATATCTGTCCATAATACCTTTTTGCTTTAATATGTATAAAAGAAGAAGAAATTGCACAAAAATTGCGCAAGCGCCAAAAATATTCCAAATCGCAACTACGTGACTTGGTTGGGCTATATACGAAATGGTTAATCAAGGTAAACTGGGTAAACAGAACGATTCGCGAATCCACTTAGGAATTCCCAGAAGCTGTACCCAATAAAGCTAAAGTGAAATTGTAAACACTTTGTAGTCCACTTCAAGTCTTTTATTATATAAACATAAACGAATTTCGATGCCTGTGCAAGCAGAGAAGCATAACTTCCTGAATTGATATATAGAGAAATAGATTTGTCAAATGCGAATCTCTTCTTTGGCTAGACAATTCGTAATTAAATATTTGATATAGCTGTCTATATGTGTGGCTGAGGCTGCAAGATGTTGGGCAAGGCCCAGTTGGAGACGTGCGTAAAATACTCTTAAGACGCGCCTCTATTGTATAATACGATTGCTAGGAGGCAACATACGATATGCGACGATATGCGACGATACGATACGATATACACAAACGTGACATGGCTGAGTTATAAGAGGCTTAGCTGCAGATTTATATAAGTTAGTTAGGCGAGCTGGGAGCTGGGAGCTGGGAGCTGCGCGCTGGGAGTTGCGAGTTGGAAGAGACTAGCGAATTCCATTAGCCAAATGGCCAAACGGCTAAAATCATACGGCTTGGTTTGGCTTGCGTGTTGCAAGTGCTTCCTGCTTGGTGAACATGCAACACGCACTGGACACTGCACAGCCAAACAGATATATATATATATATATATATATAGAGAGAGAGAGAGAGAGAGAGAGGGAGAGGGAGAAGGGGAGCTGGAGAAAGGGAGACTTGTTTGGCCAGTACTGAATACTGGATACTCGATTTTGGGGCAGCAGAAAGTAAAACTCGCGTTGTTGCAACTGTTGTTGTTGTTGTCGCAGCTGTTTGTATTTGCTTGTTTTGTTTCTGCTTTTGTTTTTGTTGCTGTGGCTTTTGGGTCCGCGCCTGGGACAGCTGCAGGTGACATACATTTTTCGGCAGCATGTCCTAAAATAATTTTACTTTTTCTTGCCGGCCCAACTCGTTTCGCGACTCTAACTCCGACTACTTTCTCCTGCAACAATGTTGTCGTTCTTCAGCATCAGCTTGGTATGCCTTGCTGGTTTTTCTAGTTAGAATTTAGCACCTTGTCAGGTTCCAATTTCAATTCCAAGGTCGAGCATATTTTCTGAACGCCAGTTGACAACTGTACAATCTCTCTCTTACTCTCACTCTCCATCTCTTTCTTTCTCTCTCTCTCGCTCTCTCTCTCTCTCTCTCTCTCTCTCTCTGTCTCTCTCTCCCTCTCTCCCTCCCTTTGTATATATCTAACTCTCTCTCACACACACATTCCAATTGTCGTATACTTAATTTGCAATTGCAAATTACCAAAATCCGTGTCCAGTCAATGACTTTTTGGCCTATGCAATTGCAGCTGAGTTTCTTCAGGCGAGTCCAAGCTGGAAAGCTGACACTCAGCTACAGCAACAGCAACAACAACACCTGTCCAGTATCGAGTGTTGCTGCTGTCAGGTTTGCTTTGGTAATCGATACAACAGGGTCAGCAGACCGCAGCCCTCGGATGAATTTCTTCCAGTTCCGCTGAAATCACAAAGTATTCAAATATTTGTTCATCACAATCCAGAGATGTACACTAAAATCTAAGAATTTACAAATAATGCATTTATATTAAGGCTTTGGTTCAGCTTCCATTCGAGAGTGAGAGAAAGGAGATGTGAGGGAGTGTGAGGAAGGCTGAAAGTAAAGGACTTGAAATGGATTGAAGTTTACGAATTCAGATTTTAATATATATTATAAAATCTTCATTCTGATCCAATATATGTACAACGACCTTCATTTGAACTCCAAACTGAACTAAATATGACTAAAGTTTGATTAGATAAATGTCTTCATTTATATATATTTGGCAATGTCTCTTATTGTTAAGACAAGTATATTTGATATACATTTATACTATATTTATTATATATCACGTATACTAGATTATTATATATATACTGTATGTAGATATATAGATTATTATACTATTACTAGATTGGTATATATAGGGATTAGATTGATATGATATATATACCAAATATATATAATACACAGTATATTAAATGCTCTAGTATATTATAGTATATAAAAATTGCTTTCTAGTATATACTATATATATCTAGTATATATAATAAACTGTTATATACTAGAGTGGTACGCATAAAAATGTTTATCCCAGTCCTAAACTAAGGATTATGATGATATAATATATATACTACTTCACGTCTAGTATATTATACTATATAATAATCTTAGCAATTGCTCTTTCATATATCACACGAACTGAACTCGTGTCTCTCTTCTCCTATGAAACTTCGCTATCATATTTCATTATGATACAAACTGAGGTTAGCTTATACACATAGATATATTCACTTATATGTATGTTTAGTGTTGACTAACGTAAGGTTAGGTTAGGTTAGGTGATGTTGGTTAAGGTTAAGTGAGATTAGCCCCAGCTTGAATTCTCTAAGCAGCTCTTGGCGGTAGTTCGCTGCGAGCTGGGCAATGGGTTAGCCCAAAATTGATTAAGACGGCATTGTTCAACACTGGCCGACACTGGGTCAGGTTAATCAACCTAAATTGTTAATAGAATATGAATGCTAATTGATGTTTGGTATGCAATCAGCTACAGCCACCTGGCTGGCCCATTCTCATTCATTTGTTTCTATTCATTGATGAAGTTGTGGCTGTAGCCACACCCACACCACTACACACGCAACACACACGCACACACACATGCAGACATGCAGACATACAGACTAGGCCAGTCTAAGGCAAAGCTAAATGCAACAGAAATTCAGTTATAGCCAACTCTGAAGCCAAGGTGAGCCACATTTTGGTGCAATGGAAACCACCCAAAAACAAAAAATTTGACCAACTGGACAATTGGACAAAAATTTAGCCGCATTTTTATATATTCCAGCGTTTTTGTCTGCACATTTTTGACATGCCCAGCTGTAGATGCAGTCGCAGCTAGATATACAGATACAGATACAGATACAGATACAGATACTGATACGGATACTTTTGTATACCTCTTGATGAGATTGGGGGTATATTGAGTTGACTCGAATTCTGATCTAGCTGGCAGGAGAAGACATGTCCGAATCCATAGAGCTTATAGGTTTTCGTTAACCAAGCCTTTTGGGTCATTCATTTAGTTATGTCTGCTTCTTGGTTTATTTTATCTGTTATCTGTTTGTCTGTCAATCTGTCAGTTCGTCTGTTGGGAAGTTTATGCACTTGATGGACATATAACTGTCTATATATAACTTGAAGTCTCAGAATTTATATTTTGATTTATCAGTATTTATATTTGATATCAGGATTCTAGTCCATCCAACCGTCCAACTGTTCGTTTTATATAGATTACAACAGCAGAGCACCTGAAATTTACATATATTATTATAATATGCAGTGTATTTGATCTGCCAATATTCCTTGTTCCTCCGTCCTCCTTTCTTACTGCCGGTCTGAAGACTTGAAATTATAAATTATACAAATTTCATTGATATCATCGATGACTTGTTATCGATCCAATAATCGCTCATTAATCGAAGCTTTAAAAAGCTAGAGCAAACGAAATCTTTCAAAGCTTGCATCTTCGTAACACTATTCAATTCTCGACATTGAGGTAAGGGTATTTGCCAGTCGAGCACACCCAACCAGAGCAATCTCTCCTATTTGAGATACAATTGGGCGGCAATTGTTTAGGCCAGCAACCGGTTAAACGCAAGCAGGCAACCAAATGCGCATTCAAACACTCGCAATTGTAATTAAAAGTTAAAGCCATAGCCACTGTCAGAGCCAGAGCCAAGTTAAGAGCTATATAACGAGCCCAAGTGTTGCACATCTGTGTGTGGGTATGTTACTTGGCTTGGATTGGATTATGGGTTGGATTGGATTGGATTGGATTGTATTGGTTTGGATTGGAATGGATTGGATTGGATGCGCGCGGCACTTGTCGACGATTTCCTGTCATTAGTTTAGCTGCGCATGTCAAGGTTGTTCGGCAAGCCCAGCAGCCGCCGCATCTTACAGATACTTTTGTATCTGGCGGCTGGTTGTTTGCATCTTTGGCTCTGCTGTTAGCTGGTTGCTGTTTGCGTTGGCGCTGCCCAGTTTCAGGTTTGCCACTTGCAATTAAGCCTCTCCACGCCGCTAAACGTCTTTTCAAATGAAATGCAATCCAGTTGTTATCCAAGTAAGTGCATAAGAAAGCCTCTACCAAGCAAAAGTTGCTGCAGCAAAAGCAACAACAGTTGCAACAACGACAACATTTCCATTGCTCTTCACTTTCTTCCACTGGGCTGCTGCAAAAACCGGCACCTTGTTGCTGCTTGCCTCTAGTTACTGTTGTTGCTGTGGCACATTGCAATGTGGAAAATGTGCGCGCTCTAACAAATTTATGAGCGCCACTTGAACGCCGCAGCAATTGATGTGTATGTAGTGCTGCAATTGCAACACCAGCAACAGCAACAGCAACAAGCAACTTCTTGCCCCACAGGCTGCCTCACCGCTCAGCCAACAGCTTGTTTTTTTTTTTTTTTTGGGAGTCTGTGACAGGTTGCCCCAGGTTGCGATTATTGGGCGACATATTTGGCATACGGAATTCGGAATTCAACATTCGACACTTGCAGCTGTGCAGCGTTTCGCCAATAAGACACAGTTGGCAACACAGAAAGAGACGGAGAGATAGATATAGAGATAGAGATAGAGGGAGACAGTGTGTGAGAGTGAGAGTGACAGAGGAGGGGCTCAGATCAGCTTTTCTATTGCAATTGTGTTGATCAATCGTACGATCACATGACGACACGAATAAATGCCTACGACGCGCATACTTGAAGAAGAAAACCTAAGCGAAAAAAGGTTAATTGAAATGAAATCGAAAACGCAACAACGCAACTCAACGCAACGCAGCGCGAGGGAGAAAGCAATATTTCTCAGAAATTGCTCAGCATTCATACAATGGTAAACAAGACTTACGCAGATTTTTAAGATAGCTTTATCACATACTCAACTTGCATATAAATTGAGAAAGAGAGAGAGAGAGAGAGAGAGAGAGAGAGCGCGATAAAGACAGAGACTAAGAAGTGGGCAAACAGTTATTCCTATGTTCGTAAATAGGGTAAATTAAGGTAATTTCTTGAGAAAACTTAACATGAATTCAATTAACAATGCTAGAAAGGGGAAAAAGAGGAAGTCATAGAAAGAGGTAGAGACACGATATGTTAACAGTTTAATTTTATGGCAAATTAAATTTTTATGTTGATCTTGGCGAAGATATGTATGCCACGAATTTGTTAAGAAACAGAAATAGAAAATAAAATAAACTTCGATTACATATAGTTTGCAATGAGAACAGCGATCGACGCTGCACTCAGATGAGTCAGCTACCGCGAATAGCGAAGTCTTTTACTGTGAGTCTGTTATCATCTTATAGGAACATTCATACAATAAACTTCCCTTTTCTTGAAAATAACTTTGCTCTATTGATTTGTTGGTCCCACGGCGTGTAGTTGGATCAGAGGGCACAAGTGTTTCTTATGTCCCCAATCGGGTTGACGTCGGGTATGATTTTAAATTCCATTTGCATGCTAGAACAGTATATATATATATATATATATATATATATATATATATATATATATATATATATATATATATATATATATAATATATATATATATATATATATATATATATACAATATATATATATAGTATATAGTATATAGGATTATATTCCATAACAGAGAATCAGTCAAAACAGAATCAGATCAGTCGGCAATTTTTCTATGCTCAGCACATCTTGAGCCAAGTTAACTTCAATCTGTTTTTAGCCCACTCGGAAAATAAAGACATCTAAGAAATTGCATCTGCCGATCGCATATTTTCGAATATTCCCTAATTAAAACGATTTTATCATGGCTCAGAAATAAATGATCCCAAACTAGTTTCTAATTCGGTTCAATGCTATTCGAAATGTCTTTAATTAATTGATATGAAAATTCTCATTAATTCACATTAAGATTCCCATTCGAATACAGCTAATTTATAGCAGTAAAATTGAGTGCACATAGAATAGGTATTTTTTATTTACAACGTAACGCCCGGGCCCCTCTGCATTTCTCCATCCACTCAGTTGGAACACTTCAGAGCCAATTGCATGTCAAACAATGGAAAAATAGAGATTCGCGTCGGCTTAGGGGCATTATCATCGAAAGTCCAAGTTGCAGCTTGATCAATTGAGCAAAGTGCATTGATAGGGCCACTTAAGGCACGCCCTGATAACGTTACGATATAACGATATGTATATATACTATATATATCGTATATATATATAAATATTCCATGCACATAGCTGCAGTTGGCTGTAATTGAATCTGAGACGCAACAAAAAGTTTTTCTACGGGAGGGAGGGGTCGCGAGGTGCTCTGTAGCTGAGGTCTCGCCTGCAATTGACCCAATTCTCGGCTGTTGTTGTTGTTATTGCTTATATATATTCATATATACATATACATATAGCGTATATCTATATACTTTTTTGCTATTGTGCTGCAGTGCATTGGGAGGCCAGTCATTAAGGCTGACAACGTGGCTGTCAACAGCGTCGGGGAGTGGTGCACGGCGTGGTTCGGTGGTTCGCTTTGGTGTGTCTTGTGGGCTTGTGGGCTACTAGGGCGCTACATTTGCCGCTGGCATTGATTGAAGCCCAATTAAAGTAAAAGACGCCGCCCTGCTAACGGCTCTAACAGCTCCAATGCCACCTACCACCAATGTGGAGCAGCTAGCCAGCCAGAAGACATCTGTAACAAAATATATATATATATATATATATATATATATATATATATATATATATATATATATATATATATATATATATATATATATATATATATATATATATATATATATATATATATATATATATACATTTCGGCTGCACACACACGCTAAGAACAAGGCGTGTCCCCAGATATATTTAGGCTAGATTTTTGCCCAAGCAAAATATGTCAGAAAGAAGCTTTCTTTGAATTGCCGAGACCGACATACCCTTCGCTATATAATAATGACAATGGTAATGATAATGACAATGACAATGATAATGATAATTATAACGATAATGATAATGATAATGATAATGGCAATGATAATGAGAATGATCATGACAATGATAATGATAATGATCATGACAATGATAATGATAATGATCATGATAATGACACTGACTATGACAATGATAATGCAAACGATCATGATAATAACACTGATTTTGACAATAATACTGATAATGATAATGACAACGACAACGATAATCGATAATGGATAATGTATAATGGGTAATGATTAATGTTAATGTTAATTAATCATAATACTGATAATCATTAAGGGGACAGGCAAAGCATATACAGAATGAGATTGAGATACAGGGAGTGATAGAGCCAGAGAAAGAAAGAGAGAGTGAGAGTAGACATTCGAGCATACCTTATTTAGGCAACATTTACGTGGTATTCAAAGAAAAAGGTAAATCTTTTTAGAAGCTGTGAATGCTGTATGAGCTGTAGAAATTTCTTTCTATCTGTTTCTATATATTTTGTTTTTCTCTTCATCTACGACAAAGCAAAAGCTCAAGCAGAGACCGCAAAGAACAAGAGAGCCAATGATCATAACTATTATTACGCTGATCATATGGTTTTATTGTCGAATTTGCCGTCGTGAAACTTGTTTTTGTTAATGTGTTGCTGTTTTCTGTCTGTCTGTCTGTCGGTGTGAGTGTGTGTTTTTTTTTTTTGGAATGAGTTTGTGCCACTTTTTTTCAAGTTGCGCATGGAAAAAAGACTGCAACAAAAACAACAGCAACCACGGCAGCAGAAGCAAAAAAGAATTTCCGTAAACGGGGTCAGCAGCGCGCGCACCGAGTCGCAAGTCTTGGCCAATGCGTCTCGACTCTTTCGTATACCCATTGAATGCTATGGCGGGGGTATATCAATATTGAGCTATGAAGATTTGATTGATTAAAAGCCTGTATACATGCAGTTGTGGCAGCAGCTGCAGGGTATTTCCCAGCCGTGCACTACCCGGCGAAGAACTCTGTCTGCTATTTTTTTGGCCGGGTGAAATGTTTTCGCAACGCGATTTGTTGACGCTTTTTTTTCGGTTGGTTTTGCGTAGCTTGTTAATTAAACTTACACAGCTTAACCGTTGGGCAGAACACCTCCCACACACAGATACACACACACACACACACACACACTCAAACACACACGCGCAAACACACACCGTTGCACGCAAGACTCACTTTTCAATGTTCTATGTTAAGGTTGAGGTTATCAGAAGAAAACGTGCCAAAGTACACAATATCACAGCAAAAGACAAGGGCAGGCGAAATAACAATGTAAACACACTTGATAAACAAGAAAGAAGGCTCTTCACGTCTAGCCGAACGC
This sequence comes from Drosophila fulvimacula, assembly GCA_035045555.1. NCBI lineage: Eukaryota > Metazoa > Arthropoda > Insecta > Diptera > Drosophilidae > Drosophila > Drosophila fulvimacula. The sequence continues at coordinate 546,223 of JAWNOX010000018.1, read as the reverse complement.
TGAATACCCTTCATGTAAGGTAATTTATGCGAAAACTTAGTGTCTATAGAGCTTTATTCGATGTCAATGCCATGTTGAGTTAAAAGAACTTTTGGAAAACCCAAATGAAAAAAGAAAATTGATCACCTTAATTTATATGTAGGATATATATATATATTTATAAACTATATAATAGAGTACTACGATTTTGATGGGTTGTGGCCAAGATGTGCATTTGCATAATGTTACGATAGACAAAATTCGACTGATCTAGTGATATATACTCTATGTAGTCTAGACCCGCATATCTCATCTAAATATAAAGCTCTCGCGCTTTATTAGTGTATTACATTCCATTCCATGAAGTGTTCAGTGGGTGCCGAAGGGGGAGCCAATAAGACCGATTGCTTGGCAGGCCCTTGGAGCATGGTCATATCATCATTATCGTCATTATCAAGATCATCAACATTTTTTTATGGAATTTCGTAGTGTTTATACTATCGAATGGGGTTCCGATAAGCGAAAACTGTTGTCAACGTGTTTCACTTATTTTGGTCGTTTCACTTAAAAAACATTCGAGCCATGAGAACGCGTTTAATATGTGGGTTAAACAAGCGTTAAGTGATTTAGATAGGAATCATTAGTGGATACAATACTCGATCAGTTATCGACTGACTCGATCAGTTTTCGATTCTCTGAATAAGCTGCGAGGAACACCCATTCCCTAGTTGAGAGCCACCTCGCACCAATTGGGAACTTTGCTTTCGAGTGGTTATTGATTTATAAATGGACGGCCCAAAGCTTTATCTGGCTTGTAAAACACTTAATTATAGAGTGTCAAATTTGCACACCTATTTCCAGACGATATGTGTACAACCATAATACAGTTAGTAATTGATAGTAAAGCCCATGTCCTGAGTAATCAATGGCACAAAAATGACATATGATTCCCCAGAAAAGCACATAAAACTCTCCATAGGAAATTAATTCAATATGAAAGTCGATATATGTGCATATATATATATATATATATATATATATATATATATATATATATATCTTGACATCTATATCATTATACATATATCTATCACTAAGATAAAACCTTAATAAACCTTTAAAAAAATTTAGAATTCTCCACCATCGTTTCTACATCTCATCAGCTCTCACATGCCATTGTCTGCTTTATTTGATTTCTATTAACTCTCGATAGATATATCAGATTTCAGTTAAGGCTCTTTAAGTAATTTGCCCACCCACACGTTGCTTTTAGAGCCATTAAACTTTGAATTTAAATGTAGGCAACGCCGTAATTAAATAATCGGAAATCCAAGCCCATTTAGCTGTTAACTTGACTGACAGTCGAACATAGAACATCCAACATACAACATCGATTGTCTTTGGGGCGCGCCCCTTCTGCCAATGCCCATCTTTGGGGGCAGCAACTCGAAAATTGGTGCGTGGCGGCAATTAATGAAGATGGCTGAAACAAAAGATGATGTCATAGGTGAGTGTGTATGTGTGATAGGCTAGGCGAGCCTAAAGGCGGCCTCCTTAGTCAATGCCAATCAATAGATGTCGCGATAAAAATGGTCACGCATGTGCCAAGACACTCCTGTGACTTTCAACCCCCATGCAAGAGCTTTCTGCAGCAGCAGCAGCAGCAACAGCAGCTAGCGGGAGCGTACCTAGAGCGTAACCCACGCTGACTGCAGCGCTGAAGGTCGCCAGCGCCGCAGCCAGAATGAGAAGCTTGCGCAAGCATCAGCAGTAGCAGTAGCAGTAGCAGTAGCAGTAGCAGTAGCAGTAGCAGTAGAAGCAGCGACAGCGCCGTCGTCACCTGTATTCTTATGCAACGCACGCGGCTTTAACGCTCAGCTACTCGATTCAGTTTGCTCAGCTAGCGCGACAAGTGAAGATAGCACACGGCATAAACGGTAAACAATACAAAGCTACAGCTTCGGCGGCGACAGCGCCAACGACGGCGAGAACTACAACAAACTGTCATTTGTGTGCTGCTGCAGTTCTTCCTTTTACCGCGCCGACGCCAATTGCTCTTATTGCTGATAAGATAAAACAGCAGTACAAGCAGCAGCAGCAAGAACAACAACAACAACAGCAATAACAATAGCAATAATGTGTGCAGAGCGCAAGTGCGAGAGCTTTAAAGAGCGAAGAGAGAGGGAGAAAGAGAGCTCAATTTGCCTGGATTGCTGCGTGCCTAGTGCTGTTGCTGTTGCTGTTGTTGTTGTTGTTGTTGTGCAGTGCGACCGTCTGGCGCTATTATTAGAGAGTTACCGTTGCTTTATTATTGCCTGCCTGCCTGCTACTATTATTGCCTGCCTGTATGTGTGTGTATGCGTGCATGCGAGAGTGTGTGCGTGTGTCTTCGCTATTGTATTGGTGTTGTATTCGTGTTCTGTGCATATTTTGCGCGTTTTTTGTTTTCAGTTTTGTTAACGTCGTCGTCGTCGCCGCCTCGCAACGCTGCTGCCAAAGCAGAGAGTCCGCAGCAAAAAACAAAGCAAAGGCAAGAGCTCAAAAAGAAGAGTGAAGAAAAGACCAAAGCACACACGCCGCTAGCCGCAGTTAGTACGCAGTTCTAAGCACTTTTTGTTTTTCTTTTTTTTTTGTTGTTTAAAATTTACCTTAATGCGGGCTCCATTTGTTTGTGTGTGCGTTGTGTGATATGTGTGGGTGCTTAAATTTGTTTTACGGCAACGTGCAAATTGCTCAACGATAACGGCACATAAAATAAAATAAAATATGATAAATAAAAACACTGCAGTGCACAACAATGCTGAAAAAATAAATGAAAGAAAAAAACAAACAAACATTCATCATAACACGTGAAAAAAAACGGAAAAGTGGCACGTGAAGTTCTAGTAATAAAAATAACAACAACAACAACTGCCAATAAGTAAACTGACCCTCAAGAGGGCCGCCATAGAAACTGCTGGCGCGTGAGTGCGAGAGAGAGAGAGAAAGAGAGCGAGCTATTGTTGTTGCTGTTGTTAACACTGCGGCAGGCAATTGTCATTCTGACAGCTTCCACAATTCCAATCGGCAAATGATGAATGACTCTAATAAGAATTAAGTGGAACAAATTTGCTGCCAATCAGTGAGAGTTTCAAAGCCTTTTTTGAGAGCTTCGCACTGGATGCGACATTATTAAACATTTTACAATTTTATTTTGTTCTCTTTTGTTAGCTGCCAAATAATTTGAGTGTTTTGTTTTTGTTTGCTATTAGCTGAAAAGTGCACAAGTGGAATTTAAGGCTTACAAACTTATCAGGTACAACGATCGCCCACTAATTGAATCGTTTTGGCATTGTACGGGAATGATCGTTGGACTAATTTTGTATAAAATGTGAGACACATCTGTATGTAGGACGACAAATAGACTTAACAATACGCTCGTCCAGCAAGAGAGAGGAGTATATTAGTTCAGTAATTTATGCTTATTCCTATGTAGAATATATAGTTAGGTAGAAGACGCACACATCCAATTGGAATCCAATTGCATTTTATGAGTTTACCAATAGACCTATTATTCTTATACTTATACTTTGTATAGTTGAGCCTACTAATAGACCTTGCCCGGTATTCTTATATTTATACTTATTATAGTTGACCCTACCAGTAGACCAGTATTCTTATATTTATACCTATTATAGTTTAGTCTTCTCATAGATATTGTATAGTATTACTATTTATTCTAATTATAGTTGATCCTACCAATAGATCTAGTCCAGTATTCTTATATTTATACTTATAGGCAGCTCGACGTAGTCTCCCTGAAAAGTCGAACTCAATTTGTCCAAGGCAAATAGTATTCACATTTCTTCCATATTTACTCATCCATTTTCCTAGGCTAGCCATGCTCAGCAGCTTCGTTTATGTAATTCGATTATCTATTCAATATTTACCTGGCCACACATACGATAACTGAAGTGGCGGATCCGAAACAATTAACTGCAACCGAATAATACCCAGCCTCGAACACTTTTCGTGACCCACTCCGTCGTTCTCTTGGCTGCTAGCCAACTCGTATTCAAGTGCCTCGAATAGCAAATATGGCGATAAAAGCACCCGCTGAACGGTATTTAGCATACGTTCTTCGATTAGTCACTCGACCCGGCTGATAACTCAACTCAAGTTTCTATTTCTATTTCTATTTCCATTTCTATCTGTTGCTGTATGTTTCGGTTCTTTCTTAGATAAAGGCGCTGTATTAACTTTTCCACAGGTGACTTTATCATGTATATATATATATATATATATATATATATATATATATATATATATATATATATATATATATATATATATATATATATATATATATATATATATATATAGATATATAGATATATATGTATATATATGGGCACAATTTGCATAGTTGTTGTGGCTTTTCTGACTAGTTTGCCTCTGAGACAAGACTAAACAATAATGGTAATAAAACAGCAAAACAATAGACAAGATAAACTTAAAAATACTACGAATAATTAATACTCTAAAATGTATATATCTATATATAAAAGTTGTACTTCCAATAGGAATTTGAGCCAAATATTTCAATAGTTAATGAACTAATAAGATTCAGTTATGATTATGATTATGATATATAAACAAAGGGACTTCTGCCCAGTTAGTCAGTCACATAGTTTTAGTTATATGTTATATGTGTATCATAGATTGTAAGAGCTCTAATAATTTGGTTAACTCCTTATTGTGTTTGTCCATATAGTCTAGATTGCTTGTGGAGGTGTTTACGATATTGCCCTACCCCTTTGAAAGCGTTTAATTAGTGTAATATATAATAATAGTTTCGTTTACTTATTTTTCTCGACATAATCAAGCTCAACTTTGTCTTTAGGCCTAGTAGTCTATCGACTATATCGATATGGGAGTCGAGGACTATAGGAATATAGATGTTTAGATATATACATACATATGAATTGAATATTTGAATTTGAATATATAAATCTTTAGTCGTAGCTATGTATATATGGCTATCAATGTTAGTCTATTAAGATCAGTGATTAACGAAAAAAAAAAAACCTTACCTTGACTCCACTATAAGTTATGTATGTATTTTAAGCTAAAAACTTTTCTTTAAATAATCGCTATACCTTATAGTTAGTTATGGTTGGCTTCGTATTGAATTGTAAATACCCCTTGGCCAGGGTAATACATGCTGATGAGCATCCAATAAAAATTGCCGCACGTCGCCGCGTGTGATATCATCGCCTAACTTTGGATCAGTCTCAGCTAAGTCTACAGCACCCTCTGCCACGCCCCCTCCCCTAGATTGCAATGCCAATGCCAATGTCGCAGGCATTGCACAATGAATCTGAAAACAATAAAAAACGAAAAACTCACATGAAATTCCCAATATCCATAAATGATATAATACACTATATATATATATGTATATATATATATATATATATATATATATATATATATATATATATATATTGTGTGTGTATTATGTACAGGTGTATGCAGATGCAATCAGTTATTCCTAAGCCTCGATTAATCATCAATCATATACCTGTTGTTGTTGTCGTCGTTTTGGGATATTTCGTTGTGGTTTACCTTGTTTTTATTTTTTTGTATTTTTGTATTTTTTGGAATGTTTGTACTTCTGATTCGGCTCATTAGCGGTTGGGGAAATGGAACGATGAACATATACATATGCATATGTATATATAATTGCTAATTGTTAAGGCACACAATTATTATGGGCAATGCATAACGGTAGAAAGTTGCCAATTTGATGGCAGCAATAACGGTAATTCATAGCACCCTTTAAATATTGATAATCTTGGCAGATATCTATATATATATATATATATATATATATATATATATATATGGCGGCATTCAGGAGGATGAGCCTAACGTAGTTAGTATCATTAGACAAGCGAAAGGTCATCCGCATTATATAGTAAGAAACGGGCATATTACGCAAATTCCAATAGCTCCTATACTATATAATCCATATATTATATAAATGGTTGTGAGCTTATAAATAGAAATAGAAATAGAATTTTTAATAGGTTACGTGACTTGGCTTTTAACTTGGCGCTTCGCCACTTACAGTTGTCCGTTGCCAGTTGCCAGTTGCCAGTTGCTTGGCTTTGATTCGATAATTATGTGACATCAGAGCTTTATCGGTCGCCCAGTCACAATTCTATAGGTATTCTGAGAGCACACGCTCAGCAAAATAGAAGATGATGTGAACCGATAAGTTTAATGAGTTACATGTAACTTTTATACCTCTCTCTCTCTCTCTCTTTCTCTCTCTATCTGCCTTAAATGTTTTCTCCATTTATTTACGTTGTTTTCCATGCTCTCTGGCTTACATGTGACTTCTTTGCACTCTCTAAAAACTCCTTTACTATTCCTCTTTGTGCTATTTCCTTAAGTGTTTTCACTTTTACATCTACTTTGGCCCGCTTTCAATTGCTTTTAGGCTACACATCCCTCAGCACCTTCGTAAGCTCCGCTCTTCAGTTCTATTCTTTTCTTTGAATTCCTTTTATGCTGCACATCCTTAAGCCCCTATGTATGCGCTGCTCTTCTACTCCGCTCTTCTTTGTGCGTCATTCGCCCACATTTTTCCTGGCAGCATTACTCGACTCTTTTTCTTATTTTATCAACTCTCCAGATAAGCTGCATTGCACATTGCCTTTTAATCGTCTCAATAAAGATATACCCCATATATTTATATATATTTATATAGACGAGTATACACATATATCTATACATATGAATTAGCATACGAACCTGAAGTTGTTTTCACTTAATGATGGGACAACATTTGATTTGCGTTTACTCTGTCAATATCTAATTGCAAACTGAATACTACTACATCAACTGATGTCTATATGCAATATAGATATATATATATATGTATATATATATATATATATGTATGTATATTTATAGATATATATTGATATTTGTATAGTATATGATTGTGTTGTTAATGAATGAGCAACTGCTTTCAAATGCTGATAATTGCGGTTCGGATCAGGCATTATAAAGATATAGCCGTCGTGCGACAGTATATGTCAGTGCTCATATGATACGATAAGTTGATATACATAGATAGTTAGTTACTCAACTGGTTGGATGGATAGAGCGTAAATATTATTATATCAGGCTTTCAGCACAACACGTAAAATCCTCTTAACAAAATTCTATGAGTTATCTACTTGAAAAGCATTCAGTTATACTATATATATATATATATATATATTTTTTATTTTTTTTTTGTACATATATTTTTTATATAGTATATAATATATATTTGTATTTCTTTCATGTTTATATGGAACGTGATGATTTTAAAGAAAAATTTATACTACGTCGTCGTCGTCGTCGTCGTCATCGTCTTCACCTTTTGTCGCTTTGATACCCGAGGAATTTATTTCTTACTCATATTTATTTCAAGTTTAACTAACTGACTATAAACTGATTCGGTCTCACCTCTCTTTTTCTCTGCATCTCCCTCTTACACACACGCGAACACTTGCCTTGCTTTAATAGCCAAAAGAGTTAGCAAAAGTAACAAAAAATTGATAAAACAGAAAATAAAATTCTGTGCGATTTTTGTTTTGCGTTGCCCGGTTCCATTTTTCAGGGCGTTGAATTCGTTGAACAATTCGAGCAAATAGCTAAACAGTGAGTAAAATTTAATTAGCCTGGCTAATAGTCGGGCTAATTAGTGGGGCAACTCGTCGCAGTGAAGTCAATTTACAGACGCTTCAAGGTGTTTAACTCAAGCGAGGGAGGGGGAGCCATGCTCGTGTGTGCATGTGTGTGTGTGTGTGTGTGTGTGTGTGTGTGTGTGTGTGTGTGTGTGTGTGTGTGTGTGTGTGTGTGTGTGTTTGTGTGTTCATGGCAGATTTTAGCTGCAAGTCGGCCACGTGTCTCAATTACCCACACATACATGTATATACGTATATGCGGTTAGCTAAACTATCTGAAATAGTTTACTATATAATATATATCTATTGTAAAGTTGGGGTATGTCACTCCAGGCAGTCGTTATGCGACAGGAGTAATCTGTTCTTCACTCCAGTTGCTGATCAGGCAGCAGTAATTGGTAAATGTATATCTATTTTATATACTAGTCAGATATGAATCGATCTCTATTTCTTCTTCCTTCTAGCCAACACTTTCATGAGACCGCATATAATTTTAATGTCAAGAATCTCATTTCTCAAATAGAGCATATATAGAGTATTTCTTAGTCGTGCATTGCTGTTACTGGTGTCGTTTTGCTGCAAATGCAAGTAATTTGCATGGCCAATGAGTATACACCAACAACAACTACTACAGTGGAGCAATAATATCGTATGAACATTGTCATTATTCAATCAACTAGCTCACAACCCCATCCCCTCGCCTGCTCTGTAATCATGCAATCCCTGCACCCACCACACCCTTGCTTCAGTTCAAATTGAATGTACGCGACAAGAAACGCCTGCAAATCGCGCGCGTCTTTTACCGCCTGCTGCTGGGCAGAATTTTCGTGTGTGTGTGTGTGTGTGTGTGTGTGTGTGTGTGTGTGTGTGTGTGTGTGTGTGTGTGTGTGTGCGGGAGTGTATGTATGTATGTGTGCGTGTGTGCATGTGAACCTATTCATTATTTTAGAGGACAATTGGCGCTAAGCCTAACGCAAATAGCAACAAATTTCACAGGTTAATTGATAATAGAGATGGTCGTGTGCATGCTCGTGACACGAGCCATGCGACACCGATATATTTAATGAGTCAGACACCGCGAGTCAACGAAAGTGCTATGAATCTAAAGAAGCATATTATCTAATCTATAGTACGTATTATGTCAAATCAAATATATATATATATATATATATATATATATATATATATATATATATATCCCAACAGTAATAATGACAATAATAATATAATCTAGATTACTTAACTACATATTTTTAATGATTTCGATTCATTATCGATTGTCACGCTCCCATCTTTGATTGCCTATCGACGCTTATCGCTTGCCAAGCACAAACACTAATTTTTCGCTCGCGACTTTAAACGTACCTCCACTCACACAAACCCGACATAGCCATTAGTGTATTCATATACCACACATACATATAGGCATATATTTTTTGAGAACTTTATGATTATAATAAATTGATTTGTTTATGAATGCATGCAAATTTCTGGGAGGCTGTAAATACCTTAACTTGATTGCGCTCGCTTTCTAGAAACAATCATTTTTTACGACTTCAGCAATACGAAACGGTCCATAAATTGGGCAATTCGCCGAGCTTATCTCGGCATTATAGTATTTACCGCAATTTCTGCTGACAAACAGCAATCAATTTTCTTTCAGCTAAAAATAGTTATAAAGTTGAGTTGTATGTGCATATATATAATTATATGTATATGTGTATATATGTTTGTATACCTATATATTATATATTATAGAAATTAGTTTCCAATCTGAGCAGACACTTAGCATAGGTATGCTTATGTCATTTATAGAATATTAGTCGATCATAGCTGTTAGCTGATAAACTAAATTAGTTATTCTCTTTAAACAAGTTGTACACTGGTAATGGTTGGGTGCAAAATGTAAATAGGAAATGTAACTTACATTAGGTAAATCTGAGGTGAAGGCATCACATCACCTGTACCTCCTGTCCTCCTGTCAGGAGGACATGAGTACTTTATGTCCTCTGCCCAGTCCCAAGCTCTCCCCCGTTAAGTTGATCATATTACGTTCCTTTCAAATGAATCAAAGTGAATATTCGTTTGGGTGAATCTGATTTATATAACCATATGGGAGTCGCGTCCACTTATTAGTATTATATATCGAGCTTACTCAAAAGGTTTGAACTTTGTTATAGATTAATAATCCTAAATAATGTTTAATGCAAACTACATTTCATGTTCACTTAGACATTGATCTTCCTTGGACTTTAAAATAAACTTAAACTTAAAATTCACTTGTTTCTTTAACATTGACTCGAACTTAAACTTAAGGGTTAACTGTGACTTTGTATTTAACTTCAAATTAAGCTTAAATTTGTCTTAAACTGAAATTTTTCCTTTTCTGTTACTAAATCTTAACTTTTATCCAAACCTTAACTTAAATGTTAAATTTTGAACGTATTTTAACATGACCTTTAGCTACAGCTTGTGTGCTAAGCATTTTGCATTGAATTATAATATGAAATACTATTGTGATTCATAAAAAGTTTAGCTAGTTTCTTGAATCTATTATCATTTGATAAACATTTGACTATCTGAAAGTGAGGCGATCCAAACTTTAATCGCTTTACCGTAAAATTAACATTTGAGGTTAGTTTTACGCATTCCAGCTGATATGCGTCTTTTGTCGCTTATCTAGCTGACATAAGCACATTAAAAGGCTATAAGAACTTACCTAGTATACGTGTGTGTGTGCGTGGGATGATAAGAAAGTCATTCATTACACAAGGAATGCGCGTATAGCGACTGGTTTGCAGCGCCCCTCGCCGACTCCATCTCCCTATGAATACTTGTAGGGAGAGAGAGGGCGAAGTGGAGATATCTGTTATCAGCCCATTGGCATTCGCTCTCTTTCTCTCGCTGCCGTTCTTGCCTCGCTCCGATAAGAACACTGGCGTCTTGGCATATTTCTTTCAAAAGTTTTGTGTTCGTTTTCTTTGAACGTAATCGTAATCAGGCATTCGAATGATTTTTTACTTGCAGATTTCGCAGCGCACAAATCGCACGCCATTTTGTTTTATGCTTGAGAAATATTACGAAACATTCTAGAGAGGGGCGTATCGGAGCAACAACAACAGCGAACACAACAATAATCGATTAATCGATCGATCAATCAATTAACAACAACAGCCACAGGAAGACGAAGAAGAGAGGAACCGAACAAACGGTTGAAACGGAAACGGAAACGGAAACGGAAACGAAAATCAAGTTAATTCAAAGACTTCAAAGTGAACACAGCCTAAACGAAAGAGACACAGACAGAGAGAGAAAGAGGGAGAGAGGGACAGAGCGAGCCAGGCCCCAACATGAGCAGCATGAAGGGCGGCTTCACTACACTCAATCGCTGGTTTGGCCGCAAAAAGGGTAAGTCTCTCCAGCTGATGCTCTAACCTACTGATCATAGCATTGTCATTCCTTAACTTGCAGACAAGTCAAGCGTGGGCAGCGCCAATGGCAAGCTGTCAAAGTCAACCACACAGCTGCACCATCTGTCCACAGAACAGGGCATGCACATCAATGAGGCTAGTCAGCTGGATTACAACCGCATCACTCCTCTGCCCGCAGCCACCAGCAATGCGCCGTTCGAGCAGACCTTTCGCATAACCGTGCTCCTGCCCAAGGACCAGCTCTATGTCACCCGGCTGGGCGCCCGCGTGCCACTCAGCAAGCTGCTGAGTCTGGTCTGCGACAACAAACAGTTGGATGCTGATAAATATGAGTTTCGCAATCCAGGTAAGCCAGTCAAACGAATCTGAATCTTCTTCTATCAAATCGATTTATCGATCATGTGTAGGAAATGCAGTAGCTTGAGTGAGGCTAATTTAAGGTTGAGGAATTTGTTACTTATGGATGTAGGAGAGAGAGAGAGAGTAAGATGAGCTCAAATTTAAATGATATTGGCTATGAATTTTTGGTAATCGATAACTAACTATCGATTGATTGTAACCTAATGAAATAATTACAATAATCCTAATTAAATGCATGAATCTTTTGTATGTTTATGGCTGCTGGAATCTCCGAATGTATGTCCCGTGGAAGTTCTCCGTTAGCTTTAGCTTATTGAGTACTATAGGCATTTCGATACTCCAATTTATTATCTAGAGTTACATTTTAGGCTCTAGTCAAATTTACCTTTGGTCCGCTTAACGAAGGAAATCCAGCTTTTATCTGAATCTGATTACTCTCTCTCAAACTATACCTTAGGAAATTTCTAAAATACATTTTATTTGTCTTCATTGCAATAAAATCGCTTAGGAAGAGAAGAAGAGAAGTCCCTAAACCAATTTAAAAGTTGAAGTGACACATAGAACTACTCAGGGACAGGCAAAGGTTCAGGCAATTCTCCTACCTCGAACTAAGCAAAGTGGTTCGCTTCGTTTAATTATGTAACTCGCTTTAATTAGCCAAAGTTTAACTCCAGTTAAGGCCAGCTCACCGAAGCTAATATGCAAATCTCTACCCGTTCGAGTTCTCGACGAGTTCGAACCGGCTCAAGAATTAATGTTCGATTGGCAACACCTTTTTATACTAATCAATCTCCTACCTCCCTCCCTCCCTCCGTCTCTCTTCCCACAGTGGATGCTAGTCAGGTGTACAGCTGCGAGTCGAGCATCGGGGCGGTGGGTCTGTCGGAGATACGTTTGTGCCACAAGTCGGAGTCGTATGACAGCTTCAATGCGGACTCCATGCTTAAGTTTCAGCGCACGGGCGGCACTCGCGACTCGCTGAGCAGCAGCTCCGAGTTCAGCAGCAGCCGGCACTCGCACTCCAAGCTGACGGCCAAGACGCCCAGTCCGTACAGTTCGAGCAACTCGCTTAACTCCATGGACTCCACGGGCATGAACTACACGCGCACACCCGTGGTGCCACCCAAGGCGCTATCCGTGGCGCCGCCACCGCGTAAGAAGCGCGTCGCGCCACGTCCGCCCAGCCAGCTGGTCATACCGGAGCAGTCCGTAGCACAGTTCAATGAGACGCCGACGCCGACGCCAACTCCTACGGAGCCCGCCTATGCGGTCATTGTGAAGCGTCCACAGCTGTGCATGTCCACGCCCAACTTGGCCAGCACGCCGGAACAGGCAATTGAAACGGAGGCGGAGCCATCCATCGAGCTGGACTGCAATGGCAACAGCGCCAAGGCCTTAGATGGCGGACACTATGCTACGCTCGAGCGCAGGCCCTATTCCCAGGCTTTGCCAGAGCCAACGCCACGCAAGCGGCTGCTGCAGCTAAAGAAGAAGACGGCCCCAGCTCCTCCTCCGGAATCACCTGGACCGCCAGGTGAAGCTGGAGCAGAGGAAGCGCCAGCAGCTGCAGACACCATATCGTTGGCTTCATCCACGACGGCATCTATGACGGAAATGCAGCCGGCAATACCGCAGCCCGCGCCGAGGATTACCACGCCCATTCCCGTGGCCACAGCCACAGCCGCAATTGTGCAGCAACAGCAGCACTCGGAGGCAGTGCCTCCTGCATTGCCCGCCACCGCAGCGCCCCAGTTGCTGACCAATGGCAGCCAGAACGTGTCCAAGGTGCTGTTGAATCGCACGCCCACGCCGGAGCCTCGTTCGCTGGGCAGTGCGACGGAGGAGGAGGAGGATAACAACGATGCGGCCTCCAAGCAGGCCGACTCGGGTATCGGCGAGCCTGTGCCCTCGCCGCTGCCCTCTAGCTCGCCCTCGCCCGAGCCGGAGGTGCAGCCCTTGGCAGGTCGTAAAGCCCAAATCGAGTCCAGCTCAGAGGAGGACGACGAGGCCATCAAGGTGTACAACTTCAAGACGTCTTGCAAGAGCTCTGTCAAGGTCAAGGAGCTGCTGCTAAACGCCCAGCAACTGGAAGCGGCAGACGACGAGCAGCCTTCGCCACAGGCCCAGACGCCCAGTAGCCCCAACAGCGAGCTGACTTCGCTGTCCTCGTGGAACTATGCGGGTCCCATATCGCCGCCGCCGGACTTCTCCGACAGCTCACAGTTCGGACAGCGGCCCAAAGGCAACGAGGTCGTCAACGAGCTGTCCTCCATCATTCAGCAACAGCGGCTGGACACGCTCATCCGACAGGCGCCCGAGCAGCCGCAGCAAATCGAAGCAGCTAAGCCCAATCGGCTCTCCAACTTCAGCATTGCAGCAATCAGCAACGGCTCCGGCAACGTGCGAAGCTGCCCCGACAATAGCAACAACAAGAGCAACAGCAACGGCAACAGCAACAACAGCAGCAGCAGCAGTTCTCCTACTATCACACGGACCGACTCCTTTCAGTCGCCGAGGCATAGCCTCAACGGGTCGTCCTTGGGCTTGCGCCTGCGCAGCTCCTCGCAGCTGTCGCTGAACAGGATCGAGCTGAATGGCCTGAATGGCGGCCTGCAGCAGCGGCGCTCGTCCAGCGAGCTGAGCATTGGCGAGTCGCCTTCGCTCCAGAGCCTCGAGCTCATCAAGACCATATTGAGCAACTCGCGCAAGAACAGCCTGGCCACAGATTCCACAGATGCCACAGATGCCACTGTGACGAAGGACGAGCCTGAGAAACCAAAGAGCAGATCGACTGCATCGCCCACGGCTGTGCCTGTGCCCACAGTCAAGCCGGTGTCAATAGACTTGGCCACGCCTGTAGCGAGCCCGCTTGAGTCTACAGTAATGTCCACAGTCGTGGCACACACGACAGTATCGCCGACGGCAGCTAAGCCCGCAGCATTGCCCGCGACTCGGGCCATGCCTGTCAGCACAGTCGCGTCCCATACAAATGATCACATATCAGCAACCACGACTGTAGCTGTGCCTGTTCGAACAGTCGCGTCCCCCAACGTGTCCGCCTCTGACTCTGCATCAGTATCGTTAGCTGCAACTTCAAACGTGGCCACTACTGTGCCCGCCAAGCAATCGATGCCTGAGCCTGCAGTCGTGTCCCCAGCTATAGTCACCAGGTTGCCCATAGCTCAGGCTGCGGCAGCCGTGGAGTCACCTGTGGCGCCAGCTACAGCAGCTACTCCACCTGTGCCCAAGGCAGCCTCACCCGTGGCAACTGTCCGCATGGCCTCCATGCAGGAAGTCACAGCAGCTGCAACTCCAGCAGCGGAGCCGGAGCCACAGCTTGAGCCTGAGCCCGCGCCAGAACCCGAGTCGGCGCCCGAGCCAGCAGCCAAACCGCTGCCCCCGACCTATCGGTACTCCGGCCCGCCCAGCATTAACTTCGCCACGTGGAGCGAGCGCCCCAAGTCACTGGTGGCCATCAAGAACGAGGGTGACTACATCTATGGCGGCGCCAGGGCAGGCACAACCCCAAGGCCCGCCACGGCGCCCGTCAAGCTGACCATCGAGGTGGCCTCGCCCATCCTGCGCATGGGCATTCCGCGCAAGGAGTATCACGTGCCCATCACGGTCAAGCCGCTGCGCGATGTCAGCCTGGAGCGAGAGCAGCCGGTGCTGCCAGTGCAGCCAGTGCTGCCAGTGCAGCCAGTGCTGCCTGTGCAGGCAGAGCCGGAGCAGAAGAAGCCACAGATACAGCAGGAGCCCATCATAGTCAAGCCCTCAACGCTGCCACGTCCGGCGAAGAGCAATCGCTTCACGCTGCCCGCCAGCATTCAGCTGCAGAGCAACAGCAGCGGGAGCAACGGGTCAACCAACTCACTTCCACGACCCATTTCGACGCTGGAGAAGGCAGCGATGACAGCGACGACAGCGACGCCAATGGAGCGGACGGCAGCGCCTTTTGGCCAGAATACGCTGAGGCGCACGGGATTCAAGGAGCGCATGTTGGCAAAGGAGCAGCAGGAGCATGAACAGGCGCTAAGCGTGCGCGTCTCCGTCTCCGTCAACGGCATCAGCACAACAACAACAACAACAACAACAACAGCAAACGCAGCACCAGTGCCAGCAGCAGCAGCAGCAGCAGCGCCAGCGACAGTGACAGTGACAGCAGTAAAGCCAGCGACGTTGACGCCAGCGCCAACGCCAACGCCGACGCCGACGCCAACGCTGATGCCGACGTCGACGATAAAGCTGAGAAGCAGCAAAATCGAGCTGAAGCCAGAGGCAGGTGAGCCGAAGCCAGCGCCGGCTGCGCTGCAGGTGAAGCTGCGTCCCATCAGCTTCATGGCTAACAAATCCGTAGCCACGCCCACAGTCACACCAACGCCCACGCCCATTGCCGCTGCGGCTGCCACACCCTCGCCGCCGCCGCCGCCGGCACCGGCACCGGCACCATTGCTGAGCAAGACGCTGCCCAAATTGAGAGCAGTGACGCCGAAGTCAGCGTCGCCGTCGGCAGATCCGCGCGATCAGCTGCTCGAGGCGATACGAAACTTTAAGCGCGAGGACCTGAACCGAGCCTGAGCGCAGAAGGGGAAGCAGCACATGGAGAATACCGAAACGAAATGCACAAAGCGAAAGGCGCAAAAGAGTTTTCAATTTAAATATTTTATTTTTTTCGATTTCTGATTTTGATTTGCAACTTTTAATTTGATTGCTTTTATCTTAACTTATGCATTTTTATGATTTTTGTGTAAATGTAAATAATTATATAGATCGATCAGGCCTGGCGGATCTGGCGGATCTGGCAGATCTGGCAGATCCTGTACAATGAAGTCCAAACAATACATAATTTTTTTTCTTATATTAGTAACAATCCTTGTTGTTTGGCGCGCTTTTGAATACCAATACATAAACATATATATTTGAATATGAACATATAACTATATATATCTATATATAATATCAATTTTTTTAACTATTCTTAATATTTGTTATGAACTATGTAATTGTATGGCTCTAAATATTTTTTTTTAACAAAAATACTTTGTTTTAGCTCTAAGCACAAGAACCCAAAAACAGAAAAACGAATGAAAAGCGAGTGGAAAAGGCGAAT
Organism: Drosophila fulvimacula; assembly: GCA_035045555.1. Taxonomy (NCBI): domain Eukaryota; kingdom Metazoa; phylum Arthropoda; class Insecta; order Diptera; family Drosophilidae; genus Drosophila; species Drosophila fulvimacula. The sequence goes on along the minus strand of JAWNOX010000018.1, from coordinate 529,616 downwards.
AGAATGTAACCGTTATTCGCCTATATATATACACATATATATATATATCATATTCTGTATAACATAGTGAATTATAGTAACCAATTTTCTAACCAATGGGACTGGTCTACTTAGTCGTGTCAAAAGAAAAAAAAACATAAGCAACTATATCAAAAGTTAATCATCAAATTTAAGCGAAACTAAAAGCACAAAAGCTAGGCGCGCTCGTGAATTGAAGCGCTAATTATGCTTATAAATTATTATTAATATACATATACACACACGAACACACATACAACACACGAACACAAACACATGTATGTACTGTGCGCTTAAAGCGCATATTTTATTGATACATTAATAAATAAAACGTTTAAAATGGCAAAAAAAAATCGATTTTAAATTTCAAATTTGAATAGTTAGTAACATGGGCAGCACTTCACCTGGAAGCACTGGCTGCATAATCATCGATATTTATGTACATACAATCGAAAGGATTTGACAATATCACTATCACATCGTTCCGCGCATCTACGTCACAAAGTGAAAATTACAAAAACAACTTTTCGCGCCAACTCAAAATTCAAATGTGCATATTTTCTAAAAATATATATATTTATTAGATCGAAATTTAGTAATCTAAAATCATCTATTACATAATAAATATACCACTTCAGCAAATGCCACTAAGCTTTGATAGATATATGTGTTTAACCTACAATTGTCGCAATTTTATTATATTTGCATTGTTATTGCCAATGGCTGCTGAATATTAAGAACTTTTTCTGAAGAGACATTAAGCTCTACTTTGCTCAAAACAAAAAATTAAAGGAAATTACTGGCAAATTCAAAAAGCGCGCCTAATATTTGCGTTGCTGACGTCCCAATTGACTATCGTATAAAATAAAAACTAATCGATAGCTGCGCCAACTCGCAGAGTTGTCTTGCAAAAGAGCGTAAGATGTATCGATACATCGATAGGCATTGTATAATTTCATTTGTTGTGCTGAAAATCAGCAACGGGCAAGTTAAAAACTATTGGAGCAAATGGCCCAAATTTTGTTGAGGAATTTGACACGAGCCGGCGGCAATGCGGCACTTTTAAGTAAAAGCACCAACTGCAGCTCCATCACACCAACAAATGCCGAGCCCGGCCACTGTCAGCTGCACACAACACCGGCATGCTGCGAGATTAGGAAACTCGCTCGGCTGCGCGTGGTGGACAACAGCGATCTGGGCAAACGGGCAATGGCCGAGGGCCGGCCGCCCAGGTGCATCCATGTGTACAACAAGCGGGGCATTGGCCTCATCGGCGACAAGGTGCTGGTGGCCATCAAGGGCCAGATGAAGAAGGGCATCCTAGTCGGGCTCAAGCAGAAACAGCGCATGAAGCAGCCACAGTTCGACAGCAACAACTTGGTGCTCATCGACGACAACGGCTCACCGCTGGGCACACGCATCCACGTGCCCATACCCACGGTCTTGAGGACCATACTCAAGGAGAAGACGCTTGCCAAGGGCGCAGACTACACGAAAGTCCTAGCCATAGCCAGTCGTTACGTTTAGCTGACCCAGTCACGCGGTTTTTCATGTGTGTGTACAAAAGATATATATAAATAAATAAACCATGATTTTTCGTTATAGTAATAAGTAGTATGTATTTTGTTTATAATGTAAGTTTTTCTTATTATTTTTCTTCTTTTTTAGTAGTAGATGCCTAACGTATGTGTGTGTGTGTGTGTGTGTGCTTGTTTGTCTGTCTGTCTGTGTGTGTGTGTTGTATATTTAGATGTATGTACATATGCGCGATTCACTTTAGTTAGTTTACAATAATAGTTTTGCGTTTGTTTTTAGCTTTTGTTTAAATGATAACAGAAATGCACATTAGAAGTAGCTCCAGGCCCAGCAGAGAGACAGCTGATTATCTGTCTCGCTCGCACTTAGAACTCTCTCTCTCCTGCTTCAGGCTAAGCTCAGAATTAGGCAACAGAGAGTACGAGGGAGAGAGTGAGCAAGCATATCACTTGTCTCGCTCGCACTCTGAGCGTTTGCACAGTTGCTTCCAGCCTAAGTTCAAAGTGAATCAACAGAGAGAGTGAGTGAGAGAGAGCGAGTCTCTTGTCATGCTCACATTCAGTTTGCATGCTCTCTCTCTCTCTCTCTCACTCTCTATCGCCTTCAAAGCATTTGTTTCATGCGTTCCATTCATAGTAAGTACAGGTACAGCCTCCTCCTCGTCATCCGTCCTCCTCCTTCATCTCCTTCATCTTCACTAGATCCACCTTCCCCTAGATGTTGCCCGCGCTGTTGTAGAACTGAAAGTTGTTGTAGTTGACCGGTGTCTTGGGGCTGGGGCACATGTAGAGGAAATCGTCGTTCTGCAGCTGGGATTGGGTTAGGTTTGGCTCGCTGGCGCTGCGATGAATCTTGGGCAACGTGCGCAGCATATTCTCCAGCATGTTGAGCAGCGGTCGGAACAGTGGCCGCTCCTTGGGATTGTATTTGATGCAATCCTCGGAGAGACGCTTCAGCGCCTGCGGTGCGTCGGAGCGCACCTGGGTCATGTCGGGGCGCAGCAGCCCGCGGCCGACCATAAACAAAATCTGATCCTTGTTGCTGATGTTGCGATAGGGCAGGCACTCGGCCAGCAGCTCGTACATGACTATGCCAAACGCATAGACATCCGACTGGAACGAATAGGGATTCAGCTCCTGCATGCGTATCACCTCGGGGGCCATCCACAAGATGCTGCCCGTTGGCTGATTCGCTTGCTTCTCGCCCGACCAGCGCGTCTTGGCGGTGGCCAGGCCGAAATCGCCAATCTTCACGGACAGATCCTCGTGCAGGAAAATGTTGTTCGTCTTGAGATCCCTGCGCGTAAATGGAGAATAGAGTTGGCAATCTTCAGACATTATGCACATTCTACCTTCCATTGACCCACCTGTGTATAATGTTCTTGGCGTGCAGGTAGTCCATGCCCTGTGCCACCTGCCGGCCAATGTCGATGAGCGTGTTCAGCTTGAACTTCGTCTCGTTGACATGGACGTGCTTGTAGAGGCTGCTGCCCTCGCACCACTGGGTGACTATGGCCAAAGACGGCTTCGAGACGCACCCCATGAACAGGAGTATGTTGCAGTGGCGCGTCTTCTTCAGCATAGCCACCTCGTTCTTGAACGCCTGCAGCTGGGCCGGACTCGGCGTCTTCACCTTGAGAGTTTTCACCGCCACGGGTCCATGCCAATGGGCCCGATAAACAGTTCCGAACGAGCCCGAACCGATGCGTGGCCCAATCAAGATCTCCTCTGCTTGAATATTCTGCAAGGATATCGGAATTAGATTATGATAGCTCTTAGATATTTGCTAGCTGATGCTCACCCAGTTCTCTTCGGAGCTCTTGGCGTCGCGTGAGAGCAGATTCTTGTTGCTCTCATCGGCGGATCGGGCACGGGGTCGATTGTGCTTCAGCGTGCTGGTGGGCGACGATTGCGTCGAGTTCGAATGATCCGTGCACGGATGCTGCAATGGCGAAAACAGAGAAGGAGAAACAAAGAGAGAGAGGGAGAGAGAGAGGAGCGCGGAATAAAACCAAAAAGCGAGCAACATAAAAGACGAAAATCATTTGCGTTAGTGAACTGAGCCAAACAACTGATCCAAATAAATTTAATCTACTCTCTAGTTGACTCTACTTTGGCTGGAACTCGCATCAACTTTCCACCCATTTTCCGTGCTGCTTGGCGGATTTGTCTGAAAACTCACACAAAATCCTCTTCTAGATCAGTTTGGGCTAAGCTTCATTTGGGTAAAAGAAATATTTCCCAATATCGGATATAGGGTAAAGGAATTTTCCCATTATTGAATATCGGATAAGGGAATTTTCCCTAGATTCAATAATGGGAAATATTGCTTATAGCAAACCCATTTGACTCAAATAGTAGAGTCAGATGGGTTTGAAGCCAGATTAGGAAATTCTATGAAAACATAATTTATTGTATAGTCTTCAAAGGGAAACTCTTTCGCACTTGGTTGCTATCTGACAAAAGTCTGCTTTAAGACAGATCGATAAGCCTTAAAGAGTGCTATGTAGACATTTTGAAGTTTATATATAACTATTTAGGGCTTATCGGTTTGAGTTGACACAGACTTGAGCTAGAAAGTAGCAAACTGCTAAGAATTCCACGCTTCAAAGGGGATTTCTTCAAACATAACAAGAGTGACAAAAGTTCTGACAATTTCTAATACTAGTCAGGTTCTAACTGGAAGTCATGGCTTGGCTTAATAATGGTCTTCAGTTGATTGGATAACAGCTTTCCAGCTAGCCCTATCCGCGTCTAAGGAAGTAAAGGTTTGGGGCTTAACTCTGAAATCATTTGATAAGCCCTTAATCTGTGCTCCAGCATATTTCACACTCATAAGGGACAAGAGAAAAGGAAGGAAAAAGAGTTAGGAAGCGAGACTCCTAGCGAGAGAAAAAGAGATAGGAAATACTCGACTTCGTAGCTTGGATGGGATATTCCACTTTCAACACTCAGTCAGTCAGTTAATTAGAAGATAAATAGCTCCTATATATGTATACCTCTCGGTCAATATATATCACTCTGGAGTCTAGTCAAAGAACCCATAGTCAATCAGTTAATTGAAAGCCAATTGAAATTGACAGCAAGGTAGATAACCCTTACAATAACCAGGCAGCTAAACCCTCTATAGTTATCCAGCTGGAAGGATGTGGACATGGCCAGTCCCAGTGTCTGAGGCCCACTTACCGGCAAAGGGGGTCTGGCTTGCATGATGAGGCTGCGCTGCGTGTCATTCGTCAGCGGTCGGATGCTGTTGATGCAGACATTGGGCGCCGAGTTGGAACGGTCATCCTGGCTGATGCGCGGCGGTCGGCCCTGTCGGTTGGCAGAAGGTTTAGAGCTGCTGTTGTTGGTTGTTGTGGTTGTGGTTGTGGTTGTGGTCGTGGCGGTGCTGCTGCTGCCGCTGCTGCTGCAACGACGGCTACTCACATTGAAGCGTACAGCATTGCTGCGACCCACGGGCAAACCCACCGAGTTCTCTGGATACGACGACAGCAGGCGCTCATAGTAGCTGTCCAAGGAGAAGGGCTGACAGAGCATGGGCACTCGTCCGGCGCAGCGCTGGTGGAATCGGAAGTTGCACTGGCCGCAGTAGAACCCAGTGAAGAGCAGCCGGCGACAGCCCTCGCAGAAGACTATCGAGAAGAAGGTCTTGCGTATGAACTGATGCTTGATGTGCGGCCCCAGCGGGAATTTGTCCAGCAGCCGCACATAGATCTCTTTCACATGGAGCGTGCCGATGTCCGTGTTCCACGGTATGATATGTCGATCGTTATGCGGTGTTGTGCTCACCTCGCACATGAACGGCTCCAGCTGGCGCAGTGTCAGCGCCTTCATCAGCGCATCGCACAGACGCGTCCCGGCCACCACCTCGACGGAGGTGCGCTGCTGGTTGGGTAAATGGGCGCGCAGCAGCACCTTTGGCTGGCGGGTCAGGGTGCCGCACTGGCTGCCCGATCCGGTGTCGCTCTGCTCGTTGGCATGCCTAGCCAGCTGACGCTGCTGCTGTAGGATTTGCGTCTGGTTCTGATAATGCGGCTGATCGGTGCGATCTGTAGCTGATGCCGACTGCTGTTGCAGCTGCTGCTGTTGTTGTTGCTTTGCCTCGCTTTGGTTTTGGCTCTTGGAATCCTCATCCTGCTGCTGTGCATTTAACTGTTCCATCAGCTCATGCTCCTTGGCCTTAAGTTCGTGCAGCTTGGACGTCAGCTCCTGGTATTCTATAAAGAGGAGACAAAGCTGCAGTAAGCAAATGTACCAATAAGGGTGGGGGGTAATGGGAACCCACCTTTTAAGTACATAGCTGGCGGCTCCTGAAGATTGGCGAATTTCGCATTCAGTGCGTCGATGTTCTCCCTGGTCACATGGATCACCAGTTGGACATTGTGGAGCTCGTCGGCAAGCGGGTCGTAGACTTCGCTGTCACTCTCTGGCGATGATCCGGTCGACATGGCGACGACTCCTAATGGCGCTGTCACCTGTGTCCAGGTGATTCGTTTAGCAACTTGAACACCTTAGCTTCTACAGCTGCCTGACCATGACCCTGACTCTGAAGTTTGTGGCTGTTGCTGCTGCTGATGCGTTTTCTGCTATGATTATTACTTTTGGCCAGTTGCTTGTTTTGCGCTTGCGTTCAGAATTTGCTCGATTGACACTGGTTGACACCCACGTTCGTCTCCGCTTCCACATCTAAATGCACAAGCACAAACACTACCAGCTGAGAAGCAACGGCTGCTGCTGGCAGCCAGCGGCTGCATTTTTTCACTCGCCCGACTTTTAATTGATTAAAACGCAGTCCGCGGATGCTGTTTCTTCTTCTACTGCTGCTGATTCTGCTGCCGCTTCTGCTTCTTCTGCTGCGGCTGCTGCGTTGCGTATATTATACAGTCGATAAGTTCAAGCTGTGAGCTAGTTCGATTGTAAGGCCACCCAATAAGTCGTTTATCAACTCCCGCGCACTCATCGATAAGCCATAGTACATTGCTTAAAAAAACGCGCGAAAATAAAAATAAGTCCAAATTTATGCCGAATAATATGCATTTTTAATTCTAAGCAAGCAAATGTCAATAAATATGAGTTTATGCATTAAAATAATGGATATATTATTATACAATATGTGGAATTGTTTTATCAGCAAGGCCAATATAAGAGGCGTATAAGAGCCATTTGAGTTAGTTCTTCAAATGAACTTAGTAAACTCTTATATAAATATCGGTTTGCGAAAACCAGTGAGCTACTGATAACAGCGCACATCGATATTAATAAATATTTAATGAACGTTGATTCGTTGGTGCGGTTCTCTTTTAGATTATTTCTTGACTACACGTCCAAGCTAAAAGCATGCTCACTTCATATGATTTCACATAAAAATAGTTAGCTGTGAGCACTCGAGTCAAATTTCACTCATATCGATATTTTATTGTGGTCAAGTTTATCGAATTGCGTTTCGAACATCCCTAATCTGTCTGACCGACACACATTGGCATTTTCACTCAACGCAAACGTTTGCAAATTACTTTGCTCAGCCAAAAAAGTCACTTAAATGTGTAAAATTAATGCACAATTTAAACAGTAAAATCTGAAGCGGAGTCATGGACGAAGGTAAGGTAGTGTGCGCCCATCACGGGCATTCTGCTTTGCCTCAACATCTGTATTAAACTCAAATATAATTGTGTGTATATCTTTCCGTCTCTCTTTCGCGGCGTCTTCAATGCTCGGTTGCTGTTACTCTATCAGAATATTCAACGGCGTCTTCGGCCGGTGGCGGCGGTAAAAAGACCGCAGGCAAGCAACACAATACGCTGCCACTGTGGGGCAATGAAACTTCGATGAACCTCAATCCCCTCATTCTGGCCAACATACAAAGTTCTAGCTACTTCAAAGGTAAGCCATTGTGAAAAAAAATTTACCCGCCAAAAAAAAAAAAAAGGAAAAGAGAGAAGAGATAATAACAATTTGTTGTTGTTTTCGCCCGAACAGTTCACCTATTCAAGCTGAAAACCTACCACGAGGTCGTCGACGAGATTTACTACCAGGTGAAGCACATGGAACCCTGGGAGCGTGGCTCGCGCAAAACCTCAGGCCAGACGGGCATGTGCGGCGGTGTGAGTTTATGAAATGTAGCGCTAATCGTTGGCGATAATATTTAATCCGTTGATTAAAGTGCTAAGTGATGACCATAATGCCAATGTTCTTCGCTTGCAGGTACGCGGCGTTGGCGCCGGCGGCATCGTATCCACCGCCTACTGTCTGCTCTACAAGCTCTACACGCTGCGTCTGACGCGCAAACAAGTGAACGGACTACTCAACCATACAGACTCAGCCTACATTCGGGCACTAGGTAGGTGGTTGGTAAGTCGCATGAGTTCAGCCGTGTCTCACTCGTTGCTTGCTCCTGCTCCGCCCGCGTCTCTCTCTCTCTCTCCGTCTCACTCTTCCTCTTTCTATCAAAGTTAGTACGCAGCTTTTATGCAAAATTCCAGGAAAATTCTCTGAAAGCACCTGAATGAATAATAGCCTAAAAAAAATATTGTTTTTTTTCCATAGAAAATGGCAAATCATAATGATATATAGTTCAGAGACATATTTTAGGGTTACATTAGAATCGAGGTTAGGAAGACTATATATCTTTAAAATTGATTAACTATGATTTAATGAATTATGAATTATATCATACGCCTTGTCTATATTATAGCTCTTGAGTTTTTAGAAATGTGTTATATTATAGCTTTATATTGTAAACAAGGTACAGCTTATGGGATTATAATTTATGGAATTGTGATTTGTTTGTATATCTTCATGCCACGACATTGTATACGTATATCTCTCATAACTCGTTTGTTTATATAAATATGTTATTGTTATATAATCATCATGTTTGTCCAACTTAATGTCATGGCACACAGTATAGCCTATTAATGCCTGATGTTAAACTTTGTATTGTAATATGCAGTATAGACTGCCCAAGCTGAATGAATAGCCATCATATTTGATCTTTATAATTAGTATATATGCAATATATTGTATTATACTATATACGTATATGACTGTTTGTATTTATAAATTATATATATATTGAATTGTGCTATATATAAATATATATCATATTTATTATATATAAGTGATAAACTTACTTCGATTTGTTGGTTAGATTTATATATGCGTTGTTTTATATATACTCTTCTATAATAGTTTTGCATATTCAAAACTTTTATCAGTGAGGACTTTTGAAATTAAAAAAAAATTATCTTATACGTCAGAGCTGCGTACTACCCTTACCATTTATATATATATATATATATATGTGTGACTGTTGTATGTGTTCGCTAATTGGTGATTTATAATTGGCTTTTTATTGAAAACTCTTTAGGATTTATGTACTTACGATATACACAGCCGCCAGGAGACTTGTATGACTGGTACGAGGACTATCTGCAGGACGAAGAAGAGATCGATGTCAAAGCGGGCGGCGGCCAGGTGAGTCAACTGTATGAGCCACCAATCAATATGCACAACGTACCTTTTATCATTTTGCCATCGCGCCCACATTTGACTAATCAACATTCTCTACTGGTTTCTCGGCTTGTGTCCAGGTGGTGACTATTGGCCAGATGGTATATCAGTTCATGACCAAGCTGGACTGGTTCTCGACGTTATTCCCGCGCATACCAGTGCCCATTCAGAAGCAGATCGAGAAGCGGATCGAGCAATACTGCCGGGAGCAGGGCATTACGATCAGCCAGTTGAGCATGGGTCGAGGCATCGCAGCGGCGGCAGGTGCACCCGGCTCTACCGCAGCCATTGCCATGGGCTGTGATGACTATGAAGGCGGAAGCGGTAGTGGACGCGGGCATGCTGCAGCACGTTCTGGCGGAGGTGGCTATCCGCCTGCCAACTATCGCAACGATCATGACGATCGCGACTATTATGCAGCGCAAGCATCTGGCTCATCGTATGGGCGCACTCGTTGCTATGACGACTACCCAACGGCGGTGCCCGCAACCTCAATGCTGCCGTACGGCATTGCTGAACGGGATAAGGACTATGGAGAGCGTGGCGAACGCGGCGATCGCGTCGAGCGTCGTCGCAGCAGCAAGCACAAGAAGAAGCACAAGCACAGGCAAAACTCGCGCAGTCGCAGCCGCAGCAAGAGTCGCAGTACCAGCCGGGCTCGTCACCGTCACGATCGCAAGCGCGAGGAGCGTGGCAGCCGTCATCGGCACAACGATGATCGGGAGAAGGACAAGGATAGAGAGCGCGAGCGGGACAGGGATAGAGATAGGGATAGAGAAAGGGAGCGCGACCGCGACCGTGAACGTGAACGGGATCGGGAGCGACGCCATCGTTGACACTGACAAAGTTGTTTTTCTTTAGCAAACTGAACATTGTTTCTTTATACATAGAACACTTGATTTATTATTTGTAATGCCATTTTTTTTACTATAATCCTCCTTCTAATCCTCCTCCTGTTCCTTCTCCATCCCAATACGGTCCAGCGTGATGCAAGTACGCAACTCCAAGGCTTCGCATCCAGCTGGACTCTTACTCAGGTTAAAAACAGATTTACACACACTAACACACTTATGCACACATCTACACGAGCAAGCACGCATACAAACAAGCAGCAGCATTATGGCTATATTTTGTAATTCATAGCTCTTAACTCTTAACGCTGAATGTACATTTTTCAAGTTGTGTTTTTAATGAGAAATAAAAACGATATTTGTTTAAGCCCAATTTTTACTACAGATTACATTTAATCAAATGTCTACCAAAGGGCTGCCCTATGCATTTCAAATTTCCTACCTCTCCTCAACTTGTAGAGTTCCTGAATACGCCCCCCCAGTGGACCTATCGTGAAAATCTTGGCCCCATCAGATGATAGTATACAGACGAATATATTACAAATTTCAAGTCTCTAGCATGAAACGAAATAATGTTGATTTATAAAATTAGGAAATATTTATTTGATTAAAAAGTCTGTTTAAAAAGAAATAAAATATATTTTATATTATTTAAAAATATTTGTATTTCGTTCAACATATTGCCTGGTCCCTACAGTGGCAGCTCCGTTTAGTTTTACATTACAGAAACATTTAAAAATGATTATTATAGATCCTAGCAATTTGCGCCTTAAAGCTGGCAGCGCTCTGCCTATAAGCTGGCAATGCTTTTTCTCAGAGTCTGGCAATGCTGCGCCTTTAAGCCGGCAATGCTTTAGCGAAATGCTGATCGGCCTGTAACGGTCGTTTCGCCTGTTAAATATTTGACAGGTAGCTTAGCTAGACCTGCCGAACGAGCGCATAAATGTTAAATTTAACAGTAGCATGCGAAGCCAGTGTTAAAGCAAATCGAAAAGACAAATAACATGAGCGAATACATATGTAGATATCTCCATACACATATTTGTGTATCAAAATAGGCAATTGACAGATGGGTGCGAAGTGTGCGTTCAATGAATTAAAATTAATATTTAACTAGCCGAAATGCGCGCCCAAAATAAATAAACTGTGCACGCGTGAATCTGTGCCCATCTGTGTGCGCTATAAATGACATTTGTATGTATGCAACGGCGACAAAAGCCAGCCTAGTTTATTAGCTAGCGGCGCAGAGCAGAAGCAGAAGCAGAAGCAGAGCTAAGTCGAGCCAAGTCGAGTCGAGCAGAGCTGAGCAGAGCAGCTTAAACTGCGGGCAAGCCTCCAATGTGCCACGCCCCAGCCCCGCGTGGCCCGCTAAATCGATGTGTGAGAATTTGAGTCTGTTTGAGCTTAAGTCGGAACGAACAAAAAATAAATAATAAATAAAAAAAAAAAGAAAAAAAGAAAACAGTTGCTTGCGCACAGTGAAACGCGAAGCAAGCGCCGCCAACGTCGCCGCATTCTCTTGTCCGCACGCTCGCTCGTCAACGTTCGCGTCAAACGTGTTGCCGACCGTTACAAAAACGAAAAAACAAATAAATAAAACTTAACAACAAAAACAACAACGAAGAAAAGCAATCAAAACGAAACGGCAAAAACGCAAAAGAAAAAGCTGCGAGCCAAAAAGCTGAAAGAGTTAAAATGTAATTTGCATGTGTTTTAAACAGCTGCTAAATTCAATATAGATATAGATAGATACATATATATGCATATATATATATAGAGAGAGAGAGGGACAAGGCAGAGACAGGCTTTAAAGTGTTTGCAATTGATCAATGTCAGCGCATGGGAAAATGCATTGAATACAGCAACCAGGGCTGCCGTTGCTCGGTCCGGTCTGCACCGCAACCGCAAACAATTTAAGTTCACATTAATTGGCTGTCAAATATTGTAAGCTTGATAGAAGCCACAAATCTATAGTTACAACTGGCAAACAGTGTTTATATGGCTGCCGTATTTGCCGAGCAGCGTGCGAGCGAGCGAGCGCGCCAGCCCTGGCAACGGCAACGACAAACGCCGAGCGCACAATGTGCGCGTGCGTGTGCGCGTCAAGCGCTTGCTCTGGCCATTTTCGTGTGCAATAAACATAAAGCTAAGGCTAAAGTGTGAAATAGACGTACACACTTACACACTGCATAAGTACGTACGTGCACGTGTGCATGTGTGTGCGCCCCTCCCTCTCGTTGTGGGAGCGTTTCATTGAAAGTTGAACTTCAATCGGTTACTGGGCCAGCAGCAGTGTATAAGAGATAGAGAGAGAGAGAGAGAGGCAGAGAGTGCGCGTATAAGAGCGCGCTTATGTTATCCTTCAGTTTTCTTAGTGCTTGCCATTCCGTCAATTGCATTGACGTAATGCAATTCGCCGTTCAAGCGAAACACAAGTACTAACACACACACACACACACATACATAATTGCCAATACACACAGTCAGTTCGGTGTCTATCGCAGGTGTGTTGCCTAAAGTGGTTTCCATTTCGCAACGAGACAACGGGACGGTGGCTATCGGCGTCACATCAGCGTCAGCAGCGACGTCAGCGTCTTGTCAAAAATTGCACTTTGCTTGTTCTGTTTGCTGTTGTTGTCTCTTCACTTTGTTTTTTCTTTTTTTTCTCTTGTTTTTCTGCTATTTATGCCGCTTGATGGGGCGGCACTTTTGCAGTCAGGCATGCGTCGCCGCGAACGTCGCGAACGTCGCTCACAGGTTGCATGACTGATCGGGAGTGTTTGCACACACAAAACACACACACACACACACACACACACACACACACACACACACACGCACACGCACACGCACACACACACATACACCATTTATGCTATGTATTTATGTTTCCATTTGCGCCCTTGTGTTCTTCTCTCACTCCCTCTCGCTCTCTTTCGCTGTTGTTCTTGCTGTGGTCGATCTGCCTGGTCGCTGGTCGGTGGCCGCGGCTGCGGCTGCGTCTGCGTCTGACAAATAAATGCGCGTCACGCCGTCGTCGGCGTCGCGTCGGCCGCTGCCTGACTGACGTCATAACCAGCGCCGCGAGAACAAAGTGCGCAGCGAATCACAATGGGCCATCGCTCGTGAATAGCTGGCGAAATTGATATTGAGATGACATTACCCACTCGATTAGCGACAAGTTATCGATCATTGTCACGCCGATTGTTGCGCCGATTCCTTCTTCGCACCAACTCACCCTCCTCATGGGGCCAACCGACTGTGAACGCCACATACATATGTACATATGTAGATGACTTTCAATTTAGAAGAGACCACCTTAGCTAATCACAATTTGCTTCAGTTCGAGATAATTTATATAGTCCCAAGTACCAATTGTGCAACGAATGCTAAAATATATTTATAGCAGCCTGTTAGCATTCGTTTAACAGTTATATTTTTATGGCTGCTCAGTGGGGCTCGTAATATGTGTATGCGACTTACGTCAGTTGAAGTTTTCTATTTTGTACTACCAAAAGTCATTGTCATTTTACTGTTGGAATGATGCTTGAGTCACATTTCGTACGTCAATTCGAGAATTTCGTTAATTATTGCCGAACGGAATGATGTAAAATTATATGAGCTGCGAAGCAAGAGCGTGATCCACTGTGCGTCAGCATATGAGAACACGACGTCTGTCAGTCTGTCAGTCTGTCAGTCTTTCAGTCTGTCAGTCTCTCTCTTTCTCTCTCTTTCTCTCTCTTTCTCTCTCTCTGTGTTTTTTTTTTGTGCTTAAATGCAATTACGCGCTCAAGTTAAGAAACTAGCAAAGCAATTGGAGCGCAGCAACAAAAACGAAATACGAGTATAAATAAATAAATAAGCAGCAATAAGTGTGTGCGTGTGTGTTCGTTTGTTTGCCTGCATGTAGTGTGTGCGTGTGTGTACGGGATCATTGCACATTGCGTCAACGTTTCAAGATCACACACAATTTCAATTCCAATTCTGCTTACAATTGCAGTCAGCAATAACAGTAGCGGCCGCAGAAGCCGCAGCAGCCGCAGTAGCAGCAGTAGCAGCAGTAGCAGCAGCGATAACTGCAGCGGCCGCCTCAAAACAGTCAGCGCCACTGAAAGCCGCAGCGGTAGCGGTCGCGTAAGCGGGCAATGAGCAAGTACGAAAATTCAATAGAACGGGATAAACGCCATCAGCAGCACCTTCATCATCATCATCATCATCATCATCATTAGGAACACTATCAACAACAACAACAACAGCAGCAGCAGCAGAAGAAGAAGCAGAAACAGCATCATCAACAGCTGCAGCCGCAACATCATTACCAGCGTCACGCTGCCGCTGGCGCAGTCGCCGTCGCTGTCGCTGTCGCTGCCGACGTTGGCGTCGCAGTTGAAGACCGTGTTTATAGTCAGAGCGACAGTTAAGCGACGGCAGCGGCAGGTGTCATTTGAATTTGAGTCGCGCGGACGCGTTCAAATCGAAAGCTCGAGTTTATAACGCACGCGACGGCGACGTTAACGCTGACGTCGACAGCGATGAGTGCGCGCCGCGATGGTCAACAAAATTCCGCCGACGCCGCCGCCGCGTCCGAAACTGAAATCGTAACCGAAACCAAAACCGAAACCCAAACCGAAACCAAAACCGAAACCGATTCAATGCTCAAGATAATGACTGCGACGCCGGCATCAGCGACAACGACAACGACAACGACATCGACATCGACATCGACGTCGACGTCGGCGCTGACAACGGTTAACGCTCAAAATAAATGCGCGACGGCAGCGCCAACGACTTTTAGTTATCTGAGAGCAGCGAAGCGTTGCGCACGCCTCGACCAGACAACACTCGCAGCACCGCCAATAGACGAAGAAGAAGAAGCGCCGCCAGAAGAGAGCGAAACAATAATAGCAACAACAACAACAACAACAACTTTCCGTGCGATTCCATGTGAACGGCAGCTTCGTCTCGCTGAGCACAAGGCGCAATTGCGCGCAGCTTTTTTCCAGGATTTGAATGCTTTAGCAGCTCCTCAGCAGCAGCAGCAGCAACAACAACAACAACAACAACAACAACAACAACAACAACAGCAGCCACAGCCACAGCCACTTGAACGAGTTCCAGTTAGAGAGAGCGAGACAGAAGCTCTTTATTCCAGGACGTCCGTGCAACAGCTGATCGAAAAGTTCCAGGCAATGATTGTGCAGCAGCCAGCAACGGAGGCGCCGGCGCAGCTGAAGCCAGCTGTGATCGCGAGCAGCGCTGCCAATTCGGACGAAGGCTGCAATGCGGGCGGCATTAGTCCCTGCAGCAGCGACAACGAGTGTGACGCTGTCGCCCGGCGCAAGCCAAAGGTGACGCGCTGTGCGAGCAGCGACTCGGCGCTGGGCCTGGAAGTGGACGACGTTAACATGGAGACGCTGCCGTCGCCGCAGCGACGCATGACACTAACCGTTACCGATTTACCGCTGCGGCCGGCTCTGCTGCCTTTGGCTGAGCCCACAGCTCTGCCCGACTCGCCGCTAACCTCGCCGACCAGCGCCACCGCCGCCCTCGTCGGTGTGGGCGTGCCCACCAAAGTGCTGCTGGAGGAGCGCGTCGTTGCGGCGCTGGCAGCGCCGCCCGGGTCGCGGCGCGAGTCCACGCAGAGCTGCGTCAGCGAGCTGGGCGGCATGGCGGGCGTGCGTTACGTGCGCACGCCCTCTGTGGTCGTCTCGGACTACTCGGACGATATAACCGCGTGCGGCATCAGCATGGAGGAGATGGAGTATTTTCGTCTGCAGCGCGCACGCTGCCAGCGTCGCTGCTCGCTGGAAGCGAGTGCCGCTGCCGCCGGCAGCATCGGCGGCGCCAAGGATGAAGGTCAGTCGGATGTGAGCGCGGCGAGCAGCTGCAGCAATCTCTATTACTGCGGCTCCACCATATCCGCCCTGGACGGCGGCGAGTGCATTGTCAACGGGATACGCGTCGCACTCGCCCGCAAATCGAGCCACAGCAGCAGCGGCGACCTGAGCGGCGGCGACGACGAGGACATAGACATCGAGCAGTTGCAGGTGGAGCACGAGCAGCATCAGCAGCACCAGCACCAGCAGCAGCAGCAGGAGCATGAGCCAGAGCGTCAGCTGAGCGAACTTTTGGCTGCCACGCAGCTCGGCGATGGCACTAAGAAGGTAGGCAGCAGCAAGCAGCGCTGCAGCGGCGACGGCGACGAGGGCAGCGACGGCAGCGTCACAATTATAGGAAATCTCAATTAAGATTAAAAGACACACAGCGTAGGAAAGTGTATAGAAAGATAGACAGAGAGAGAGAGAGAGAGGGGAGAGAGGGGAGGGGTGGGGCACAGGATGGGGTGTGTGTGTATTATTTTTGTTGTTGTTTAAATTTAGTAGGTATCTATTATAGACATATATACATACAGTTATGTGTGTATATAAATGATTTTTTTTTATGATATAAAGAGAGTTCGAGATATTAGAGTTAGAAGGGGGCGGGACGAGGGGCGGACGCAAGTGAGTGCGGGTAATTAATTTGCTGCTTATCTTATCGCCAGACAAGATTCCATTGCCGTGGAACGTACTACGGGCGGGTTTATATATATATATATATATATATATATATATACGTATATATAGATTTTTTTTTTTTTTTTTTTTGTATCTTATGACTCGACGCCGACAAATGATGATGTTGAAATTGGGTGCGCTGATAAAAGTTGTGGCAGCGACTTCAACTAAACATACATATATATCTACATATATATATATATATATAACTGTGCTATCACAACACACACACACACACACACATACAACGACGGACGCTTATCTTAGTGATTAACTCTGTATATTTTAGTATTATAGATATATACAATGCGCCTATATGTGTATTATTTCTCCTATATATACATATATATATATATGTGTATCAAGAGATCCAGACAGATAGACCGACGGAGCAGAACAGCCCGAACTATATAGTATTGTGAAAAGTAAATAAAGAAACCAACTTGGATTATACAAATATAATATATCTAGAGAACTATACGTAATAAAAATCATAATATAAACATTCAACATATATATGTATATATATATATATATATATATATATATATATATATATATATATATATAAGGCATGTATGGTAAAGGTATATATTTATATATATATATATATATATATATATATATATATATATATATATATATATATATATATATATATATATATATATATATATATGCATATGCATGTTATTATCTGAGTTATCTGGGCTTTACTCTAACTCTATCTATATCTTTATCAATATTGGCATTTTGTTGTTTCTTCACTCTGCAGTCAGTCGGAGAATTGTATTGCCAAATAGGTATAAATATTGGATACACTTAGGGATTTCTAGAATCTTATTGGTCCTTTAATATATTATATATATATAATAGTTTCTATATTATATGTGGGAGCTATGTGTTGTTCTTGGTTATCTTTTATACTCGTAGGGCCCTAGTTTCAGCTCCGCCGTAGCAATTGCAGTTTCAAATTTAGGCTAAGCCCACTTTGGCAATATCTTTGAAATGGGCTTGAAAACAAATGTTTTGGCTACGTGCATAAATAACATTTTCGGAATTTTGAAATTACTCACGAATTCGCAATAGGAATTCGACCTAGTTTCATGGCCATAACCTAAATGAACTATATATACATATATATATATACATATATATATATATATATATATATACATATATATATATATATATATATATAAGAATATATATATATATATACTATAAGCATCAGTCTTTGTCTGCCAAGCTAAACTTAAGAATTGTTGAAGACTAAAGAAATATGGGAATTACTGAAGGCAGTTCCCAATGCTGGTCTAGGCTCTATTGTATGTACAAATATAAATATAATCTATTCTATTAATTTAAAATAGAACTTGGATATCATTTGTACTACTTTCCTAAACTTTTTATTTTGCCTCTATTCATATATGTACATATATATGGGAATATGAACTTATCTTGCGCCAGACACTAGCCTAAGGAAATCATAATTAATTATGAGACTTAAGCGGGGTCTCGCGGGACTATGCTATGTTCAATTTCCATATCTCTCGTCATGCGTTTAATGAATTTTATGAATGTACCCAGATCTACCATATCTGAGCTTTGCACTGTTCTGTTTCTCTTTTGCTCTTTCTTTTCGTAGGCTTATCTTGTATGCTTTATTTGTCTCCCGCTCCATTCGTAAGCCACATATATAGTAAGATATATTACTAGTAAAGCTCTAGTATATCTGGCATACGTCACGGTTTGTTTTCATGCAACGCAATTTCTTCACTTGACATCAAAGTCGCAGATTGGGGAGGGAAAACGTTACAGCTTTTATTTCGGAAAACAGACAAACAGAGGATAAGAAATAGAGAGGAAGTGGGTGTGGGGGTGGGAGCACGAGGCGATAGGACTAGCTGGAAAAAAAGTTTCCGCGAAAGCGAAATGGATATGTCTTACAGTAAATATAATAATATAAATAACTGTATATCTATCATCTTTATGTATTTTCTTGATACACTTGAAAGATCGTCAGCGATAAGATTCTTTTCGTGTCCCTTTGTTTACCTATGATATCAGTGACTGGTATTCAGTGGAACACCCATTTCCTGGTAGAACAACTCAGGTGAACGTAGAGACTGAGAGAGCCAAAGAGAGAGAGAGAGAGAGACAGGGAGATAGAGAGAGAGAGAATGAGCGACAATATTATGGTGTCATTTTTATAGCTAGAGAGAGGATAGGAACTGGGTAAGATGTAGAGGAGAGGAAGAGAGAGTATGTGCTATAGCTTACCACAGAGAGAAACAGATTCTCAATCGAATAGAGAAAGAGAGAGATGAAAGTAGACAGACAGAGAGATATTAATGAAGAGAGTATGGCAGAGTGTGTACTACCGTTTAACACAAAAATAGAGGGACAGGAAAGACTGGCTTACGAAACTAGATCGTTAGAAATACAGGGATATTGGCTTAGCTAGGGAAATATTTGCAAATATGATCAGAATTTATTTAGCTAAAATCAAGAGGACGAGAGAACAACATTGTTGCCTAGTTGGAGAGAGATAAGTTCAGATAGATAGAAGAGAGACAGTTGTAGGTGATAAGACAAGGATATCATATCTATAGCTAGCTTGAGGGTGCTAAAGTTCGATATAGTTTAGTTTTAACTAGATTAATAGAGAGAGAGGGAGAGGTGGTTAGATCGTTATAGACATTGGACAAGTGGAAAAATAGTTTATTAAGGGAGAGGAGTCACTCAGATGGAACAAATGACATGGCAACATTTGCACTTTGGAGAGAGGGAGACACAGTGACAAAGACTTGTGTGTGAGAGAGAGAGAGAGGGTTGAGAGTTCAAGCAACAGATAGGGTCAGCTAACTATAACATGGCATTCCAAATCGGAGATGCTCTTCGTCGAGCTGTTTAACTATCTCTCCGTCCGCCTCTCCGTCTTTCCCTGTGTTCGTTTACCTCTCGGTTCGACTGACTTTTGGCTTGCCAGATTGTGGCGTGGGCTACGCTGATTACTTTAGATAACGATTGCCCCTAAGGCCCTCGCTACCTCCTTCCCTACTTCTGCCTCTCTTGTTTCTCCTTGCCTGTGTGGGTGTCAAGGCAGCGGCGCGCGCGCGCTCGTTGGCTTGTGACGTCACTGGGCACCATTTTACTTGGCTTTGCGATCATTAATAATGGCAAATCTTGTGCCCGAGGCCATAAAAATAACAACAAATTACGAAGATAAACAAAACTGCGCCCAAAGCAACGACTTGAGAATGCTCTACACATGAGACCCGCATGAGTTGAGCTCTTTTATAGATCTCGTAAATAATTTTATATTATGCAATCGATCATATAGTTTATGATCGATAACTATCGTTAAGTGAATATTTGGCATACCCTGCATACATTGCAAGTGGGTTTTTGATATTAGGGGATGAGAG
This sequence comes from Drosophila fulvimacula, assembly GCA_035045555.1. NCBI lineage: Eukaryota > Metazoa > Arthropoda > Insecta > Diptera > Drosophilidae > Drosophila > Drosophila fulvimacula. The sequence continues at coordinate 509,712 of JAWNOX010000018.1, read as the reverse complement.
AGGGTTGATGAAAGGGTGTGACGAGAAAATCTTCAACTCAAGCATTTGTGACAGCTAGAAGATAGTTTATTAAATCTGACATAGTTCCTTGTAATCATATATAACTAAGTATTTGATCAAAGAAACCGTAATATATGAAGGTGGACTTATCTTGAATACTCATTTTTTCCTTTTTTAGCAGACACTACCATTTTTATGTTAATATATATATATATATATATATATATATATATATATATATATATATATATATATATATATATATATGTATATATATATATATATTATATTATAATTATATCGATATATTCTTCCGCTTTACTATTTGCCAAGCACCTGGTTTATTATAAATTTTGAAATTTTACCTGCTTTCACAACTTTTTTTAATCTAATTATATTTCTCAACGCTTTGACAGAATGAGATTTATTTGTGCTATAAATAATTGGCTAAAGTTAAAAAATATAATATTCAGATGTAGCTTAGTACCATATATATATATATACATATACATATGTATATAATAAATATACATATGTGTGTATATCTTTCCTATACATCTGGGCATCAAATATGTGGATCATTTGGTATGATAACGCATAGTTCGCATAACACTCGGGCATTATCATTATTGGATAGATTGTGTTGTTGTTTTTATATGGTATATAGTCGCGGCCATCCGTCAGCTGAACAGGCCATAGCTCTGACAGCCGCTCATATCTAATCGCAAGCAGCGAACGCCGACGCTGGCAGCGCGTCGTTGCGATTGCTTTTTGGGGGGTTTGCTGGCCGCTTGAATTATGACGCCCGCTAATGGTGTGAGAAATCGATTGAAGTGGGGAAGGGAAAGGGTAAGAGGAGCGAGAGGGCGAGCTGCATGGTCACACAATTGGTCATTCTCTCTCACTCTCCTTGCTCTCGCTCCCTCCCTCTTTCTGTTTGTCTGCTTGTCGCTCTTTGGTCACAGCCTCTGAGGCGGCCTCGGCAGCGACGTCGACGTCGACGGCGACTTCCGTTGACGTCAGCGGCCCATCAAGCGGCCACCGTGTATGATCGTCAAAGTAATTACATGATCGAGCGGGCGTCGCTGTAAGCCACCAAATAGCAAAAGTAACGACAACAACAGCTAGCAGCAGCAGCAGCAGCAACAACAACAACAACAATGGCAAAGTAAATAAATAACAGCGAAAACCGCAAGTCAAGAACAGCATAAGGCGAACAACAACAACAACAGCAAAAAAAGTATAAAAAAGTCTTGGGTATTCGCTATACGCCACTTGCGTCATTAGCTATATACCCTAACTAAATCAATTCTTACTATGTCGTGCACTTCGTCCTCACTTCACATTCTTCTTATACTCTTATACCCTTCACAAAGGCGGCAGCAAGAGAAATTACTGTCAGTATCGTTCGGTTGAGCTGGTTCGTGAAACGGCTTTAGATTCAAGGCCTGGCTTATCGAAAATGATATAATGATCTTATATTCTATTATCTTAATATTGTATACAATATTCAAATATATAAGAGATAGCTTCGTATAAAAATTGGAGTTTGAACTATGTGGCTCGGTAAATGGAAATTAAGTTTTGGCTCAAATTCTTATCTGTGTGTCATCATAATCACGCTATGTGTAAGGCAACAATAGTATATAGTCTAGGTATATAGAATAGAGTAGATTATGAAAGAATTTATAATATTATAGTATATAAATATTTGAGATAGGGTATGCTAGCTTTCATTGCATATCATTTATCATACATATACAAATATAGTTGTAGGGTCTCTAGACATTCTCTATTATGTTAAGTATCTATTATCTATTTTTTTTTATTTTTAAATTAAAAAAAGACTTTACACAGTTTTTTGGAAGGGTATTCGAGTTTTCTTCAAGGTACACTTTTTGATTAGTTTTTATTCGTATGGAGTATTTAAGATATATAGGGTATTCACACATTCATTTTATGTTTTAGGGACATTGAGTCATATTATAAATATATTTTCTTTGCACTTATCTTGGTAGAGTGTTTAATATTCATTAAGCTCCACTTTTCAAAACATTTTCAAGATAAGCTATTCAATACATTAATTTTTTGCTTATAACTCTTTTAGTTAGAGTATTCAGATATTCGTTATAGGTTTTTAGGATATTAAATATATTATAAATCAATTTTGTTTAATTTTTTTGGATAAAGCATTCAAGCTTTTGCTCTTACGTCCCAATATATATTATGTATCGGGTTTTTTCAGCCTCCCATGTATATATATTATATATCGATTTCTTTGCGAATATGCGTCAGGTCGAGTATTCAGTTTTCGATTAGAGTTAAGAGTTTAGATTTTATACATACATAGACTCTTCAGAATCAGTCTTACAACTATTTTAATATATACAATATTTCACTTAAACTCTTTCGATTATTATTATATATAAGATAAAAAGGTCCTTGGTATACGCCGATTCGTGAGATAAAGTATCCTCCCTCTTCAGTCAGGGTATATTGACATTCGTTGTACATTTCCTTTCAGCTTTGCTTCTTGTTTCCAATTTGCAGTAAATCGAATCAGAGTTGTGAGTTGTGATGCGATTCAAGTGCTTAGTCGAGTTGTTGTTGCTGCTGTTCTGATTGTTGTTGGTGCTGCTGCAGCTGTTTGCTGGCAACGTCGATTTGTCCCCGTCGGGAGTTGCGTGCCGATTGCCCGCCAGCATATTTGTCATTCCTAGTTGCAAGCTGTGCATTTGCCACTTCTCTTCCGCAGTTGCAGCAACTGCTGCTCCGATTGCCTTAAAGGTTATGTCGCCTGTCGAGCAACACCCAAACACGACGACGACGACGACGACAACGATGCCAACGACGTTGCATGCAACACATAGTAAAACTACACTGCAAGACAAGTTATCGTGCCTCTGTTCGTTTATTTTGGGAATGGGAATTGATAAGGGATTTATTGCTGCTGGGAATTTTAAATTGATATTTTATATATACAAATGGGAAAAATAAATGTAAAGTAGAAACCTTAATGTGGGAATTTCGTAGGGATGCTTCTTAGTCAAATTACCGCGTCTTTGAAATTTTGAGTGAGCTTTTAGAAATGGGACTTTCCTAGGGACTTGTGAATAAAAATACTGCTGAAGATTGATCTTATATAGTAGAATTCTTATAAAATTTCTTATATATTTCGTTATGGGAAATATAAATTGAAATTGGGGAGTTTTTTGAGAATCTTGAGGAGGAAGTTTCATAAGAGAATTTATTGCTTCTAAGAAATTACAAAAACGTTGCAATCGAGCGCTACCGGCTGCGAAATACTCATTCCCACCCCAGCACCCAGTTCCAAGATACGAATTTATTATTGCTTTGACAAACACTGTGCAAACTAATGGCGTCGTGGTAGAGGTGATGAATTCTGATTCGTATATGTTGGCGGGGTTCGAATGTAGACATATTATTTTTGGCAAGTCCATGACAGGAGTCTAGGGCAAGGTAACTGTGAATTTTGGAATTTTGAATTACAGGGTATTTTTGAATAGGTCATCAAATAAGAGGCGTAAAAATAATAAATGGGCGATCGATAGAGGAGGTCACCAGCAACTTACCATCCAATTTTGAAGTTTCTAGCACTAAAAGTGTAGGAGCTATAAACTCGTGCTGTTTGCCACGCACCCTGTGGGCGTAGATATATCTAGCTGAACTTGGGATGTTAATACAAGTATATATACCAAGTCTGAAGTCTTTAGCATCAATAGTGTTCAAAATATAATGGAAATTGTAAAATCGCTACATAGTCAGCTCCGATTTGCCACGCCCCCAGTGGGCGTGGGTATATAACTTTTTGGTCGATCTCGATAGGATCGTAATGCGTACTCACGTGCCAAATTTGGTCTTTCTAGCTCTAAAACTGTAGAAGAAACAGTTCCATTCGATTTTCCACGCCGCCAATGGGCGTAAATATATCCGCCATAGCTTATTCAACTGGGGATGTCAACGCGAGTATACATTCCAAATCTAAACTTTCTAGGACTGCTACAAGTCACGCCCCTAGTGGGCGTATCGGAAAAATCATGACACTTTATCTGACGAGAGTATACACGAGTATAGAATTCAAGTCTCTAGCTTCAATAGCATGAAATGGTTTGCGTTCATACGGACAGACGGACGGTCAGCACGACAAACATTCCACAAAACCAATATACTCATTTCACTTTGTGAATGAGTATGATTAAGGGACTTTGTGAAGAAATTTCGATGTGAGTATTTAGAAATAATAATTTAAATGGAAATATTAGAATAAATTTGTAAAAGATGAGAGGAGACTCATAAGTAAAATTCCTACTGGGAATTTATATAGGAATTTATCTTGATGTAGGAAGTCTTAGTAATAGCAACATTTCTGCTGGAGTAGCTTTGCTGCTATATGAAGCCGTATTCCTGTTGGCCAGTAGCCACTCAGATTGAATGACTACCAGAACTTTGCTACAGATAGCATCTGTGTTGCACTTACTACACTGCTCGTAAAAGGCGATTCATTTGGTAACTGTTGTAAAGGATGCTTACTTTTGAAATCAAATCAGCTTTAGCAATAAAGATCTTAGTTGAATGGTTCACCATACAAACTTTTTGCAGTGTAAAAGGGGAAATTATGGCGACAACATTTTGTGGCATGTCACAAACGGACATTGGGACAGTCGACAGCGACGGACAGACGGACAAGCATTGAGAGGGCACATGCACCACAGGAAATGTAACGTGTTCCCACTCTGAAAGATTGTTCGCCGGTTGGCCGCCAGTACAGTGAGGACTGTCCAGCAGTATCCACATAAGAAATAGTGCAAGTGATGAAATATGAACTTTAAGATCCTCGTTCAATATCAATTTTCTTTTTCTTATTCTTGTCATTGTCATTGTCATTGTCATTGTCATTGTCATTGTCATTGTCATTGTCATTGTCATTGTCATTGTCATTGTCATTGTCATTGTCATTGTCATTGTCATTGTCATTGTCATTGTCATTGTCATTGACATTGTCATTGTCATTGTCATTGTCATTGTCATTGTCATTGTCATTGTCATTGTCATTGTCATTGTCATTGTCATTGTCATTGTCATTGTCATTGTCATTGTCATTGTCATTGTCATTGTCATTGTCATTGTCATTGTCATTGTCATTGTCATTGTCATTGTCATTGTCATTGTCATTGTCATTGTCATTGTCATTGTCATTGTCATTGTCATTGTCATTGTCATTGTCATTGTCATTGTCATTGTCATTGTCATTGTCATTGTCATTGTCATTGTCATTGTCATTGTCATTGTCATTGTCATTGTCATTGTCATTGTCATTGTCATTGTCATTGTCATTGTCATTGTCATTGTCATTGTCATTGTCATTGTCATTGTCATTGTCATTGTCATTGTCATTGTCATTGTCATTGTCATTGTCATTGTCATTGTCATTGTCATTGTCATTGTCATTGTCATTGTCATTGTCATTGTCATTGTCATTGTCATTGTCATTGTCATTGTCATTGTCATTGTCATTGTCATTGTCATTGTCATTGTCATTGTCATTGTCATTGTCATTGTCATTGTCATTGTCATTGTCTTTGTGATTTTCATTGTTAGAAAGAAATTCCCAAATTGGCAAAGCTTCAATATTGAAAGGCATACTGGAATGACAAGAGTTGGAAATATAAGAAATCAAATGATTTGATGAGAATTGATATTGAAAAAGCTTGTCGAAAAGTCATGTCGAATCAAACAAGTTCAGAAATAGCCCAAAACATTAGATAAGATAAGAGATATGAGAACATTTCCGACCGAAATATCAAATCGATGCCAAACGCCAAATACAAATTGTATAATTGGCAATAATTGGGCGTAGAATCGATTAGTGTTGCGATCAATTGGCTAAAGTTAATATTGTAAATTCTGTCAATTCGAATGACACGGCTCGATCCGCTGTCTCATTCCGTATGTATCTGCGTTGTGTATCATGCGTTGCATGTGGACAGTCGATATCTATGACAGCTATGAGCTATGTATGTGCCGACACAGTCGCTCCCTCTGTCGCCCTCTCTCTCTCGCTCTCGGTCTGGGTGTGTCTGGTACCCAGTGCCTGGAGCGTTATCGGGTCGCCCCATCTGCCTGACTTCATAAAACACTTAAAACGAAGTCTCTCTGTGTCTGCGTCGCCGTCTCTGCTATTGGCCATTTGGGCATTATTCGAGGCGTCAAGTGGTCAATTAATACCGTACAAATATTGTGACAGCCGCCAGAGAGCCTGTCATAAAGTTGCCAGCCCGATCGGTCGCTTCGATTAGGAGAGCCCCCAGGCCAATTTGCATATGGCAAACGAACGAACGAGCGAACGAACGAACGTTCGATCGTTGCGTTCGCATATTATGCAAATCAAATGCAGTTTGGGGCCAATTTGCTGCCGCAATTAGCGGCCTTGTTGAGGACCGGGCCAAGATCCTAACACCCCTACTCTCTCTGGCAACCCTGACAGTTGTCGCTATGCTTTTCATGTTTCAATCAGCCCCATTATTCCATCATGTTGTCGTTGTCGTTGACGTTGTCGTCGTTGTTGTTGTTGTTGTTGCTGTTGTTGTTCCTGTTGATTTATGCTGCGATCAGCGCCTAGGATTAGGATGAGACAACATATTGGCAACAGCTACAAAGAGCGACATACACACACGCACACACTCTTATAGATAGGAAGGCAAAGTTTGTACGTTTATCACATGCAACACAAATGTACCTAAACTGGTACTTTATTTAGCCAAAGGTACACTGCGGAAAAATTTCTTCAAATTTTCTTTTATTTACATTTCGGAATTTAAATCCTTTTTTTTCAATCCACATATAAATTAAAATATTATCTGGGTACATTAGTATTGAATTTAAAAAATACTACAAATGTGCTCTAATTAATATTTTTGCATATGTACATATATTGTAATCTCTCTTAGAGTACACTACTTGAAATGCTGTGTTATGTAGACGATGGTACAGTAATAAAAATACCTTTAATGCTCTCTTATTGACAATTTGTACACTTATATTCATTTAGCTATAAGCTCTGTATACAAACAGCATTGTACCTAAAATGGCACTTTATACAATCAATGGTACACTGCAAAAGATGATTTAAATATGAGCAGACTTATTTTCCCAATGGAAAAATGACTGATTTTTTATAAATGACGTTTTTTAATTTATATATTTTGTTTAATTAACCCTAATTTACCAAAATTCCATTTTATTTTGCTATTGGTACTTGATATAGCTAATAGTAAAGTAAAACGGGTACTTTAAATTTTCTGAGATTGACATTTTATAACTTAAAACTTTATATATATTTGTGCAAACATTAATAATCCACAAATTAAGCCTAAAGAGTACAATTTTTAGCTTGAAATTTATTGCTTTTATTTCATTTAATTATTAAGGATTGTGGTTGGGCATATACTATTTCGTTTCTTTTTTGAACTTACTGCGCTTATAATTATTTCTGCAGATTTGAACTAATACTTCATGTTATTATTTATAGTTCGACTTTTACCTATGCATATGTATTATTTCTGTTATTTTCGAAACTTAGATAAAAAGGTACATTTGGCTGTAATGTGTTAGGAATTGTGGTACACAGCTGGTCGATTGGCCTCGGCTCTGGCGTTCGGCTGCTCCTCGGGCTGCGACCGAGGTCGCTGCTGCACAGAGTGGAGCTTTGCTTGCGGCTGATGGCCGAGCGTTGGGTTTAGTTGCTCGTGCGCCGTTGCAAAGTCAACAAGCGATCGGCAAGTTCAGTGTGTGCGTGTCGTGCGTAAACTTGTTGCTCGCTCGCTCGCTCTCTAACGCTCCCACTCTCTCTCACTCGCTCGCTCACTCTCCTCATTCTCGCACACAGCTGCTCGCAATTGCAGCGCATTCCGTTTGGCAACGCCGAGAAGAAAAACTATTATTTATTATTTATTTACAATTTTTTTTATTGTTACAATTTCTGTTTTTGTTATTATTTGCTGTTGTTCTGCCAGCATAATTGTTTTGTGTGCGTTAGAACTTTAAACGTGGCTGTCGCAGCAGCTAGTAACGGTTCCGCTAACGGTAACAGTAGCGCTAACTGCAGCTGTAGCTGTAGTTGAATCTGTTGCTGTATTTGTGCCTGTTCTTAAGCAGCGCCCGCACACTCGAGTGAGTAAAGAATAACATACTTAGAGATATATGTATGTATGTACATATATAAATATATATAGACATACATATATATATATATATATATATATATATATATATATATATATGTATTATATCTTTAACTGTTTTGTTTGCCTGACCAAATTGATATTGATATTATTGCTAGCTTTCTTGTTAATTAAAAATTGTATTCCCTTATTTATTTGTATATTTTTTCCATTAATTGTAATTTGCAATCGATACTCGACTGGCGGATGCATTACAGTCAACTGCCCGACTATGTGCTAACTGTGGCTAACTGCGTATGGCTAATTTAATGGCTTTCCATACCTTGCCAGCTGCTATGCATTGCAATATTGTTACAAGATGACTTTTAGAACTAATGGCCCATTAAATGCACTTAACAGCTGCTTTCAGCTGGTCCAGTTACTTTGGTTCAGTTGTAGATACATTTTGCTCATCTTCTTTGGCCGAGAGGACCTGTAGTTGAGTGGGTTGCTGATCGTTAACCATTTATCTGCAAGATACTTTTGTCACTGAGTCACTTGAAGCGTTTCAGATAATCTCAGCTAGCAGCTGCACATATTCTACGTATTTTTCAGTCAAACTAATGAGCCAACATTTGCGTAACAGTCTCCCCCTTTTATCTGTAAGCTAGCTTTACAAATATAAATATTTTGCTGGATACTTTACTTAGATATTGCTTCTTATCTCGTACATAAAAAAAAAAGAAAACTTGTTTCGCTAGCTTAGGGCTTGTGAACTTCCAAAGTGATATTTCTTGATATACATATAATTATATATTGTATTATTAGACATCATATTCAAAGATACTTTGTAAGTTGGAGGTAATTTTATTTGGAGTGAAAAGATACCCAATTATTCATAGCTACAAAGGGTGCCTGATCTGAAATCGTTCTGATGATATCTTAAGATACTTCTGAAACGAGCAGATACTAAAGCTACTTTGGCATACTATCTACTTCTGGCAGGCCTTTAGTCTATGATTAAAACCAACTACTATTCTAAAGATACTTCGAAATGTTTGATGAGACCTGAGCAGCAAATAAAGTAAAAATGCTTACATATCACATATTGTAAGCTTGCAGATACTTCAGTAAAGTAAAGCTCGACAGAAATTCTCAAAAAAAAAAAAAAAATTCAAATTCTCAGATGCTGATGATTGAGTATAAGATATATCGTATAGATACTTCGAACTAGTTGTAGATACTTTAGTAAGGTCTGAGTGTGTCTAAGAGATAAACCTGATGATCCTTTGAACAACTTGTAGATGTTTGAGCATGAACTGGATATATCTTTGGGACTAACAGATATAATAAAGATACGTCGGACAGCTCGTATATATTTGAGCAGGAGGTGACTGGCCCTTAGAGATTAACAAAGATTTTTAAAATAATTTTAGCCAGTTTGGAATGTATCTTGATCCCCAAATATATATTGTAAAACTACTACAAATATATTGTACATGGTTAATCATCATCATCATTGAAATACTTAAGGAATATTTAACTGCCTCTAATCAAATAGCAGGAGTTATAGAGATCTTTTGACAAAGATGTAGGCACCTTGACAAGTCTTGACTTTATCTTCGAGATCAGCGAAGATACTGAAGATAGTTTGGAAAACATGTAGATCCCTTGACTAGACTTGCCTTGCTGCAGAGAGAGAGAGGGAGAGAGATACAAAGAGGTGGCTTAAGCTGCTTGATCGAGTGCGTTCACAACTCGAAGCCGTTGACGCAGAAGAAGCAGCAGAAGCCAGAGATACTTTGCTAAGTGATAGATACAGGTTTGCAGTCGACGGCAGTTACTTTGGTATCTGCACCACGCAAACGGATTGACCCTTGCAAAACTGGCCGAGTGGCCAGCTAGGCAACTACCATAAACAGCAGCCCGGGCAGTCGAAGTTGCAGTTACGCATTTATGGCTGCCTGCCACATTGTTGCAGCCACATTAATCATCGCAGAGCAGCAGATAAACTTTGACATGGCTGCGTGCAGCAGCCAGCAGCAGCCAGCAGCAGCAGCTGCAGCCAAATGAAGCGATCTTCATAAATCAAAAAAGCTGCTGTGTAGCCTGCTGCCTGCAGCCTGCAGCCTGCAGCTTGCAGCAGTTGCAGCAACTGGCGGCATATTTGATTTATCGGCCTGACCAGCGGCCGCCAACAAGTTAATTGAAAACGAGGCGTGACAGTGAAATTTGCCGCCGCACGCCAAGCAGCCAAGCAGCCAAGCAGCCTAGGCAGATGCTGTTGCCTCGTTGGCAACTTGCGACTGCAGCAACAAGGCGGGGCACTTGCCACGGCTAGCCCGTGCGGCCCGTTCAATTTTCTCCATTTTCCAAATGCGCCACTAAACTGACAGATTTGGCCATAATAAAAATGAAAAAATCAAATTCGCAAACAGAAACGAAAACGAAAAACGACAAACGAAAAGTCGCAGCAGCCGGGAAAATAAGTTGCCAACTTTAATTTATTGTGACATAACGGTATAATCTGACATAAATTATTGATAAGACGAGTCGACCATAAAAGTACAAGACAGTTAGCTTAACCAACAACAAACGGCAAACAACAACAACAACAACAACAACAACAATAACAACAAATATACAAAGCAACAACGCCATGGACCAAAAAAAAAAAAGAAATAAAACGATTTGAGCTGTGGCCAAAGTCGACAATTGGTTACCCTTCACGGCTGATCGATACTAGGCTAAAAGTAGAAAGCATATATGAACAGATCAGAACAATCTAATAGCAGCTCTATTATTCCACTCAGTTGGTCATTGATCATTGATCAACAATAATGTATGAACTGATCACTGAGCTGATCGCAGAAGTGATCATACATAAGATATGAACTTTTTATATAGATTGATCAAAATAAACATTCCATAGAGATTCTCACATCTGATCTGGTCTTATCGAGTGATCATGACATTGATCACATAAACAATATCTCATCCTTCTAGGGCGAAGTACCATTTAAAACTGATCATAGGACCACGAAGTGTCTATAGCTAAAAATACTTCCTACTATATAGTATCACTTCGGCGATCAGTTTTATGATCACTATATATAGTTTACTATATAGTTTTGGACTACATCTACGATCTGTTTCTGGGAGAGGAAGTGAAAGCTCAGTTCGACGATCAGCTGTATGATCATGCAGGTGTGCAGGAATGATCTATGACCACAATAAATACGAAGATCAATGGCAGTTTTACACGATCATTAGCTGAAACTTTGGTGCTCTATAAATATGCCTGGAAAACTGATCACTTAGCCAGAGTCTAACTTGAACCAAATTCAATTTAAGAAATATTTATTGATCAGCAAAATTGATTTATTAGTGAATTATAATTTGTAGGCAAGATCAGCTGAAGATCAGTAGACTAGCATCAGATAAATGTGAAAAATTATTGCTGTAGATTATCGGAGCTAACTCAAATTTCAGGAATTATAAACTTGGAAACGATCAGCACATGGTAGCCCGGCAGCCCAAACAAGTTTTAGCAAAAGTCAACTGATCGGACCGCTTTATCAATGATTTATAATATAACTGCTAACTAGATTGAAAACGATTTATTTGGCCATTGAAAGCAGGCGGTGCAATCTGTTCAAGACAAGCTCACAATGATCGTGCATTGATTTACTGAACATTATCGCGATCTTCAGTGGAGAAAAGATGTGAAATTAACAAATTGAAGAAGTCGGCGCGACAAAGCTAACGCGATCAGTGGAAGATCTTCAGGCGAATGCTTAGAATTTGAATTGCTGACTTGTTTATGGTTGATTCTTCGTGATCATCCATCATGTGTTCGTAGTGGTCATGCCCTAGTCAGGCCTAAAGTTAAAGGGAGTTGCTAGCGAACACTCAATTGGGTTTACTTATAGGTAATATATGCTATCTACAGCCAACTGATCTTCACTAGGATCTGTGGGATCTGTGAAAGCTGATGAGTAAATTGATCGATTGATCGATAACTGATTGATGAACGTTAATGATTGCCTAATATCAATTTTTAGCTCAAGACTCGACTCCCTGCACCTCCAATAGCAACTGATCTATAGTTGAGGCGATGGCTATGTATCATGTGAGCAAGCCAATTGTGTTATGCCTTTGGCCACATCATCCTAAGCTGTGGTCAGGGTATCGAAACAACAACTGCTTATAAATCATTCGACTAACAACAACAGCAACAACAACTGCCCGGCTGTTTGGCTGGTTGCAACGAGTTGTGCTGTGGCAAAGTATCTATTGGATCTATTATTTGACTTTTATGTGCGCATAAATGCGGCGATATGACGACGACGACGACGACGACGACGACTGCAATCGATGCCTTGGCCAAATGTCTGGCCAGGAGTGCAGCCAGTTTCGCGTCGACTTTGGCTCTGGACGAGTTTTCGCAGCCAACTGCAATTGCAACTGCAACTGCAACTGGATACGTGCCACAGCTCAAGCTCCAGACTGCGCTATGCACTTTCATGTTAATTAACAAGAAACTTTTTATCAGCTGCGATTACTCGAATGCCACACAATCCATACACACACACACACAGACAGACAGAGAGAGTGTGTGAGAGAGAGAGAGAGAGAGAGAGAGAGAGAGAGGGAGAGACAAACACACCTAAGCAGACGCCCCCCAACCACCCCCAGCGCAGTCATCATCTGGCGATAAGCTGCGACAGACAACAAATTGTGGCACTTCACTTAGAGACAGACGCCGATAAAATAGCAAAAGAGAAAATGCTGGCCAACAGAATGATCTATAGATCAACTGAATATCTTGTGATCAAAGGAAGCAAGTGAAAATATTTCAGTCGGGCGAAATGAACGGCATGAAACACGTCATGAAGCAGCAGAGTTTTCAATGAATCACATATTGTATTTCAGACCAAAGACCAACGGACCAGTCCGAGCTATCTGCAAAACTGTCAGATCCCAACATTAAAACTTTATGAAAATTAAGTTTACTTTCCGATCTGTGACAACTCTAAGAAATCAAAGTATATATAAAGATTTTGTCACATTTTGTGGCTATAACACGAAAGCTGTAAGGTTTTCATAGCTCCCAGGGATCGCAGCTATGTATATGAGCTGATTATCTTTTATGGCGCTGCTCTAAGCAATTATCTCAAGAATTAAGATTTGTACTAAGCAATATATAACTCTATAAAGCTATGTATATACCTCTCGATTTTTGGCTACACACATTGCAGTAGCTGTACGACCGTAGAAGATACAACTATTCTCAATTTTCCACGCCCCTTTAAGGCTTAGCTAAATACATATAGTATCTATTTGACATGAAATGATATAGAATTTCGCTATTTTCCAGATATTTGCCAGTAGTTGTAAAACCAATAAATTAAAAAATTTGTTTAATATTCTATAATGGTAATCTTGTTACCAAATTTCTAAATTTCCAAATTTCAACTTTTTAACTTAAAAGCCGCAAAATGAGTTGCGCTCTTACGGACATGGGAACTGAGGAACATACCCCTCTTTGTCACTTCTTGAACGCGGTCTGAGCTCTAGGAAGATCGGATACTGCAATATGCACCCATTTTATGACAAAGAACCATGTACAGTATGGGCTGCAGTATGGGCTATACTACTGGAACTTTATTATATAAATGAAATATATATATATATATATACATATATATATATATATATATATATATATATATATATATATATATATATATATATATATATATATATATATATATATATATTATATTTTATATAAAATTAAAAATTAAAATTTATTAAAATTTCGAATATCTAGATATTATGATATATGGGATCTCTGTGAACGGATAGACTCGGCTCGTCATCGTGGTCTAGAATATATAGACTTTATGGGCTCTGGCACACCTGCTTCTGCCTGTTATATACATTTTCACAAATCCATTCTACACTGACATTCCATTTTCAATGTTTAGGATATAAAAATGTTCAGCTTTGAATAATTTAAATTCCATCGAAAGATTGTAATAAAATTTGAAATTTGTCTTTAGAGGGAAGCTAGAATATATATGTGCACCGGGTACGTTGAAATTGGATCAGGTCTAAATAGAATATCAATAAAAATTTAATTTTCATGAATTACTCAAGTCATCGTCTCCTAACTCATGCTCTCTCTTTCTATCTCACTCTAATTGCAGGTATGTTGCAATTTGGTCGTAGTTAAAGCGAGTTCCGGGCTAACGTGTTAAGCAGTGAGCAAAACAAAAGACTTAAGCAAAGAACTTGCCCAGGCGTACAGTGTGGCCATATTTTAGGGGAGACAGCTCGGCCGGAAGCATGGCCTTATTTCCCTCCTCCTCGCGTCCGCGCACGCTCATGGAGCAGCTGTTGGCACGCAAAATTGAAGCCGCCGCTGGTTCCGGTGCCGCTGCCAGTGGTGGAGCTGGTTCCGGTGCCGGGACCAGTGCCGGTGTCGGAGTCGGTGCCGGTTCCAGTGCCGTGCCATTAGCCGCTGCAACCGCCGCTGCTGGCATTGTGAGCAGACTGCGACGCACCGATTCGTTGGACTCCACGAGCAGCCTGGGCTCACTGGCATTCGGCGAGGACGTCTGCCGCTGCGACGACTGCCTGCTGGGCATTGTCGATCTGTACGTGATCAGCGCGGCCGAAGCGGCCAAGAAGAAGGTAGGTGCTGCGGGTGGCCCACAAGCTGATACGATTTAGACACACACACTCTTTCTCTGCCTCTCTCTCTCTCTCTCGCTCCATCTCTCACTAACGCTTTTGCTTTGGCTTTGGGTGTTAGCCGCTAATTAGTTTAGTTGCAGCGCGCAAAAGCTCGCGCTGGGTTCGCAACTTGGCTAAGTCGATCACATTGAAAGCTTTGCGAGATAAGTTTAGGCAGCAACGTCGCCGGCAGCTGCTGAGATAGCAGCAGAGACAGCCGAAACTTTGGCCAAGTCGGCTTCGGTCGCAGCTTGAGCGCTGTTGTCGTCGTTGCTGTTGTCGCATTGAATTATTTGACTGTTGGACCGGTCCGAAAGCTGTTGCTGTTGCTGTTGCCGTTGCCGTTGCTGTTGGTGCTGCCATTGACGTCACAGGCTTTATGATGCGACACACGCCTTGACGCTGACGCGCTTGGCCTTACCTGCGAGTAACAGAGACAGACAGAGAGAGAGAGAGAGAGAGAGAGAGAGAGAGAGTGTGTGTGAGAGAGAGAGAGAGTGAGAGAGATAGAGAGAGAGAGCAGCTCAGGCGTGAAACAATCAAAGGCAGCGAAGAGTACGCGACGACAAGCAGGGGAAAGTTCATTGAAAAATAATTCAAAACTGGAAAGCTGAAGCAGGAGCGAGCGTGCAAGCTTTACAGCTGAGAGAGAGAGAGAGGGAGAGGGTGAGAGAGAGAATTTAGCAGAGTTAGAAGCTTTAGCCAGGGCAACACCTGCGTGCTAAGCTACCGAAAAAGAGGATGACACGAGAGTGCCAAAGCACAACATTTAATGAATGGAGAAAGCGGCTCATTAATATAACTAATATATGTACAATATATGTATATGTTTAAAACAATATAAAACATGACAAATAGTTAATGGAAAATATTCCAATTTATAAATAAGTGATACGAATTACCCCTGCTATAAATAATATTAACAATTATATTACATGTTTAAGTAGGGCTTATCATATCTCTAAGAAAGCAGAAAACAAAAACAAAAACAAAAACTTGTATTTAAATATTCCACCAGCAATGGCAAAGTTTCCAGCGGGCAAGCGCCATTTTAATTTTCGCGCTCTTTTGCTCTGATCCTTTTAGCTGCGCTCATTCTGACGCGCACGCACTCACTCACCCACTCACACACACGCACTCAACTGTTTGCACTATTCTGTGAGCACTCTCACATACAGCTCTACGTCACTGGCGCAGACAGACGCAGCTTGTAATGAGCTTTGCCCGGCGCGCTGCCCAATGGAACGTACATTTGCCGTTTGCATTGTTTGTGTCTGGCTGGCTGGCTGGCTGGCTGGCACTTGGCCTTCCAACACCCAACGGCACCTACCGCTCTCAAAAACACCACCGCCTTCACACACTCGCTCTCTCTGTTTGTGCTCTCTATTTACTGTTATCAGTTGCGCGCGTCCATTGTAGTGAGGACTTCAACGACGCCAGCGTCGCTGCCATCTGCTCATCGCGGACGTCGCGCTGCGTTGCTACTGGTTCAGTGTGGCTCTGACTCTGTGTGTCTGTGTCCCCCGACCAGTTGAGCTTTTGCAGCGATCGCGTGCGGCTGGGCTCTGTCTCTGCATCTGCTGCTACACAGTAACACAACTCTGCTGTTATTATCATTATAACTGCTACCGCTGCTGCTACTACTGTTATTGCTACTGTTACTGTGTTTTGAACCTCAGCCTTAGGCAACGTATTTTCCGCTCGCCGTCGCGCGTTTGCGTTTGCGTTTTTCAAGCCAATGTCTGGCACGCGTCGCGTCCAACGCCAGCAGCTGCAGCAAAGCAAACAGAAACAGTAACTAAAACGACAACAACACTAAACATACGAAATAAAGACAGTCAAACGAAACAAGAACAACCTTAACAACAATAACATTAAACAGAGCTGTTTTGACTGCTTGTTTCCAAAAAGAAAAAAAAAAAAAAATAAAGCACCAAAACCAAAAAAAAAAAGAAACACGCAAAAATTCCAAGTGAAAAAATTTAATTAAATTTCGCCTCGGCTCGCGTTTTTGTGTGTTTTCATTTTGTCTTCTTATTTATTGTTGTTTTTTTTTCGTTTTTTTTTTTTGTTGTTGTTGCTGTATGTGTGTGTTGTGCACTTGTGTATTTTAAGTGTAGTTGTTGCTGTCTTACATGCATATGCATGCATATGTACATACATACATACATATGCATATATATATACATATGTATGCGTGTGTATGCATGTGTGTACATGCGTATTTCTTGTTGCTGCTTGTTTGACATGAAAGCTTTCACGTTGACAATTTTTCTGCTGGAAACACGCTGGAAATTGAAGCGAACGTTGCAAGCTGCGCAGTTGCTGCTGCAGTTGCCGCTACGTTTGCTTCGTCTGCTTCTTCTTCTTGTTTGCTGTAAAAAGTGTTAATTGAAGCACGCGCCGACGCCGACGTACTCCAAAAAGTTGAGCTAGAGCTGCTGGAAGGGCAGCGTGGAATGAGTAGGGGAAGAGCGAGAGGGCAAGACAGAAGGAGTAGAGAGGGCAGAGGAGGCAACGACTCTGCAATGAAATTAATTCAAGTTTATGTAAACATTTCAACGCCGACGTCAATGGAGAATGCTACGCACTGTGCGAGCGTGCGCGCGCTAGAGTGAGAGAGAGAGAGATGGGGTGGGGGTCCAGCTGAGATGTCTTGTTTTGGTTCATCTACGCGCGCGCACCATTTGGGAATTATATAATAAAAAAGATGCTTAACTCGCAACGCGTCGCATTTTTTATTAAACAAATTAAAATTTTTTTTTTTTGTTTTGTCGCAATTTGGCAATTGAGGCCCATTTAGCGCCAACGTCCCAAAAATGGCAAACTCATGTCCATTAGCTCTTACGCATGCCCCGCACCACCTCTACTGTTCTCTCGCTCACACACACAGCTATAATTGCCATCAATCGTTCAATACATATTCGCACGTACTGCTTCAGCCAGACACCCACCCACCCACACGGCGGATGGCAATAGCCAGCCTTAAACGATCTTAATGACGATCATACACACACACACACACACACACACACACACACACACACACACACACACACACACACACACACACACACACACACACACACACACACACACACACACACCCAGCCAGCCCTCTAATTCTATCGCAATTTGTGCGTCAATGCCGACCGCCCGACGCAACTGAAATGGAAAAAGTGTTTACTTTATTAATTTTAAGCTTTCGGCAGTTAAGAAACAAAAAAAAAACACACACACACATAGATGGAGCAAAAAAGTAGCTTTTTCATTGTTATGCGGCGTGAATGCCGCACATTAAGCGCAGTCCGGCGGAACATTGGATGGCTTGAGGGGGAACGGCAGTGGGCGTGGGGCGTGGACTGAAAGGGAAGTGGGGTGGGATCGTTAGATCGGGCATTACGTATCCCCACACCCAGCTATACACCATGTTGTATCTATGGATACATTTGTATCTATTACCACAACTATATCTACAACCAACCGAACATATATATATATATATATATATATATATATATATATATAGATATAGATATAGATATATATGTATCTGGGTCTATATCGGGCTGTCGTCGACGGCATGTGCGAAACTCTTGTCATTAGATAACGAATGGCAAATTACCTATGTGAAGCGTGTTCCAAACAATATATAAAAGAGAACAAGAGAGAGAGAGAGTGAGCGGTGGGGGCGAGAGAAAGAGAGAGAGGCAAAATAATAAAAAATGCATATAAAATGCTGAAGGAACTGTTGGGAAGAATCGGGAAAAATACCAGAAGAGAGTAAAATAGTGGAAAATAGACAAGATACGAAGTAAAACATGGAGAGAGATGGACAAATCTATATAAACTGAGATAATAATATATAGATATATAGGTATATAGATATAGAGGATGAATTCTATTTACATTAATATATAATTAAAGAGATCGATATAGAAAGAAAGACAATTTGAGGAATATCTTAAAGGCAGTGAGAAATAATAGGTTAAAGAGAACTAGAAAGCAAAAGAGAAAGAGAAGGATATGGAGAGAGCTCTTGATATATGGGATTATGTATACAAGCAAAAACAAGAACTTCAGTTACTAACAATACAAAACAATACTACAACCAAAACACTCATGTAGGTTGTATGGGCTCTTCATATCTAAATGGGGCTTACAAACAGTTAAGCAATGCCTGCAAATACGTAGAATAAACAGATAAATGCAAGATGCAAGTGAAAGTGATGTAAAAGAAAGTGCTCGAGAGCGACCAGATTGCAAGTCGTGGAAGTAACGGAAGTGTGAAATGAAGAGAGACGAAAAGGAAGAGAAAGAGAGACGGAGTGAGATATAGGGAGGATATAATAAAAAGATATGGAACAGGAGATGGAAAGAGAGACAAAAATAGAGTACGTGAAATATATAGGAGAGAGAGAGAAAGAGAAACACTGAGAAATATAGGCGACGAAAGACTGATTGATTGAAATATAGAGAAAAGAGAGTTTATAGCTAAGGACACTTGCAGTGCAAAATATAGAGAAAAGCTAGATTCATCTATAGAACAGATAAATATTTTGAAAGGCGAGTTTGGTCAAGGAACATCGATATACGAGTATACATATATATATATATATATATATATATATATATATATATATATATTTATTTGGCTTAAGATGATTTCAACGATATCTGAATCGTTTGTCTATATATTTATATATATTCTAAATATCTTTTCTAAATAGAAAATAGCCAAATCGATTGTAAAATCCGCATTTGGCAATATTTTAAAACATTATGAGTCGAGAAATCGGAAGAAAAATCGAAAAATCGCGAATTCATTGAGATGCTCTCCAGGCGATAGGCCCTTTATCAGCAGTCGTTGCACACGGTTCAGTTTCAATCGACCGCAATACAAGCGAAATTTCTAGTATGTACTAAAAATATATGTGAGTATTATAATATATATATACATATATATTTATGTAGTCATGTATAGAGTGCCTGTTTATACGGACGTTTAGACGTGTGTCCAGCTGCACTCTATCTGTGTGTCCATCTCTCTCTCTCTCTCTGGATTGCAGCTGCAGTTTGCTTGTTCCGGTATATCTGGATGCTTTCATATCGATCGGCCTACTTATAGTCGCCATATTGTGGCCTATATGCGGGGCACACACACCCGTACACACGTACACGTACATACAAAAGGTGCCGCATTCAACGTCGATGTTCCAAGGTTCCCAATTGTGGTTGTGGCTGTTGTTTCGTTATCGCCTCGCACAATGACGTCAAATGTTTCGGTGCGAAGAGCACAGCAGTAGTATATAGACAGGCATTGAAGGGACGAGGAGGGGGGTAGAGAGAGAGAGAGAGAGAGAGAGAGAGAGAGAGAGAGAGAGAGAGAGAGAGAGAAAGAGAGTAAGAGAGCAAAGCAAAAGAAATTTCAGTATACAGTGATCGCTCGCTAATAAAGGAAACTTCCGCTAATTACAATTGTTCCTAAAATAGAAACTTAATTTCAATACATGCGCCATGCACAGGCGAAGACATTTTGCAGGCCTATCATTTATAGCCATTGTTTATTGTATATTTTAGGTAATATCCGTATCAAAGGTGATCTAAAGGCCTCTGTGCCTACCTAGAGATATGTCCAGCTTCTTATCTATCCATCTAGTGTCGCATGATAGGTCTGTCTATTTATCTTACTCTCTATTAGAAATATATTATATTATATCTTTCAATTTAAAAATCGGATGACCTAGTTCTGTATAGATCTATCTACTAATTCTATATTTTGTTCTTGGTATAAATATTTTTGTAATTAACAATCTTCTCTTCTATAGATCTATATTCCGGTCAGTCTATCATTCCCTTTATTTAACTATGAATGAAGTCTAAACAACTATCTTTTTTTATTTCTATCCATCTCTTTATCTCTTATCTTTCTTCCTAATAACTTACCTATCTTCTTTATTCTACTTTCTTCTATCTATCTTTCTTTCTTCTATCTGTCTATCTACACTTACTACATACCGCTCTTATTATCTGTTTTATCTATCTATTTTTTCCTTCTTCCTCTATCCATTTATTTATATATTTTAATAATTCTACTATTCATCTATCTTGATTTCTATATATCAATTCCATTTTCTTTCTATCTAATTAATTTATCTAAGTCTTCTTCTTTCTTTAAATCTTCTATATATATATATATATATATATATATATATATATATATATATATATATATATATATATATATATATATATATATATTTAGTTTCCTTTATATCCAACTCTTCCTCTATCCTTGTTTTCCATGCATCCATCTTTAAATATCTACCTACTTTCCTATTTCCTATCTAATCTATTATTATCTCTATTAAAACCTGACATCGACATAGCTTATGTATTAAAATTCAATTTATCATAACAATATCTATCTGTAGCCTGGTATCATAGCAATATATATCGTAACAGTATCTATCTGAAGTCTGCTGGTTATACAACATTTATATTTACTGCATGGCAAAACTTGTTAGTTTCAGTCTGTATCAAGTATATACATAGCTGCATATAGACACGACCTGTCAGATCGAATTGAAAGGGTTTCTGGAACTCGAAAATTGTTCCAGTTTAGCGAGCAATCACTGTATTTGGCATTCAGTGCTGGTGTTGATTGAGTATGTGTGTGTCTTCTATATGTAACTGGATAGCTGCGTTTCCATTCTTGATACTCTATTGTTGTTTTCGCTGTTGTTGTTCGCATTACCATTTCCATTATTATCATAATGCGGTTGTTGTTCGCTTTTGCCTTGCCCCCGACTCGGCTTGGGCCGTTTAGTTCCGATTTTGGTTGGTGTTACGTATTCCAATTTTCTTGTTTTGCGGTTAAAGAGTTCACACACACAAACGCACACAGGCACACGCACCGTTATGTATTTTTATCTAAGGTGGTTTTGGTGGTTTTGCAAGCGAACCACAGATGGTGGTGCCGAGATGCCAGCACGCTCCTACCCAATGCCTACTTAGATGCGTGCGCTTCGTTTGTTGTTGCTCTCGCATACATTTGTATTAAATTTAATCAATTTTGATTGATGTATGCGTCGATGCAACAACCACAGTGACATCGACATCGACAACCACAACCACAACCACACTTCGACAACAAATCCAAAAAGAAAAAAAACCAAGCACAATTCTCTTTCAGCTGTTTTTGAGTTAGAGCCACACAGAATAGCTGATGCACTGCCTATATCTAAATGATATATAATATATATATATATATATGTATTATTTGTAGCAGCCACATCGTGGGGGTCTAAGCTCCTGGGCCGAGGCCTAAAGTATTCGCTAAAGCAATTAGGGCGCGTTTTGAGTTTTCCTTCTTTCAATTCAGCTCAGAGCACCAGCAAAGTCTCTCAACTCAGTTTGTTAGACATGCCTAAGGTTTATTTCTGGATCTGTCATGCAATTAGAAAGGTGTTAAGTGCTTGATAGAGAATAAACAGAAGCTAATATGATGTCTAAATCATATTATAAAGTCGTTTAACTGTCCGAAATTAAAAGTATATTTAGCTAGGACATAAAGCCCTAAGAAACTTGTGAGAGGAGCAAGCGTGAAAGATGTATGGAACGGGTATGAAAGGAAGAGAGAGGCATAGAGTAAGAGATAGAGAGAGCGAGGGAGAGAGATACAGAGAGAGAGAGAGAGAGAGAGATATAGATAGAGAGAGAAGGAAGGGAGGAAAGACAGATAATCATAAAGAAAGTCACAAAACAATTCAAGAAGAGCAGGGCGGAAGGCCCAATGTCTCTCGTTTTTCTCTGGTTGTATTTTTCTCTATCGCTCTTTCTTTCGCCCCTTCTCTTTATCTCTTTCGTTCTATTTCTCCCCCTCTCTGAATGCTCTTTCAGTTTCTGTTTGTCTCTGCTTCTATATCTCTCTTGTATCTCCTTCTCTCTCTCAGGTATATCGTTCTCTCACCCTGTTTATTGCTAGCTTTGCCATTCACTCGCTTTCTATCTCTTTTTTTCTCTATCCAGCATTTGCTGCCAGAACTCTGTAGCTCTCTCTCCCTCTCTCTCTCCCTTGCTTTGTTTCTCAGCTCAAAAACAAGAGGAAAACTTGACTTGACAGTAAAGTCTCAAATATTGTCACATTTAATGACATATTTGCAGTATATATATTTATATAGTGTACTTGTAACACGCCACATTTCAAGTCTCAATTATTTTGTTTCAATGACGAGGCGCAAAAACTAAGCGAAAGAGTATTGGAGAAGCTAGTTGCCTCGACCGTTGCCGGTGGGTCGTTCGGTGGGTCAATTGTGGTTGGCTAAGGCGCGAACAGGTTCGCAAATGCGCAGAAATCAATCAAATCGAATGCAGCAACAAGTAAAAAGCGACAAGTAACAAGTAACAAGCAACAAGCAACAAGCGACAAGCGACGGCAACAAGCATTGATTCTTAGACTTTTGGGTTTTTCTGTGCAGTTGTTGTGCCCGGTTGAGACAGTGCGTCTGATGCGTAAGTGGTCGTCGCGTGGACGCCCGTCACATGTCGTGTAAAATGTCCGTGTGCGCACTCACACGCCCGCCCGCAGCCGCCGCCGTAAGCAGTGCGAATAACGTTAACGGACAAACAGGAGCAGCGACGTCGCCAACGACACCGCCAACGCCACCGCCGTCGCCGCAGGTGCGCATCTACGAGGACTTTGACAGGATGAGCGCCAAGGAGGTGTACTACAATGAGGCGGGAAAGAAGGTAACGGTTAAGCTGCTACATTTCCCGGACGTTCTGCCGGAGGACATTGCCAAGCTGCGCTTCGATGACGAAGATGATCACAATGCCGATGCCGACGTGGACGACGATGATGGCGTCGATAGCGATGCGGGTCGCTCGGCCAACAGCAGCGCCCCCATCGGCACCAGCAAGACACCGCCCACCGCCGACAGCGATGACGGTGACAGTGAGACCGAAAAACCTGCCCTGGATAGCAATGGCAACGCCGCAGCCACCGGCGCCATCAAGAAGGTCTTCCGCCGCAAGCTATCCGGCAACAATATGCAGCCGCGCAAATGCAGCCTGGCCTTTGCCCAGGCGCATGGCATCAAGCAGCGCGCCGAGAAGAAACTGTCGATGCCCACCATCAGCATCACAGCCAATCCGGGTGAGCACGTCAGCCTGGCGGGCGGACGCAAGCTCTCGCAACAGAACTCGCTTCCCATGGCAATGATGATGATGGCACCGCCGCGGCGCAGTCATTCGCCGTTGGGTCAGAGTCTCTGCCCCGGCTACATACAGTACTCGAAATCGCTGCTGGAGGTGCCCATGCCCAGGGACTACGGCTACGCCAGCAGCGATGATTTAAGCTCCGAGTGGGACTCAGATGTGTCCACATCAGCTGCCTCGTCCGCAGCAGCAACGGGCTCCGGCTCAGGCGCTACCGGTGCGTCCACAGCAAGCGGCACGAAAAAGGTAAGACCAAGCCCGGCTGCTTTGCGCTCATCCGGCATTATCCGGCGCATTCACATCACAGGCCTCACCTTTAAAACATTTATCCAGTGGTTAAGTGCGTTATCCGTCTACTATCATCTGACATCTACTTGATATCAAGCATTCTCTGAGCACATCGATCGCTGTCATTGGCTACGCTTGCAAAAATGTATCCGGCGCAGTTGGATAATAAACAGCACAGATTCAATGCATAAACACTTTAATTAAGTGCTGATTTGATAAATACCAATCGTTTATCCAGTTGCTATTTAAGCATTGACGTCATTAGCCACACGTCAAGATCTACCCGCATCCGCAACTATCCGGTGCTCTCCGGCGCATATCCGATACTAATCTACTACAATTCAGCTCTAAGTTTGTACTCACTTATATGACATTGACCCTAGATTTATATGTATCCGCTTCAATGCAGCACTATCTAGTGTTATCCGATTCTTTTTTAAATATGTATATATTATAAAAGCCCCTTGCTACGTGCATATCGGCATGCTGACCTCATTGAACCCGCAACAAGAATTTACCGACATCACTTGAGGCATGTTTTCTCTTATCCGCAGCTTATCCGGCGCTTACCTGACAATTACTGAGTAGTAACTTAAGTACGTAAGCGTTATTATTATTGATCTTACAACTGTTACTCACCTCAAGAACTATCCGGCGTCATTCGACACTTATCCAGCCGTCACTTACCACTTAAACAGTAGTTACGTAAGCACCGACGTCATTATAGATCTTATAACTGGTCCCGTTTTATGCCATAAGCTTTTATCGCCTTGTATTCTTAATGATGCCCGAGTGGAGAGGCGGGTCCACTGGAAGTGCTAACAATTCACGTTTTCGTTGAATCGTGTTATTGAAGTGCCGCCATCTAACGAGCAATTACAACAGTCACAAGATAACGTTTCGGTCTTCTGTTTTAGTTTTCCTTTTCATATATAAAAATGTAACTGTTTTATCTGTTTGGTTCTTGTCTTTCGGTAGAGCTCCGGCTGGCGGAAAATACGAAACATAGTGCAATGGACGCCATTCTTTCAGACGTACAAGAAGCAGCGCTATCCATGGGTGCAGCTGGCGGGTCATCAGGGCAACTTCAAGGCCGGTCCTGAGCCGGGCACCGTCCTTAAGAAACTCTGCCCCAAGGAGGAGGAATGCTTCCAGGTGCTCATGCTGGATGTCCTGCGTCCATACGTGCCCGTCTACAAGGGTCAAGTGACCAGCGAGGATGGCGAGCGTAAGTCACATACTTTCTAGAATACATAAATGATTGACGAACTGACTGATAATGATTGACTTACTTCTTTTTGTGGAATCGAATGATTAGATGATGTATTTTCCTTGCGATTGATTGCATTACTCATTGATTGATTGACGGCTTACTACTGATTGACTGATTGGCTGTATGACTGAGCAACTAAAAGACTTGATCGCTGATTAAGTGGCTGATTAGCTGATTAACTCACACTCTGACTTACAGACTAATTGATTGATTGACTGATATGGCTATATGTGGTCAAAAATTTGTCTTAATGGGCAGTGTATGCTAAATGAACTGGTTATTAATTGATTGACTGATTGATTTTTATTTCAACTGATTGAGTGCATGATTAATTGACTGATTGATAAAGTGATTGATCTGATTCTGCTTGACAATATTAGTGCTTGTATTGAATGTATATGCGGATTGATGAATGGGTTGATTGATTACTGATTGAGTGACTTATTGATGGCTAACTAAATGATTGAAGGCTGTATTATCAATTGACTGATTGATTCACACACTGACTAGCAGACTGATTGATTGGCTGATGAGTATCCTTCTGATTGATCAAATCAGCGTTTACAGATTGATTAATTGATGGATTTATGCCTGAATTGATTGAGATCTATCCTAATGATAAATCACTCAATACCTAAGAAGCTTAAAGACTTAAAGCTGACGATCGTAACTGATTGTGATTGACAGATTGATTACTCGATTTTGATTGAAGGTGTTGATTGATCAAGTTAGTGATAGATCAAGTTGACTTTCAATGGGTCGATTGATTACTGATTGATACTGATTGATTGACTGTCTTGTATAGCAGTTTGACGACTTACTAAATGATTGATGGCTGCCACAGTGACTGATAGCTGATTAATTTAGGTTTTAGCTGATAAACTACTGCCTAAATGCTAGATTGGTAATGCTGGATCACTAATGGAATACAAATCTTTAGAGCTTGTTGAGTCTGATACACAAACTAATTGACTAACTGATTGACTGAACTAGCTAGCTAACTATTTGAGATATATGCTGACTAGTTTGTTATATACATATTTACTATTATACACATTACTTTCAGTCTATCTGCAGCTGCAGGATCTGCTCAGCGACTATGTGCAGCCATGCGTCATGGACTGCAAGGTGGGTGTGCGCACCTACCTGGAGGAGGAGCTGTCCAAGGCCAAGGAGAAACCCAAGCTGCGCAAGGACATGTACGACAAGATGATACAAATCGATGCCCAGGCGCCCAATGCCGAGGAGCACGCGGCCAAGGCGGTGACCAAGCCACGCTATATGGTCTGGCGAGAGACCATCTCGAGCACCGCAACGCTGGGTTTTCGCATTGAGGTAAGCATTCTGGAGCTCCCTCTGCTCGGCTGCCATTTCCTAATCACCTCTATTATCTTCCATTTATTTTGCAGGGCATCAAGAAGAGCGATGGCACCAGTTCCAAAGATTTCAAGACGACCAAGTCACGCGAACAAATCAAATTGGCCTTTGGCGAGTTCCTTAGCGGCCATCCACATATTCTGGTGCGTTTTAACTCAGACCATATTCAATTTATATATTATCTCTTGCCAGACTGAGGATAGGGTGTCAAATTGATGGACTAAACCGCAGTTCTTCCCATCAGGCTTTCCGTAGGGTCATGGTTTTGCCGTGTTTAGGCTAAAACTTTAAAAATTGTTAGGAATGGGCTTAATGTTTGTATGCAAATGTATGGATCAAGTAGATGGCAGGTCCCATTCTATTCATATATATTCTCAATTGGCACACGACGAGTAAACCGTGACGGGTCCTTCTGTCCGCCAAAGCTTGGACTTTCTAATTTACTTATATGCAAAAAAGTATTTTAACTAATAGTCTTGTGGTATGGCAAATAAAGTCCATCTCGAGTAAATATCAATAATTTTAATAAATAATTTCCCATTGTAAACCTCTGGGCATGCAGGTATGCAGGTATCTCCTAGTCGGAAACTCCTTATTAAAAAATAATTGTTTCAAATGACTATCCGAATATGAGTTCAGCTAATTCAATGTTTTTCTATTGCAGCCACGTTATATACAACGCTTACGAGTCATACGGGCCACCTTGGCCGTCTCTGAGTTCTTCCAGACGCACGAGGTGATCGGCAGCTCGCTGCTGTTCGTCCACGATCAGACGCACGCCAGCGTTTGGCTAATTGACTTTGCCAAGACGGTGGCCCTGCCGCCACAGATGAGCATCAATCATTATTCGGCCTGGAAGGTGGGCAACCATGAGGACGGCTACTTGATTGGCATCAACAATCTCATTGATATATTCGTCGAGCTGCAGGCGGCCAATGATATGGAGTCGGCAATGGGCACTACATCGGGTTCCGGTTCTGGTTCTGGCTCTGGTTCCGGTTCGGGCTCTGGTTCTGCTTCCGGTTCAGGCTCGGTTTCACCAGCGCCCGCTTTTAGTGGCCAGGAGGAGGAGCCCAGCAAAATGTAAAGAGCAAATCAAGAAAACAATCTAACATTATATATATATATATATATATATATATATATATATATATATATATATATATATATATATATATATATATATATATATATATATATTTATATATAACTATTTAGTTTACGATTATACTGAAGCGTTCCATGGGGCTGCGCCCCACCAAGGACATTTCCTAGCACATTCCACAGAAATGTGTTAAAAAAAAAAACAAAACAAAATCAAATCAAATCAAATATCAAATATCAATTAACCATAATCCAAACTTAGTTGTATGCATATATATATATATATATATATATATATATGTACTTTTTTTTGTTTTTTTTTCTCCGCTCCCTTTAACCCGTTAAGTTTAAAATCAAAGACTGAACAACAATATGCGTATACCCATATATATATATATACATAGATATATACATATATACTCACAGATATATACACACATACATGCATATATATATACATATATATACCCACTCGTATATATATACACATATATAGTAAAATTCGTTGTGCTCCTGCATTGCTGCTGCAAAGCGTAGCAAAAATTTTTAACACCAAGAAAAACAACAAAAAGTTCAAGAACTACTTACTTATAATGTTATTAAATTTTATGTGTATTCGATTATCTACTAATAACTACCTACTAATTATGTGCACTATTAAAACTCATGTAAACCGTTTAACAAGTAAAACTTATATATTTTTTTCTTAAATCTCAATGAACATTTCGATTAATATGTTTTAATTATGCTAGAATTTATGGTGCGGGCCTGAAAGTAGGCAACAGATTTTTCGATTTAGCTTAAGTAAAAGTGGAGAGCGGAAAGTTCAGTTGGATATATTGATACACACCGTGCAGTTGCTATTTATGTTGACGCCCACCGTTCAAAAGAGAATGATAAAAAAAAGTTATCCGCCAATTCGTCTTCTAGTGGCATCTGGATGATATTTCGTCTCGCATTTATGCCGCAGCCCTAAAAGTAGGCAACATAATTTTAAATTCGTTTTTACTGCTGCAGTCTTCAATAAATGTGATATGCGCTGATTTTTGAGTGTTGATAGAGATACTTCAGCGTGTCATCTGCAGCAACATGTGGCGACTTACTCCGACTGAGATGGTAGGTTCGTTCTAGCGCCTCACTGATACGCCTGATTTGCAGATGTACCCGGACATGTTCGAGCTGTCCGGTGGCCTCGTTATCGATCGTTTACTCAAGGAGCATACTGGGTGAGAATGGCGTTGCATAAAGTTGGACTTTGGGGTAGACGAGAGGACAGTGCTGCGTCTTGAGAGATCTTAAAAACTGCCAGATGCGATCCTGCGGACAGAAGCTGTTGTCTGGAAGGAAAGAGCTGTGACTGAGCATATATTGTAACCAGAAATGGCACATGGTCGGATTTTATACCTGGAATTGTCAGTCAGTCAGTCTCCAACGCCTGTTACGTGTTATCGCTCTATTGGGCTCCAGTAGCCAGGATGGCATATGTCAATACACCTTTACACCAAATACTGCCTCTCCGCGTTGTAGTTAGTAGTTGTTGCTACTTTGGCTTAGAAGCTGGGTAATATCCTGCAGGCAGAGATCGCTGTGTGATGGGCAGTAGATCGGCACTAGGAATGTCTCATCAGTGGATGCTGGGCGGCTAATGGCTAAAGATGACTGCAATGGCTGTAAAGGTGTGTGTGTGTCAGTGTTGCCCAAGCCAGAGGCAGTTGGTTCCTCCACCATGGGCCTGGTAGTGTTCATATAGATAGATTTTTAGTGTCTTTCTGCTATAAGGCTTATATCTATTTTGTTTTGTAGGAGAACAACTTGTATGGCCTGCGCTTTGTTACGCAAGCACATTATTTGGAGCTAAGCCTGGTTATTAGAGCCATTAGCCTGGTCATCACTGTTGCTTGTTGGGATTGCACCTCACGCACGGCTCTGAGCTCGTCATTGATTGCATCGAACTGTCTCTGCTGTTTCTGTAGAATCTCCATGATGCCCGCTTCAGTCATGCAAGCGGCTGGCTGTGGCTTATCTCCTCGCACTGCCTCAGCATATGATATTCCCATCGTGGGCTGAGCACCGCTCATATTGTTGCTCGGGAACTGCGGCTGAGCCACTTCAGAGCGGCGCTGTGCAGCGTTAAAGAACTTTGCCACGTGCCGTTTTCTTGCTTGTTGCCGCGAGTTATATATCCGCTTGTACGTGCGGCAGCCCCTGTAGTTGGCGGGATGATCCTCCTCGCAATGGACGCAGATTGGAGGCAGGTCCCTTGATCGCGTGCATTCCTTGGACTCGTGCATCCCGGCGCACCTCACGCACCTAGGGTCCTTATGGCAGTAGCGCTTTGTGTGCCCAAATTCCTGGCAACGGTAGCACTGAATTAAATAGTTGAATTTCCTTGGTAGTTCGATTGTGCATCGTTGACGGGCAACGCAACGCAAATTGTGGATTTCCTTATTGTTTTCGGCCTGCTCCAAGTCAACGAAGAAGATGTTTAGTGGCGTCTTGTAAAATCGGCTCAGCGGGTTGTGGATGTTGACCACTTTATGCCCCTTTGCGTAAAGCTCGTTTTTAATATCATCCACATCCGTGCTCGAGTGGAGTCCTTTCATGCAAACCCTGTAGGGCTTGTCTTCCTTCAGCTGGTAGCAGTGGAACTTCAGGCCAATGTTTGCGAAGTGACTCACCACTGCTCGGTAGTCATCGCTGGAGTCCGTGAGCACCGCCATGTTGTTCCTCTTTGGCTTGATAATGTAGTGCAATGGGTCTATAGCTCTGTCTATTATTTGCTGCAGCAATGAAACCGACAAAATTTCAGGGCACCAAATAGGTGGCGGTCGTGACTTCGGTTTCTCCTCTGGCGGCGGCTCAGTAACTATTGGAGCTGTTGTCATTTCGTATTCTTCACTGTCGTCCTCATCCAGCAGCGCAAAGCGGTTGTGGGTTACTGCTTGCGCTGCTTTGCTAGTGCTTGGGTGATCAGACATAGCTAACAAAGTTTTTCTAATGTATTTTGCCGTTTTTTTCTGCTTCCGCTTGCTATTCGTGGAGAGCGGCTCGGGGATGAGTGCCATTTCAATTGCCTTCAGCGCCGAGAAATTGGACTTGGCTCTTAGCTCAGCTATGCGCGCATCTAACATGAGTTGCATTTCTATCATCCTATCGGCCTCATTCTCAGCCGCGTACATGTTGGGTTTATGTACTCCAACTGCTATCGTGGACACAAACCTGTTTCTCCTTGCAAATGCTCAGCTGTTTGGCACAGGTGATTTGCTCAGCTGATTAGCTCGTGGCCGCCGGTGTCAGGCCGGAGCCCCACTCCACGAATGTTCTTAAGCAGCCAAGGATACTCTGCAATTCACTGCATTCAAGGTCACCGAGGCTTTTGCGAGACACTCTACTATCACTACCCCACCAATGCAGGGTTTGTTTAATTGTTTTTATTTGAACTACTTCAGCTCAAGTTTTTTTTTTTTGTTTTTGCAGAACAGGTGTGTACACTTTGAAGGCTATACGACTTGTGAAGCTCTCCTGCGTATGGTCTCTTAACAGTTAATTGTCAATTGTAAAGCGCGCTTGATAAAACTGCAATCGAAGGCCGCAGCTCCACAGCTCCGCAGCTCCGTAGCTTGCAGCTTCTGTTCCACTTGTATTTTTAGCTTTTACGCTTTGGCATTGAACTACATAAAGTACATTTTTCGTAGCATACTTTTTGGATCACTCAATAAATATGAAGCTAAATGGCTGTAGCACTGCATATAAATAATTCATAAATAATTCATTAATTTTAATCGTCACATTTAAGCAAACATTAAACAAAAAAACGAAATCACTGCAAAGTTTAGGCGCCACACGAAAGCTTTTGCTCTGCGCTTACTCTCACAAGTGCTCGGGCCACCAAAATTGGCACACTTTTTGCCACCGCGTATAAAATACCAACATGCTGGTATTTTTCGAGAGTCTGGTACCTTTCCCCTGCATTGGCGTGTTTTCGTGCTTGCCTGGCTGCGGCCACATTGTTTATTAGTTAGTTAATGTTTGTTGCTGCGCGGTTGGCACGTCGCGCGTTACCACGCGCACGCATCGAGCTGTTACACTTGTTTCCCGTTTTAAAAATGTTTCCTGCTGCATTTGCGCGCAGTTGACGTGCATTTTAAATAAATTCAAATAAAACGCGTGCGTTGATTTTTTTTCGATTTTTTTTTTTTTTTGCTTCTTTGGATAATCAGTGTGGTAATTGTTTTGCTCAAGAGTTTTGGTTCTGTTGCTGGAGTGCGAGCCGTCGAATATATTTAAAAATAATACACAGAAAAGCGCATACACACATGCACGTGTATGCACAGTCTCACATATATAAATTCATATATATTTACATTTATTTATATGTGTATAAATACTTGAGTGAGTAGCGTCTGTGACTGTTAAAAAAAGTTTCTGGTTTCGTTGGCGCGACAACAAGAACAACAGCAACAACAGCAACAACAGCGGCAGCAACAATAAATAAAACTTCAATATGCGCCGACCGGCCTTCGGCGCAGAATATTAACAATATATTGTACATATGTACATATGTGCATGCGTCTGTATGTATGCATGCGTAGACAACAACCACAACAACAACAACAACAACAATTGTCACGCACCGCAAGGGGCGCGGGGGGGGCGGCACACAAAATTGTAAAAGCATCTCCGCTCGCACTCCCTCTCTCTCTCTCCCTCACCCTCTATGTGTATCTCTCTCGAAATTGCCTGCGGTCTGAGTTAAAGGCAAAAAGGCTAAAAT
Source organism: Drosophila fulvimacula (assembly GCA_035045555.1). NCBI lineage: Eukaryota > Metazoa > Arthropoda > Insecta > Diptera > Drosophilidae > Drosophila > Drosophila fulvimacula. Next base: position 476,753 of record JAWNOX010000018.1, on the reverse strand, counting down.
AGCTCAAACTATAATCACACACACACACACACACACACACACACATCCAGTCACTCACTGACACGGACCTACTGAGGAGAGCAGCAAAGCGGGCGCGGGAGGGAGAGAGAGAGAGAGAGCATCAGCATTGAGCTTGAGCCGTGCGTAAAGAAATCAAAAACAAAAAAAGGCAAAAGCAAATAAAACAAAAATCGTGATTAATATATATATATATATATATATATATATATATATATATACTTTTTTTTTTGGTGTGTGCTTTGTTTTTGTTTTCTTGTGCTCTTGAATCGGGCTTTTGTTAAGCTTTTAATCAACAAAATTAAAAGAAGGCAGCAACAACAACAACAACAACAACAACACAGACAGAGACAGAGACAACAACAACAACAAGTGGGAATTTTAGACTAAAACTCGACGTCAAATCAGTTTTGTTTGCTTATTTTATATATATATTTTTTTCTTGGTCGAAGACAAGTGCAATAAAACCAAAATATATGGCAAATAAATAGCAACAAAAGCCGACGGAGACAACAAAATCAATATTCAAATTAAGCAGCAGCAGCAGCCGCAGCAACAACAACAGCAACAACAACAATAGTTAGCAGCAGCAGCAGCAGCAGCAGCAGCTATTCGACAACTTGTCGATAAGCCGAAAGATAACGAGCCGCAGCAGCAATAGCGAACCGGAGAGAGCCCAAACCAGAGCGCGAGAGAGTCAGCGCGCGCCTCAGGCAGAGAGAGAGAGAGAGAGAGCGCGAGCGCGTGGTGGCAGCATCCCAAAAGGAAACGTTAACACCACCCACCCGAAGTCCGCCCAGCAGCAATCATGGGACGTCGCACGTATCTGAATCGAGCCTATGCAATTTCCTACCCCAGTCGCGTCGAGGGCTGGCTGGACGTGTGCGGTAAGCATAAACCCCCCTAAGTACGCAATCCTTGGGCCCGTAACCACCCGCACCCCCACCCTGAATTGGAATCTACTTATAGCTATTTATAGATCTAAGCTTACCCTAAAGATCCTGAGATACGCATTGAGAGGCTGCGAACTGCAGTGGCAGCGAGCAAATGTTTTAAGGACAAATGACTCGTTCTTATACTGTATAAGATGTTGTCTTATACACTGTAGAATATGTGCTGTGTGGATTAGGATTAGCAGATTTAACTGGTTTTTATATGAAACAGAAATCATCGTATATATATATATTTCTTATACCTATCCATTTTCATCTATATCTATCTCATATATCTTTTCTCTCACTTCAAGGAAGCTATTCTCACTTCAAGGAAGCTATTTAGCGATATAGATATGTATATATATATATATAGATAGTTTTACATACGTTATATATAAATATATACAATATTGCATCTATGGATATTTATCTGTATCTTATATTCTTCTGTGAACTCTTACCAAAGAAGATGTACGACATATTCATAGAAAGATATAGTTAAATAAGTGATTGGCATATATGTCGTCTATCTAGGTTAGAACAAGGCAAGTGTGGACTCTATGACTCGCATATCTATATATTAACTATATGTATATTCGATGACATCATTAATATCATTTAAAGTATATATACATTAATGACCATATGTATATATAATCCAACTTGGCCTAATTCCCATTTCACATCCGTTTTAAAAAAGTTCCAAGTAGAGCTATCTGCAAAGTACATCGAGTTTATACAAATGCACATCCAGATATACATGTTGTAGTAGCTTAAGAACAGAGTCAATTTAGAATCTAGTTTTATATAGAGATTTAGATATGGATTAGTCTTGAGAGTGAAGTTGCTGAGCTGGACGAGAGATGGTGGTAATGTGATGTGGTATTTGGTATGAGACTTTATATATATATATATTTGTGCTAAGAATTATTATTATTCATTCCAAAATTTGAGTTATTTGCTAATCGAGAAAGACATAGATGTTTCCCATGCCACACTCCCCTCAGGTGAAAGTTCATGTAATTGCATTCAATACAAACTTTGAGGAGCTATCAACGCCTGCTAATGGGATCTGCTGCTGCTGCTGCTGCTGCTGCTGCTGCTGCTGCTGCTGCTGCTGCTGCTGCTGCTGCTGCTGCTGCTGCTGCTGCTGCTCAGCGGATGTTCGCTCCAATTTTCGATGATCGAAAAGGCAATAAAAATGTGAAACATAAAATTAAAGCAAACCTATTAAAAGATGCCAAGTCAGAGAGAGAAAGAGAATGAGATGATAAAGCGAAAAATTTCAATTTGAGTCAAAATTCTGCATATTTGCCTAATTTAATTTGGCTGACAACCCTAGAGTGGCAACTCTATGTGCAGGGTGGCAGCTCAGCTCAGCTCAGCTCTCTGTTGCGGATGCAGTTGTATTTATCTATCTCACCCACACACTCTCTTCCTCTCTGTCTCTCTCTCTTTGAGCACCTGTGCAAATGCAAGCAAAGCTGCTACGCTTGGGAAAACTCAACAGGGCTGCCTCAACAACAGCAACAACAAGAGTTTGGGCAGGTTGTCACTGTTTGTTGTTGTTGTTGTTGCTGCTGCTGCCGTTTGCCGTTTGCCGTTATCTGGTATTAGCATTTTTACCTGTCGCTCATCCGTTGCACTTTATTGCAGTTGTTGCTGCAGTTCGAGGGGTTGCTTGGTCCGCAAGGCCAAATACACAAGCACAAACACACTCAAACATCAGACACACACACACACACTCTCTCTCACACACACACACATTTGCATATACACGCTAACTAATTCTCTTTCGAAACTGTTCTTGCATTTCCTTTATGTTTATAAAATTCTTAAAAAAAAATCTGATTTTTATTGCACATAAGTAAAGCTATAAAACCAAAGAAAAATAAGTAAAAACGTTGCAATAGGGCGTTACCGACTGCATTTTAGAGCTCTAGCACCAACTTTCCATACCCCTAAGAATCAGATATATTTTGGCAAATCAATAAAAAAGTTCATCGCAAACTAATTCGGTAAAGTTAAAATTTTTTAATTCTTAAACTGTATTAGATATGTATATGGAGTTTTCCCTGAAGTTCCACGCTAATGATCTAAAAAAAAGAAATATATATATATATAATATAAATTTAATTGAAAATTAAATTTTAAATGTTAACCATATATACTATATATACATAGTATATATGATAAACATTACAAATTCCCAACTTAGATTAGTATTGTTACAGTAAGTCGTAGAGTTGTATCTAATGTAATAAATTTATATAAATATAAAGTATTTCACATTCTAGAAATTGAATAACAACCAGCTCTATTGTTGCTTAATATTAATAACAATAATTCATGAAACGAACGTCAAAGGAAACACTGTGATTAGCCCGCACAGAAATCACAATATAAATTTCATTATTATTGAAAGCTTATGCCAAACAGTAGTTCCAATATCCATTGTATTGGCTGAGGTAACGACAATGGAGAGACCCAATTTCTCAAGGCGTATATGGGTGTGGGTGTGGCTGCTAAGGTTTTACAATGAGCCATAGAGCAGCTGACTAGAAAATTTCAGATGAATTTTACAGCTGTAAAAAAGTTATTGATGTATCAAAATTGTGCGGTAAATGTTAGAACTCTCTGTCTAACGCCCTAACAATCTCCCTCCCTTCTTACCTATAAGAAATTTATACTGTTTATAAATATCTATGAGCTTTATTGAACTACTGTTATCATATTATCCCCATGATAAACTAGACGGTAAATGCAAATTCTTTTCCTCTTTCTCTCTCTCTCTCTCTCTCTCTCTCTCTCTCTCTCTCTCTCTAAAATTGTATGGGATTTGTTTTGTTTTTAAGAGTGTATGGCATTAACTTAACTCTCGTTAGCAACATTAAAGTATTTTATCCTCATGGTAAAGTAGGTGGTAAATTGTAATACTCTTTATTAAAGTTTTTTTTTATTTGTCATTAACTTAATTCTAACTCAAGTTGCCAATTGAATTAAGTTGCTGACAAATATGTCATATGCTATTATCCTCATGATAAAGTGAGTGATTATTGTTATTCAATTTATTTCTCTCTGTATTATTTTTGTTCTGCTGTTGATTATTTATAAATTAAGTTGCTTAGTATGAAGTTAACTCTGTTAAAATTGCTTCTCCAGTATTATACACATGATCAAGTATTTACCCTGAACTTTAGCATGAGTGTGTGAGTTAGGAACTTGGTTCAGTTGTTAACAGACCTTTTAGTACAGCTGGATAGCAAGTTACTCTCAGTATTAGGCGCATGTCAATGCTCTCACTGAAATCAACAAGTTTTGCATGTGAGTTACTCGCTACCGACCTGGTCGTCGTACATATATTATATCTTGATTGTACTTTATCGCTCGAACAAGTATTATGTGGTTGGCGAAGTGCCAACTGCTTAAACTGCGATTCCAGCTGATCGAATCAACTCGTTTTCAATATGAAATCACTTAACATACGAACAGAAGTATTGGAATTGGCTGGCAATTGATAGTTTGTTGTTGTTGCTGTTGTTGCTGCTGTTATAGTTGTTGGTGCTGCTGCCCATCGATAAAGTCGTGGCATGACAAAGTGGAACGAAAAAGGCTTCAAGGCGAGTCGCAAACGGCAAACCGCAAATGGCAAATGGCAAATGGCAAAGCTCACGCTGCCTCACGTTGCTTTATGATAACATTTTTAATATATTTATTTTTTGTTTTAATTATTGAAGTGTGCGCGCAGCGGAAGGAAGGTGTGCTAATATGCTGAGAGTGTGTGTGTGTGTGTCAAGGTCATTTGTGACATTCTAGCAGCCTTTTAGCCTTGCCTTTGCCCACCCACACACACGGCAATCGACCGGGTTTGGCCAATGGCCTCTGCTGCGAGCAGCTGTTGTCGCTATTTGTTGTCGTTGTTGTTGTTGTTATTGTTGTTCCTGTTTTGTGTGCCCGCTGGCTTGACATCATTTCTGTCATGTTTGTTAGCTGCTTCATGTTTCATGTTGTTAGCCGCGCTTTCGCTTTGCATGTCACTTGACCGTCTTGGTTAGCACACACGCACACAGGGAGTGAGAGAGAGGCGCTCACACGTCTTCGACTTCGCTTTTGGCCAGGTTGCTTAGTTGGCCCGATTCTTGGGCCACGCATAGCCAGCGCTATTCGATCTAAGCTAAATGCTTTCGAGCCATTTGCCATTTCTCCATGAGGATACCCTGTCAAGTCGAACAAACGAGCTGGGGTAGCTGCGCTTGCTTATGGCACCTTGATCAAATTCGGAATGAGATTAATTAAACTTGAAATATGCTAAAATATGATCATGTATGATTAGATCAATAAATGGTTTCATTTTTAACTTGAAATGTGTAATATTCTATAGACTGAAGTTGCATTTGGATCTCCATCTCTTTCTTGTATACTGCTACCTAGGTCTAGTCTATGATTTCTACAGACATTTGATGATCCTCCTTTAGAAGAGTCATAGCAACAGAGCTTGGCCTACTCGCATCTCATATATCTCTAAACTATCAAAGAGGCACAGTTACGATCGCAACTATTGATCAATTGAAGAAGGTAGGGTATTTGTCAGTCGTATTACATGCTTGGCTAGATCACTCTTTGACTTGTTTTGTTCTATAGCCCGTTAGCGCGCATTAAAGGAAGGCCAGAGCGAGTGAGAACGATAGAGTGAACGAGCAAGAGAGTTATCGAGCGAGAGAGGAAGTTGAGGGAACGGGAGAGAAATCGTAAAGCTGGAAAAAAACGACGCGACCATTGGTGATGGCGTCATTAGCGACGCGTCGCCATGGCACAGTTTTTTCGTTAGTTTTTTTTTCCTCTGCTATAGCCAAAGTGCAGTCGCTTTGTTACCGTTTACTCATGCCAGTTCTGCTGCTGCTGCTTCGATTTGGTTTGTGGGTTAAACGGCGTTGCCCGCAGCGCCACCTGTCGGTAGAAAGTTCAATGCGCCGGCCGAGCAGAGTTTTGTTTCGTTATTTGCGACGGGAGCGGAACGCTGGAAAGTGAAACAGGCTGCAGCAGAATTCGGCATTCGACACACTTGTTGGTGCTATTTCTACTGCTACTGTTGTTGGTGTTGTTGTTGTTGTTGTTGCTTTTATTTTATTTTCTATTTTCAAGTATCGGCAATCGCGGTCGCCCCGCCACGTCGCAAAATGTTGCCCAGCAACTTTCTATGAAAAAATTCACTTTTTCCTCAAGTGTTGTTTGGGACGTCGACGCGTCGTCGCGTTTCGTCGGTGGCAGGCCCAAGCAGGCTTTGGAAAAGACACAGCCGCCAACCTCCTCAACTCCTCCTACCTTCCCTTCCGGCACTCCCCTTTTCTTCCGCGTTCCCCAAACAGCGGATCTTCGTGCTCGGATGTTCGTGTTGTTGGTTTTTGGCAAATCGAAATGAGACTCGGATTATCGTCTACAGCGCAGGTTTTTCCAATGAAAAGCAGTGCACTCGACTGCACGATTCTCTGTAATACTCTGTTATAATCATGATGCGATGTGGATAAGAATTAGAGAATTAAGACCCAAGAAACTCTTTTAGTGCAATTTCCATAAATATATAAAGGCACTAAGACTACATAAAGCCAATATACCCTCTTATCACTAAAATAGAGTACAATAAAACAAAAAAAGCTAACATTTAGAAATGAAGAAAAAGGAAATTTGCAAAACCTGTTGAACGCATGAAATTATAGCCGCCATATGCCAAACGAGATATCTCAGCGAAGAGGGGAGTCACAATGCAGAGAGGCGGGCAGCACATGGGAAGTGATCCAAGCGGTCCAAGTAATACGAGTAAGTGCACAGGCACACACACTCACCTGTAGATCGAATGAAAACTGAAAGTCAGGCATAAGTCGAGTTAGAAATTGAAAATTGCAATCAAAGCTAACGAAACTAATGTGAAGAATGGAAATAAGATATAAGAAATAGCTACAAGATAACTGATACATACTTGGAATTACAGTCCGCAAGGGAATCATATATAATTATATATAGCGATTATTGCTATGATAAAGTAGTGGAGAGCTTATCGGCATCGAGTTGCTTATAAAGATATGCTAAAGCGAGGCTAAATAAATCTAGTTTGGTCTATGGCTCCTATTGCAGTCAAGCCTATAGAGATCTAGTTGAACATATATGTGATATATGATATGATATATGAGACAATGCAAGGAAATTAGCTATATATACACTTGCTCACATATATCTGCGTACACCCAAGAAAATTTTTGTATTTCAAGTTTGACCATTAATAGCGCTCAGTAGAAACAAGATACCGAATTTTTTTCTTTTCTTATTTGATTTTTGATTATTAAACTTAATATTTAGTATGATTTCATTTATCAAAACAAAGAACTAAATTTTAATATACCCATTTGAAAAAAAACATAACAAAAAAAGACCTTCCAAAAGTCTGCGTACATAAAAAAAGGAACCACAAAAAATCTGCATACAATGCTTTTTAGTTTTCAATCAATATATGGTTGGATGCCCCTGTTCTTTAGCACATCCGCCAGACGTCTAGGCATCGAATCTACAAGTTTGCCGGTATCCTCAGGGGTTATTTTGTCCACTCCTCTAAAATTACCTCCTTTAGCATTGTTTTTGAGGTAATGGTATGCTGCCGAATCCTGCGCTCAAGTAAATCCCACAGATGCTCTATTGGATTCAAGTCAGGAGATTGGGGTGGCGTTGGCAACTGTTTTTCAATGTTATAGAGGAGTCATAGCTTAACGTTATGAGCTGCGTGCTTCGGATCATTATCTTGCTGGAAGTAAAAATCATCAGCAATCTCTAATTCTTCGGCACTCTTCTTCAAATTCCGCTTCAAAATGGTCATGTAGTACTTGTGATCCATGGTAGACTCTATAAATGTCAAGTTTCCAACACCACTAGCCGCCATACACCCCCAAACCATTACATATATATATATATATAATATATTTATATATAAAATATATATATTATATATATAGCTAATTTCCTTGCATTGTATATAATATATATATATATATATATATATATATATATATAACCTCCATTTTTGATCCCCCGATAATTGATCTGGTTATAATATACTAACAATAGATCTTATAGTAAAATATCTTGTAATTATATATCTTGTCAGCTACAGTTTATTACATATAAAGTTTGCTTTTGTTTCCATGCTCAATCTATCCGAACTTCATAATAGGATTCATTTAAAAACCCTACAAATTTGTTGACACTATAAATGAAATATTACGCATAAAAGGCATATTATTCTGGCGAGTTACGTTTCGTATTAAAATTAAACAACTTTATAATGGATTCCTCAAGCAAAACGCAAATCTAACAAGCAAATCCACAAAAGAACCTCGTCTTTGTTTTTGGTCATCTTACGCAGCTGGGGCTTTGAATAAATACATAAACAAATGTTTTAACTGTGTTGTTCCGAAACAAAAGAAAATAATAAATAAATAGTTAATTCTCTCACTTTTTGATCAACAATTGTGGAGTATTACCAAAATTTTGAATCTTAATCATATTGTTATGTATAAAATACAAATTATATCGAAGGGAAATCGAGTTTTATTTAAGTTTTAGTTTAAGTTTGTTTTTAAAAGGGCTGATTAGATAGTAAATAACGTAAGGTATAGCCACTTACAGATCAGTCTTCTTATAGCTTAGCTCTTAGGAATCGAGTTGTGTGTGGTTTTGGTCTTTTATATACAGTTTATTTTATATATCATAGATACGTCTTTCTCTGCTTCGTATAATTTAGAGAACTGTTTGCATCATCCAATTTTATCTTTCATATACCGTAGATAGCTCTATTCTAACTTGTATATCGTAACACCTCTAGCTTATCTTTCTATAAAACACATCGAAGGCTTTGTTTCATGTATCCTAGATTCATTATTTAATCATTGCATATATTGTTGATTGCGCTCGTCGATCATTCAGGTATCCTATTCTATCTTCTATATATCGTAAATAACACTATTTTATGTTTGATATATCCTAAATAGTTCTTTTCATAATATCGAAATATCTTTCTTGAATCGTATATAATTCTAGTCAACTCGACTCGTTTCTATCTCTCACCAATCGTGAATATTTCTACTCTTCCTCTCTTATATCTCTTGTACATCGCATATCAGTCTATTATACAGATATTTCATATTTCATACTGCATACCTCATGTTTCGGAATTAGCTCTATTCTACACATTATGTATCTATACTATGGTTTTTGGATATTTCAGATAACTAATCTATCTTTCATCTATATCTTAAAACTCTTCTATTATATCTATATGTATATAGCTATATTTTATCTCCTATAGGCAGGTGGCACTATTCTACGCTTGACTTTATTTATTTTAGTTTTTTTTTTCGTATTTGAAGTCTCAGTTTTCCCAGTCTTAATTAATTGCCCAATTGGCATAAATTTGTGTGCTAATGCCATATGCGTTATGGTTGCCAGCGAAACTTTTAAGTATCTCCCACAGATAGGCAATGCAAATATGTACAGACAGACAGACAGACAGACATACATATATACAACAAAAAATGGTAATAATAATAATAATAATTCGCGTGTCTTCTTAGAAATATATTACACAAGCGCGTTGCGTATACGCCCTGAAAAACAGATGGAGAAGAAGAAGACGGCGGAGAAGAAGCTGAGACATTAAAACACCGTTATTATTGTTTGTGTGTGTGTGTGCGTGTGTGTGTGCATTTCTTTAGTCTGATGAATTTTGCAATCGTTAAGATACAAACAAGCCATAATCAACAATGCAAAGTAGTTAGAGTGTACGACTAACGGAATACCCTGCAGCTAATAATAAAATATGTTTTTATTTGATAAAATATTTCAGCTAAAAATTGATATTGATATGGGTCTGATTTTAGATAGTCTTCTCTATGCCCTGCAACATCGTATATAAGCCCATTATAGTTCGTTTTCTTTAAGCAATTTCGAATAACAACTATTTGATTGGCTCAACAACGGTAATTCCCTTTCCGATAACTCTGCTTCTATAGCTGTTTAAGCTTATCGATAATATGCAGCTGTTGAAATATTCAATGCGATTCGTCATTGGATCATGAATCGGTCTGATCTGCAAATTTAGAAGTTTTGATGGGTGGGTGAGTAGTCTGTCGTCTCATCAGGTGGTTGCTACAACTAAACGCTCGGCGATTACTACCAAAAATTGAAAATACTGTTACTCCACACTTAACGGCATAGATATAGCTTCGTCATATAAGCAGAAAGCAGAAAAAAAACAAAATATCTCGAATAGTTTGAATTGTTATTTATTTATTGAAATTTCTTTTCCTATTTCAGATGTTGACAAAACGTCTAAAATTAATATTAGAATAAAAAAAGACACAATATTGCATATCCAACGATTCAATAGGTTAAACTCAATATCGATATTTATAGATACATATACAAATATCGATAGCTATTGATATATCGATAAATTCTCAAATGTGACTATGTAAATTAAACCTCTACACGCCGGGGACCAAGCTGACACTCTGGTCTATCATGCCCGCCGCACATGCTCGCCATGTCTACAGGGTATTCTGAAAGAGAAAAATCTATAAATGAATTGACAAATAAAATGCGGCCCGATTCAGTTGCGGGCTTTCAGCTGATTACATGATGCGAAATTCAAGTTATGCTATAATTCTGCATTGTTCGGCGTGTAGAGGGCGAGACAGACAGATAGGAGAGGAGAGGAGAAGAGAGGAGTGGAGAGGGAGCGACAGCGACAGATTTTGTTTGTGTTTGTATTTGTTGTTCGAGTTTATTTTTTATTTTTTGCTTCTCTTTTTCACATTACGTTTCGCATAGTTCCCATAAACCTAATTAAAATAGATGTTGTTGTTGTTGTTGTTGCATTTACGCAACTATTTGTGTTAGATTGCATGTTTATGTGTGTCTGCTCTGAGCAGGGACAGCGGCAGGGGGAGGGGCTCGTGACCAGGCCTACACATGTTTGTACTTATGCGCTGCTACGCATATCTGCCTCAAATCCCAAAAACCAAACAAGGCGAAGAAGAAGACGATGAAGAATGCGTTCGCCTATAAACTTTAGCTGCAGCCGTTGGCTGCCTGCGCCCTACACCCTATCTCCTATCCCCCACCTCCCCTGCTCGGCTGCTGCTGCTCCTCCGCTCTGCTCTTGTTCATCTGTCAGTTTTTTGAGTTTCACCCACACAGACAGCGAGTGGTTGGGTGGGGGAGTAGAGCTGCTGCTGCTGCTGCTGCTTTCTGTGTGAAACAGCTGCTGCTGCTGCTGCTGCTGTTGCCTATGCGGAAGTAGCTGCTGCCGCGTCTTAGCTTCCATTGTTGTCGCCCTACGTATTATTATTATTATTGTTATTGGTGTTGCTGTTGCTGTTGGTGTTGGTCTTGGTGCTGCTCATGTTGGCGCCTGCCACGACCAAAAGAAATGAAGAGTAAAACACATTTGTAATGCTCTAACACAGCAAAAGGCATGCCACATCGTTCATGATAGCGATAGACTAGATACTGTATTCTATTGTCCATATATTTATATAGAATACAGTATCTATCTATCTAGTCCATGCACTATATACATGTTGTATATGAATATAGCTGCAAAATATAAAATAGCACAAGCCATATATAGTTTGGCTTTCATTTTACAATACTTTGTTGCAAAACAAACTCTAGAAAACCAAAAGTTTCTTCAATATGAAGAAGTCTTAAACTGCTGCTATTATATTTTTCGTCTACACTGCACATATTTTACACTTTACATATAAGCAATGTATAAATATATATTTAAAAAAAAAATATATATATATATATATATGTGTGTATGTATTATAATATATTATTGTATATCATCATTAAGCATTATAGGAGTAGCATATTTGATTCATTTACCAAAAATATATACATCAACTTTTGCCAAGTTTCAATTTACTCTACAAATTAATATTTTTGTTTAATATTATTAAAGTAAAATAGGAATAAAATGATACAAATAAATAAACTATATAGATACACATAAGATCAGGCAAGATCTGATATGAGAGAGGTAATTAATCGCTTGAGATGTCTTAGAAACTGCACTAATATATATATATATATATATATATATATATATATATATATATATATATATATATTAGAAACATTATAGAGAAAAATCAAATTATATATTATATATAAAAAACTGATTATCTTGTGTCAATATATAAACTATATAAAAGCCAATTTCATGCTCTGTCCTTCCTTAGCTCGCGTTCTCAGTTAGTGTATACCGTCGTCGGCTTGCCAGCGCTACCCCAATTTTCGTAATTGCTGTCGTTGGTTTCGTTTTTGGTTTGGCTGCGACAAGGCAAATGGAAACAGCTTAGCCAGCCGCAAGAACAGACCAAACGAGACACAGAACAGAACGCGTCGATCGTCACTATAACTGAACAGTCAGACCCATTGCGCCGCGTCCCATTCCCAAATGCATGCAACTGCAAGACATGCCACACCCTCCCACACACACGCACACACACACGCACACACATAGACGCATTAATGACGCATCGCATAAATTATTTTAAATTACTTTTAATTGGCGAAGTTTTTGTTTTTTTTTTCTGTTTTGTTTTTAATTTCTTTTGGGCTCATTTATTAATTTCATTTTTCTTTGACTTTTGTTTTTGTTTGTTCGTAGAAGTACATTATTCTCTCAAGTGTATACATTTAATGAGTTGGGATTTGCCTTTGAAGTTCTATTTGAATAGAATAATTAATAATATTTAATATAATTTATAAAGTAATGCCAAATCTTCATACTTCTTCTTCATCAACTGGAAGAGTATATTAGTTTTAACCTATGTCTATGCCCATTTGAATATTTTCCCGTCAGATCTGGCAACTCGGGAAGTTTTGCCATCTAGCAGCTGGCAGGAACTATAGCTATTTTGAAATCTTAGCAGGAAATCAAAAATATAAAATTGAAATGATTTGTAGGTGAAATGCAATACATAGAAGAAGATTAAAGAATTGTGGTCTTCGTTTTAGATTTCACGGGGGATTTCAATGAATGGCAACCTTAAAAAAAAAAAACAAAAAAGTCAACAAAATGAAATGGATGCAATATCATATTGCATATATATATATATATATATATATATATATATATATATATATATATATATATATATATATATTTCTTTTTTTTATTTATTTATGTATTCATTTATAATAATAATTCATACATAAATCTAGGGAAATCTTAAGAGTTGGCAACACTGAAAGTTTTAGAGCTAAAAGTTTGAAATTTCAGAATTAAGTTACTATTGACTTTCCGACTAGGTGAACTTAAAAATCGAACACCTTTGTGTGGGCGTGGCATATCAAAAATACCCTGATTAGCAGTTTCTAAGCATTCTTTAACTTGCAATTACGCAAGACTCCTAGAGATATTGGCCAAAAGGGATATGTCCACGCCTAATATGACCATGTATAATTCTACAGTTTTACAATTAAGAATTACAAGTTTAACGACTAAATTAGTGTTGGCCTCCTTTATAGATTTAACAAGAGTCCCAAAATGGGCCAGCTAACATAGTACATACCTTAGCTGAGCCCCTTACCATAGTATATATAAAACTATTTTTGACTATTTTTGAGTTTTAGTATTTATTTATATTATATAAGTTATATTTATATTTATTTAATTTTATAATATTATAGTTAGACTGACTTTAATTGAATAAAGCTGGTCGATTCAAATTAATTTATAAAAATGAAACCACAATATAAATCAGGTATCCAATTTAGAAATACATATTTACAGACGTAAATATAAATATATTTATAATTATATATATGATAGATTAATCATAATATTTTATAAACATAACAATGGATTTTTATTTACTCATAATAATTCATTTAGAATAATTCACTTAGCACAGTTCACGACCTGTTATTACTTTTATTATTATTATTATATGTTTTTATAATTAGCATTACTCTTGCTATTTTTTGTATAATTATAATATATTATGCAATTAGAATTTCGAATTTATGTAAGCTTTCCATGGAATGTGATTAAACAATTTTATTTAATGCTAAAAGCGAACAGAAGCGAATTATAAAAACAAAAAAGAGAATCTTTTCATGGGAAGTTCTATAAATAATACCTGGATAAAAATGGTATACGTAAATAGTGATTTAATGCCAGAAAATAAATAAGCGATAAAGTTGCATAAGATATGCAAATGAAACGTGAAGCCAGCGCTGATTGTTGAGCTATGAGTCAGGCTGCATTGCAGCGACTATGCTGCTACCCTGTAATGTAAAACGAGATGTTGTCAGATGAAACCATCTATGCCAGATCAATAATTCTGAATTCTACATAAATGAATTTCATAGAAAGAACACATATCTAGTAGATACTTTGAAGATCTCCCTCTCTCTCTCTCTCTCTCTCTCTATCTCTCTCTATCTCTCTTCTCTCTCTCAGCATAACACACAACAAATCTGACATAGACATATGTAATCGAATCTCTCCATCTCTCTCTCTCTCTCTCTCTCTCTCTCTCTCTCTCTCTCTCTTTTCCTATGACATACAAATGACTCAAATGGTCAATCTATCTTTCTCTATCTCCCACTATTTTACTCTTACTCAATATTTCTTGTTATCATTTTCTCTCTATTACAAGCAATTGCCACATCAGATGCAGCCTCACTAGACGCACTAGAGGTCACTACCTCTTCTATCTTTCTCCCTCTCTCATTCCGTTTCAATAAACTATTTAGAAGAGCACATAGTCTAATCTCGCTCTTTCTCCCACTCTCTCTCTCTCTCTCTCTCTCGCTCTATTGCATACAACTATCTGAAAGAAGCATCTCCCTCTCTCTCTCACTCTCTTGGTCTATTACATAAAATGACCTAATAGTAATCCAGTCTCTATCTCTTTATCCCAATCTCTTACTCTCTTTCCCGCTCTCTTTCTTTACCTGCATCTTCCCAACACTTGAGATAAAACTTGCTGTTGCTTTTGGCACGATCGCAAATTCTTGAAATTCGCACGCAGACGCTTGTGATTAGCCGATTGGCCAGTGTTGTGCAATGCCACTATCGATAAATAATCGATAATCGTGATGACGTCACAGACAGCTGTGCTGGCAGGTGTGCAACTTGGGCAGGTGGGCAATCGCAATGCCACGCCTCGCTGCCTTGCAGCGCCCTTGGCAGAGCCAGTGCAAAGCTCTCTCTCCCTCTCTCTCTCTCTCTCTCTCTCTCTCTCTTTCGCTCGCTCGCTCAGCTGGCTTCGACTCAAGTGCATTGAACTCGAAAGCGAGAAATTCTTATGCAAAAATAAAAAAAGAAAATTAAACACGAGCAACGAACGTTTCAAAATTAACGCAAAGTTGCTGAGCAACGCTGCCGTCGTCGTCGTCGTCGTCGGCGTCGTCTCTGCCGACGTTAGCGTCGACGTCCAGCTCACAATTACAAACAATATTTATGTTAAATGGGCAGACGGGCGCCGCCGCAAATGAAATGTGGCTGTAGTATGTAAAAATAATAGAGCAATAAGAATAAAGATATTCCCCTTCTCCCTCTCTACTCTCTCCCTCCCTCTCTGCCTCCTTCTGCTTACGCCTCTGCCTACTTGTTTTAGGTACTTGCCCCACGCTCTGACTCAAGTTGGGTTCAATTTGGTTTTTTAGTCTTTGATGATCTAGCTAAGGGTATTTTTGGGGTATCTTGGCTTACGAAAGCTATAAATATTAGTAGGCAAATATGATACGTAATAAAATTGCAGATTAAGATGCATAGGTATATTGAGAAATAGAAAAAAATTATATATATATATATATATATATATATATATAGTATATAGTTGTTTCATATACACATATTTAGCTCTGTAGCTCTTCAACAATAAAATTTAGTGATAAAAATAATATTTGAAGTACAATTGAATCGAATATTAAAACTGGTTTTGGCTTTGGGCAATATCTGTCCGTCTGTGCATATGAACCACATCGAAGCTAGAGACTTGGAATTTGGAAGATATATTCGTCTATGCTCCGTCTGATAAAGTGTCAAGATTTCCCCCATACCGACACTAGGGGTGTGGCAATTTGGAAAATGCTTGAAATTTAACACGTCGCGTTGCCAACCCAAGATCATTAGGGGTGGCAAATTAGTTAAGACTGTATTTTTTTATTCAGATCGACGAATATCATAGTATAATATATGAAGTTAGATAAATATCAAATATATTTTTTTGCATGTACTTCTAGTATAAGTTATATATATATGTATATAGTATAAGTATAGTTTATATATAGTATACGTTTAGGTATAAAATTAATAACTCTGCAAGACTATTTCCTGCATACAGAAAACGTAAAGTAAATTACATCTATAAACATTTATATAATGTACATTTATAGAACATAAATAAAGTTAGGGTATTTAAAGTCCAATGAGTTTTCGTAGAAAATTTCAATTTTTTTCGCCTCTTCTTAGCATCCTCCCCCGCTCACCTGTCTCTTGCGCTTAACTCGCAACTTCAACAAATTAAGAGTTTTTTCTTTTTTTTATATTTATTATTATTTATCTTGTTGTTGTTGCTGCTGCTGCAGCAGTGCTTTACATTGTTATCGCATACATTGACGGCAACGGCAACGGCGACGGCGACGGCGACGTCAAAGCCGTCGTCAAGAACGTTGAAGAAACGAAGTGAAACGAACTTTGAGAATTTCGCGGGGCCACGCAACACGTCAAGCGCAGCCAGAGCGACGGAGATAGAGATAGAGACGATGGAATTGAATTATTGAATAAGATGCGGGCATGGCAAATGCTTGAGCGTGAGCTTGAGCTTGAGCGCAAGGGGCGTGTGTGAGTGGAGAGGTGAGAGTGGGATAAGCAGTTACTTAGTTCAAGTTGGGTGCCTGCCCATTGTTGTAGCTGCCAGTCGAACGTTCTTCTGCATTTCTTCGTCTTCTTCTGCTTATGTTTCTAATGCATACAATTTTCCACACAGCAACAGGCAAGCGGCATTTGACGCGGCTGCAGTTGCATTTATTTCTTCTATTTATGCAGTGCCGCTGACTTATTAGCAACACGCATGCGTGCAGCGGCACAGTCCACGAATGTCTGTACTGCTTAGAATGGGAAGGGGAGAGGACAGTATATTGGATGTGCTTTCGGCATTTTTTAGCGCTTTTTTGTGCGACTTTTTAAATTGCTGCGCGCGCATTGTGCATTGGAATATTCAGTGCCGCCTGAAAGCAGGCAACGATTTTTTCAATTTGTTATGCGTTGGCACAAGTGGACGCTAGATGGCGCCACAACAAATGCTGTTAACCTTGTATCTTATCTTATTATCCATTTATTAATTAGTTTTTTAACTTGAAATATATATTTTTTATACTTGTATAATCTTACATATGCTATTATCGTTAAGCAATTGTTTATTTATATATTATCTTATTTTGACGCCTTATAGAAACGGAGGGCGAGCTAACACACATGATTAAACCGCTTCCATGGGGACCGCTTTACTGTGTGCTGCAGCAGGACGAGCAAACATTTACCGCCTACTGCAGCGAAGAGATTTCGGTGAGTAACAAGTAAGGAATTGCGTGTAACAAGTAAACAACGATTGGAGTTTGGTAACTAACAACGAGAAACGGGTAATAAAAACAACGAAGCTATGAGTTGCGAGTAAGTATTAGCAAGAAGTAACTAGTACTCCATTAGCTAATAACAATGATTATAGTGAGTAAAAACAACGAGTAGCAATAGTAGGGATAGTGTTAGGATAGTAGTAATTGAGCTGTAGTACGAGGCTTGAAGTAGTGAAACATTAGCGAGTAACTGGAGCTGCTAACAATGAAGAGCTTGAAGTAGCGAGTGGGAAGTAAAGTAGTATATATGGCGATAAAGCATTGCCAGACAACTTATAACGTATAACTAATAACAAGTAAGAAAGCTCTAGTCGAGACTGCTCGACTAGGAGATACCCTGAGCCCTTCGAATAGCCGATATTCGAAGCATGCTATGATTATTTTACATATATATTGCAAGCAACACATACACATACGCACGCACCCAGACGTAATATGAGCACGCGCTCTGCTAACTGAGCAGCGACTGCGCTCGGGCTGCAATAGGCCTGTGATATGGGAAAATGGGAAAATGCTTAATAGCTTTTGTTGTAGGTGGACTTTCTTCATCAAATTTTCACAGTGTGATTATGGCATTCATATGTGTGTATTTGCCAAAGCAAAAGTCTCTAGAATTTGAAATACGTGTTTTGCAAACTGGGGGTGGAGGGGGCGTGGCATCCAAAATTTAACAAATATTAAAATTGTATAAAGGTCCCATTAAACTAAATACAAGATTTGGAGTCTCTAACTTTAAAGATGTAAAAGATATAAATTAAAAACTGAAAATCGATTTTCGTTTTTAATCGATAAAAAAAACGAGAAGAGTTATCTATTTTTATTTTATTTTTTTTTACACTATTATAGATTGTTTATACAGCCTACTGTTACTATTAATAGCCACTTATACTATATAGTGGTGACTTAAAATTCAACAAAATATATCCATATGTACATACTTAATCCTAGATAATGGGGTACTGAGTAGGAAAGGGGAAGATTAAAAGGTCCTGTGGGGCAGGTCATTTGGGTGAACTCTCTTGAGTCTCCTTCTCATCCTGATTCCGCGGATGCGTCGTCTTCTTAGGAGCCTTCGCGCCAACTGGTTAGGGTGATGTGCAATCCTGTCCAGGTATGCAGTATTGATCCTCCGATCCTCGGTGCATGTAACCAGAAATTCTACGTAGGATTTGGGACTGCACGACACGTATTTTGTTGAGGTTCGACTTTACCGCTATGCCGTATACCTGAATGCCATATCTCCAAATGGGTGCCAGGATGAGTTTGTGTATGAGCGTTTTGTTGGTCAGCGATAGTTTATTTCTGGCATTTAGAAGCCAAGCCATACTGCTCGGCCTTGCCCTGAGACGCTGGACTGTTTCCGTTATATGGCGCTGGAAATTTAGCCGTTTGTCCAGAGTGATTCCAAGGTATTTGTGGACTTCAGGACTTCAGTTATTGAATTTTTAAATCGAACTCGATCTGCGCGTGATAAACACGAACCTAAAATCGACTCGGTCGGTCGGTCCGGATCACGAATATGTATACTTTATGGGGTCTGCCGCGCCTCCTTCTGCCTGTTGCATACATTTGGGCTGCAACAAAACCGTTATACCCTGATGACCCACTTTTAATGGGTTCAGGGTATAAACATAAGGAGCAAGTGAACAACAAGAGGCGTCTGCTTGTTACGAGTATCCTACACGAGTCAGGTTACACAGAGTAGCATGATCAAAGAAGAATAAGAATAAGAAGAATAAGCAGCAGCGAGTAACTAGGGAGTAATATTAGGCGAGTGGCAAGTAACTGTGTAACGAGTGATTATTTGATTGCTTTTTGCCTAATCGTAATTTCAGCTTCTAATATATTTAAATATAACTTCTGTAACACCCATTTCTACATGTGTTCTATGCGTTTGTTGTTTGTCTCTTTTCCCCACATTCTTGCACCCACTAATATGGATCATAAAACGCTACTAACTCGTAGATATTCCCGGCTACGCCCAAAAAGGAGCTGGAGGTGCGTAATGCTTGACAAATCAAAAATGGAAAACAACTTGAATATAAACTAGAAGCTAATATGCCTGTTTGTATCCGTGAACATGTATTAATGCTCTTGTAACTCTCTTTGTCTCTCTTCCGCTCTCTCTCTCTCTCTCTCTCTCTCTCTCTCTTTTCCCTTTCTTTGTTTATTTAGCTGGGCGATGTCAGTTATGAGGATATACCGCGTGTGCGCCTGGATCGTGCCCGTCGCCCCGTCAAAGCACTCTGGCACGGCCCGCCCACGCTGGCGGAGGAGAACGAGGATTCCGACACCTGTCTCAGCACCGGCATGACCGGCCTCAACGATATAGTGCTGAATACAACGCTCTACACTGATCTAGGTAAGTGTTAGCCACACACATTTCATACAAAAAAAAAAACCAGACTACATAATACTCGCCCATGGTCCCAAAGTAATTGTACCATAGAAGTTGAGCTCTGCTTGGAAACTCTGTTTATTTTCATTTTAAGATTCTAGCCACTACATACTGTCTAAAGGAGTTTGTCATGTCCCCATTTCAAACTCCCAGTCCCTAGTTATAGTATACACCTGAGTAAATACACAAAATTTAGACAGTTTGCACAAAGCCGATATACTCCGTACACTCAATACGCGAGCGGGTGTGAGAAGGGGTAAATTGGGCTTGGGGTGGGGGTACTTATCAAGTGTTAAGTGTGACCAGTTGTGCTGACCTTTTCCATTAGTCGCAGCTCTTAATTGTATTGACCGACGAGCGCAACCATTGTTGTTGTTGCCGATCATATCAAAAGCGTGTGTCTGGCTCTCTGCTCCTCTCTCTCCCACTCTCTCTCTCCCTTGAGCTGTGCTGTCTGTCAGGAAATTTGTTTGTATCGTCGTCACGCATGCCAGCACATTGGGCACAATAGCAGCCAGGCTAGGAGGAGGGTGGGTGCGAGAGAGAGAGAGAGGCTGAGAGAGGGAGAGCGGGAGAGCGGGAGAGCGGGAGCTGTGCGAGCTGACGGAAGAGCGGTACACCCGACAAACGGCAGCAATGGCGAATTCGTTAATGACAATACACGCACGATTGAGCAGCAGCAGTCCAGTTCGTACAGGCGACAAATACGAAATGTTCGTTTTGTGCATATATGTACAAGCCTCTGTGCGATCTGTGTGAGATCTTAAAATAGTTTTGGTCAATGGAATGCTTGGCATGTGAAACATTTAGTAAACATTTGCATTTCCAAATGCAAACATGAACTAGAAACGGAAACGCTGCACGACTAGCTGCGATTCTGACACAAGTCAAACATTTCCAGGGTATATTCGACGATAGGCAGAAAGTCTGTTTATAAGAACTCTGCGGATATCAGAAATTCATATATGAAGCATTTCTTACTCATTTATATGCACAGGGTATGTGCTAAGTGCTAAACAACAAAATTCGGAACACCGTAAATTTAAATTAAAAAAAAAAAAAAAAAAAAAAACATTAAAAAACCTCTAATTACTCTACTTGAATTCTAAGTTAAAGTAGTGTGAGGGTTTGCCTAGTTAAATGTTAACCTCAATATGTATATATTTATCGTAATCGTTATCGTTATCGTTGTGATTTGGCAATCCGCTGTTGCCAATGCCGCTTACACTGTTTTCCTTGTTAGGCTTCGCATACAAACTCATTTATTTACTCAATTATTAGTTGCTTTAGTTGCTTTAGCTGTTGTGCGTGTTGCTCGTGCCGTGTTGTTGTTGCTTTTTAATTATGTTTTATGTTGTTAATGGCTGCGTATCAAGGCTGCCGCTTGGCCAATTCAAAGCTAAATAGCCGCTGAAGCGGAGACTGCGCAGGCGTCGCTGCTCGACACCAAAACTAAAATGCAATTAAAATAGAAAAATAAAAAAATAAAAAACTGCAGCGATTAGCTCAGTTACTGTTCTTCTTCTTTTACTTCTGCTGCTGCTTCCTCTTATACTTCTCACTGCAAATGTAAACAAAGCGCTGCATTGGCCAGCAGCACGAGCAATAACAACAACAGCAGCGAACACTTGCAACGCTTCATGCGTTGCGCCGTTCGCAGCTTCGTTTCGTCTACCAAACTGTTCCAATACAGAACGACAGAACGACAGAGAGAGGGAGAGAGCGAGCGAGTGAGCGGACGAAAGAGCGACAGACAGCGCCTCAGCCAGAGACTGTCTCATTTCCGTTGCGTTTCATTTCATTGACTTGCACTGCACTGTGGGGCAAATGTGTTGTTATCTCTGCTTAAATGCCAAGCCATGTTTGTACGCGAAAGTTAATAGGAACAACTTTTGTGAGATATTGACAATTATGTAAATATGTATATATTTATATTGATTGTCTCAAAAAATTCTATTGATATTAGTTTCAATACTAAAAATATAAATATAAGAGGGCATAATTCAGGGTGTATTATGAATATAATATAATATATATTCCAATCGAAACAATTATATTAATATATATACTGATTTATAGGCTATTCACAGTATGTTTATCTAATCTAGAACTTTTTTCTACTGCAAACGCAACTTTGTACTATTGCCTCGCAGTTTTCGCCTGCTAAGGCCCACAGTGTCTTATGGCCAGCTTTGACGCTGCTGTTGGTTGTTGCTGCGTTTCGGTTCGGTTCGATTCGTTTCAGTCCACTTTAAGCTTCCGGCGCAGGCGGTTGAGTTCGGTGCTCGGTTCGTCAGCTCTCGCTTCGGTGCGTTCTTACGGCACGACACTTGCTGTTTAATTTAGTTTTTTTTTTTTTTTTAAATTTCTAGTATGAATAATTGTTGTTGTTTTTTTTTTGTTTTTCACATTTTATTTGAATTTTAGTCGTTGCGCTCGATTCACAGCTGAGTGGCGTGCTGTCTATATGTTTGTGCTTTATTTTTTTGTTTTTATTAGTATTTTGCTTGTGTGTCTTTTCCGTTGGCATCCAGCAAAAGACGCCCGCAACATTTTCGTTTTTTTTTTTAACGAATTTCCATAATACGAAAAGTTTGTGTACATGTTTTTTTTTTATTGTGCGAAAATAAAAGAGTATAGAGAAGAAGACGAAAAATCACAGAATGTTGTGTCCATTGGAAAATATTTTGTAAAACTATGCGCGCGGCGGCGCGTTGCGAATGCGAAATGAAATGTTCTAAAAATAAAATGCAAACAACAAACAAACAAAACTACAAAAGCAACAAAAAGCAAATAAACCTGCGACTCGCAACACGAACAGACCCCAAAAACTACGCGAAAACTGGGCAACAGATACAACTACACACACACACACACACACACACACACCACATACACACAGACAGACAGACGGACAGACACACGCGCATAGATCATCATCTTCAACCTCAACTGGGCTATAAATTTAGCAAAGGCAAACGGAACAAAATATTTTTCTACAAAGGAAAATTCGAAAACGTATCAAAACCGAACAAAACGCCCACAAACGCACGCGGCGCGTTTCGTGCGCGTTTTAAACCGCGTCGACTGTGCGTAGAGGAACGCGCCGAAGCAAAACTAAAAGAAAATGTAAAACTGAATTAGGGAAATGAGCGCTTGACACCATTCTTGAAGGCGTAGCACGGCATGGGAATTGAGGCGTGGCTGCGCCTAAGCGCCCAAAAACTCGGCCAACAGACACCGGAAAGTCAACCGTGTGTTGTTGTTGTTGTTGTTGGCTAACCGTTTACGGCTATAAGCGCATCCGGATTAGATTTTGTGACACTGTGCCCAAGGTAGCCAAAGGAGATGGGGAGTGGCAGGGGTATTTATATGGAAATCAGAATAACAGCAACTGTAATGGCAAACTATGTCAGCCACATTTGGCCAAGTTAGCAGCCAAAAACAAAAACCGCTTAAAGAAAGCGAAGCGACAGTAGAGAAAGAGAAAGAGACAGACAAACAGAAACAGAGAGAAAAGAGAGAGAGAGAGAGAGAGAGAGAGAGAGAGAGAGAGGCTTAAAATCGCGCGTTGCAAATGCCGCCAATTGACACCAATTAATTAATTTGATGCACATGACCCACATTTTATTTATAACAACAACTACAAGAGCGAGAATCTAAATATATACATATATAAATTTATATATATATAAAACTGCATAAATACGCATTTTATGCATTCGCTTGTTGCTGAGACTGAGGCTGAGGCTGAGGCTGAGGCTGCGCTGCAAACTTTCTATTTTGAAAATAAAAATAAAAATAAAAATAATTGAAAATACGTGTGTGTTTTAAATGCATTAATCAAATGCACTAGTGCAGCAGCTCAAGCCATGCACCTCTCTCACCTCACCTGTCTACCTCCCTCTCTCTCTCTCTCTTACTCAGTTCCTAACCCGCATGAGAGCGCTAAGCGCTGATCGCTTCGTCTCACAGACAACAATAAAAAGCTGAAAAAAATTGCAACCGCAGTAAAATAACAGTAAAAACTTCAGTTCTTCCATTAGGCGTCGTTAAGTTAATACTCTAACTTGTTAGAATATTGCAAAAAATTCACTTTTGTAGAGTATTCAGCTAATCCTATATACCCAAGCCTTTTTAGCCATATTGTCTCTTTGTGATCAGCTCAGTGTAGTACTTGCTCTATGAGAGTATGATAGAGTATTCAAGTAGTTTCATATATATTTTTGATTAGCTCTTGAAGTACTTGAACTTTTTATAAGGTATTATTTAGGAAACCCCATATATCAAGCCAATTTAAGATAATAATGGATAAGACTCCCACTTTTTATAATGTATTCAGTTAGATATAGAAACCCTATTTTTATATATATTTAATTTATATATATATATATCACTTGAATTTCTTATAGAGTATTATTCAGATAACCCTATACATTAATTTTCTTTTCTATAACCTCTATATACAACTGTTGCCTTATCCCTGCATACCCTCTCTCATAATACCCTAGGCCAGTTCCAAAGAAGTTTGTCTTACGAACTGTACAGATATTTCGTTTATCCAGTCGCATTAATTCCAGTTGAGGTTCTGAATCATTTGCCAATAAATCGTTGTTATCTTCAAGTTCAAGTCGTTGTGATCCGCTCATACTCTAACTATGTCATTTTTTCTGGAGTTTTTCAAATGGGAAAAGCCAAACGCCGATAGAAACAATAGGGCGCTCCCTTTGTTAGCTGTTTCGTGGGAGGGCATGGGCGGTGGGTGGGGGTGTGAGGGTTGGGGAAGTACTGGGTGGGAGCTGCCATTGTCTGATGACGATGATGATGATGAATGCCATTGTATTGTCATTGTTGCGTTTGTCCATTTGTCGCTTGTTGTGCGCGGGTGAAATTGGCAGCCAAAAAAAAAACGCAGCAAAAAGCAAGGCGACGCTGCGCGTTTTGCGAGCGTTTTTTGTCGCGCTGCCGTAGCTAACTGCTGATCTATGACTCTCGCTCCCCCTCTCTCTCTCTCTCTCTCTCGCGCTCTCTCTGGCTCTTTTTTATGCGCAAATAGTTCAAGTCGAAATTAAAATGCATTACAATTGGCGACGCTTGTCCGCGCTGCGCTGCGCTGCCTTGTCTACCGCTGCCACGCCCACTTTTTTGTTGTTTGTTTGCTTAGTGAGTCGCCGAGGCTTCAGCTACATATGCACCTGCCTCCGTTGCGCTTCTGTAGATACAAATGCATCTCAAAGTTGCTTGCAGTTGGTTGTTTTTCGTAAGCAAATTCTGCTGCTGCATCCGTTGGCTTTGAAGCTGTTGTTGGCCATTCAATTGAGCATAAATGAAACAACAGCAACAACACCGTCGACAACAATTAACGGCGTCGCATTCAGTAATTCATATGTCATAAATATCTGTCAGTCAGTCGGCTGTATCTGTATCTGTATCTGTATCCATGAGATACGTCGTCTCTATGTATCTCTGGCTGTTTGCATGTAAATTGCTCGTTCGCACTTTGCACAAAAAAAAAAAAAACAAAACTGCTCGATGTCGTCATCGTCATCGTCATCATCATCATCATTGTCTTTATTATTATCATCATCATCAACGTCTTTTGGTCCCGTCGAGCAGTCGATCTACATATGGCAATTGTTTCCACTTCCAATTTGAGCGAGCCAATTATATAATGGATATATAAACACACATCATGCATGCATACATATACATATATATATAATATATATATACATATATAATATATGTATGATGTGCATGTGTGCAAGTACTTGTGCAATTATTTACTACTATTTCGTGTCTATTTTTAATCCAACTTAGCCCTAGGATTGCGCACAAGTGTGAAGATACTTCAAGATCTTCTACTTGACAGATAGATAGAGATAGATATATATGAATCTATATAGTTATGTGTATATATAGATACTGCTAGGCAAATGCTGATTGGATTATAATTGGTATTGCCCCATCGAACTAGTTAGTTTTTAGCACTCGCAGCTTCAGGCGATTCTTGGGCTATTTCCTAATGCTCGCTCGCAATGAGCAAGAGAGTATATGGGTTATGTGATACTAGAAATATGTGTGTATATATATATATATATATATATATATATATATATATATATATATATATATATTGTATATATATATATATATATATATATATATATATATATATATATATATATATATATATATATATATTATGTATATATATATATATATATATATATATATATATATATATTGAAATATAACTATTTTATATTGCTATATATCTATTTGTTAATATTTTGTTTGCTGGAGATCCTTATAGCAGTCGAGTCAAGTCAAGTCAGAACTCTTAACAAATTCTAATTGAGCGAGCATTATGCGAACGTTTATATAGCAGCTACTTATCATTCGGTTAGGCATCCATATTTAGCTATAAGTAGACTTTAGGCTTACGCTACGAAATGCCAGGAGATGAGACTTCTCATAAAGTTTTCTTCGCTTGTAGAAATTCTGTTAGAAAACGTTTCATATAATTTGAATATATCGCAAGTTAAAGCTCGTTTTCAAATTTCTATACATGAGCAGTACAACAAGCTGAATCGAGGCAGATGTAACTATCTCTTCATCCATACGGCCATCAGTTCATATGTTCGCCAATTGCAGCTTGAAATGTATATATAGCATCCCTAGACATGAGCTCGGCTATATTCGATATATACATACACTACTATTATATTACAGCAGCTGCTTGCAGTTCCGATTGTCGATAAAAATCGATATTTCGATATTAGCTTGCAAATCAGAACGGCTAACGATTTCAAATGCTTAACGATTGCAATAATACAAACTGGAGAGTCTTGGCTTTCTGAAATATACACACACATTACGATGATCTCTTAAGCGATCCAAAATATCTAAATATTGTGTGTGGCTTTGATTTTAAAATTAGGAAAGAAAACATACAAAAAGTCTACTTCCATCATTGCTATTAGCTTTTCCTGTTAACGATAGTTGGTTCTTGGATAACTATCGTCCACTATCGATAGTTATCTAACTCTGATTGAAATTGAGCTGCCACAATATGCATATACATATGTAAACCAGAAGTCTGCAATGATTCGGTGCATAGTGCGGGTATCTGCCAGTCGCACACTCCCGACAAGAATATATGTCCTGTGCTTTACAAAGTTGTGAGAGCTTTGTAACTCTACTGCGAGTTGTTTCGCTCTCTATCGCTCTCTATTTCTACATTTCTCTCGGGTCCTGGAGAGCCCTGGATGGTAAGCTCTTAGCAACAGCTCTATAACAACAGCGAAAGACTTATGTCAGCTTGCAACTTGTCCGCGAGCAGAGCTGTTGCAACTGTAAACATTTTCAATGTTTTGCCATTGTTTATACTAAGCCCAACGACTCGCTGGAACTTGCCTCAGCCCACTACGATGACGAGGTGGAGTGGGGTGAGGCGGATCGGCGGGTCGGCGGGGGAGTGCGAACAGGCGCACAAGCGTTGGGGGTCAACGCAAGTTAGTTGTAGTTGGAGCATGGTCCAGGGCCACTTTTTCAGCTTCTCGTTTCGAATTTGATTTGATTTGTTTACACGAATGTTTATCACACCTTGAGATGCGTTTGAAATCATTTCCAAAAATAAAGATTTTCAAATTGTACGTCGGAGCGACGCACTAGCTCGAGCACTAGCCAGTGCCACGCCCACCAGCGCCCGCACAATGCTGAGAAATCAGATAAATATAGCGAAAAAAAAAAACAACACAGAAACGAATATAAAAATAAGGAAAATAATCGCGTAAACAACCAAACTGGGCAACTGGCAACAACAGCAACAACAACAACAACAACAACAATAAGTTCACACAATTCTGCCATTAAAAAACATAATGTTCCCAGCCCCTGTGCATAGCCCGCTCTTATCCACACTTTATTCGCAGTGCTCCCTTTCAAGGCAGTCAGACAGAGAGCGTGGCAAGAGAGAGTGAGGGAGAGGGAGATAGGTAGAGGTAGCGTTAAACAGTTAAATTGCTTTATGTGCCCATTTCAACATCTGAGGCCCCGTTGGGCGCTACTTGGGCCCAAAGTCTTGGGAGATACCCTCCTAGCCCGCCCCCTCAGCCCTCCTCCTTCAACTGAAGTTTTTTGCCCCTGCAAAAAATAATTTACATAATATGCAAACGCTGCCAGACCTAAAAGAGCCCGCAAAATTAGCAACGCTTCCTCCTAACCAGCAGCAGGCCTCCCCCTCGTCCTCCCCCCCACATTTCGTGCACCTTTTGCTAACTAGTTGAAGCTACTTACGACAGCCCCATCAAAGTGGAGCCAGACAAAAAGGCCGCCAACCGAGTTGACTAAACTAAACTAAACTAAAGTAAAGTAAAGTAAAGTCGAGTAAACTATCTTTTCTCCCCTTCGCCCACCTTTTCCTTCTTCATTCTTTTGCCTGCAGCGTGTGAAAAATTGCGTTGACTGCAAAGCGTGGCTCCAGCTTCATTCTGGACTGGATCTCAGTCTGGGTCCCAATTTCAATAGTGCTAATAAAGCAGCCAAGGGCTGAGATAATTGATCTATAAAGACTTTGCCAAGACAATGGAATAACTCCGCCAAGATCAAAGGCAAATCTTGACTTAGCATTGTTTCTAGATATAGTATATAGACTTGCGAGAGAGAAAGAGAGAGAAAGCTGCATAAGTTTGAGAACTAAATATGTATAAAATGAGTGTGAGAATGGGCAAGGAAGACAATTCTGAGAGAGTGAAAGGACATATAGATCGAATAATTCCTATGTTAATTACACTAAAAACAGAAGAAATTAAAAATTAAATAAGGAAGCTCCCCAACTTAAGTAATATGTATTTATATTCATTTAAATTTATATTTTATACTCTTCATTTTGCACTCTATAAATAAGTACGAAGGCATTAGTGAGACACTATGGGCTGTGGTACAATATGAGCCATAGGATATCATGAAAATAGTTATAGCTTAATAAATATATACATATATACATATATATATATATATATATATATATATATATATATATATATATATATATATATATATATATATATATATATATATATATATATATATATATATATATATATATAACTTGTAATCATTATAACCTGTATTTGCAATCTAATAACAGAGCACGAAATACTTTCTACTCTTAGGCAAGCCAATCTAATCTAGAATCATCATAACATCTCATACCACTCACATCTAGAATATAAATCGATAAGATCTCACACATTCAGCAGCTGGACGTAACCTTAGAATTCCCAACGGGCTGTGGCTTAGCCAAAGCAGCAAAGGGACTGATGACGCGCCATTCATCAGCCGATTGCATAGTCAGTTAATACCAGAATCGAGAGGTTTTTCAAATAGCGCGACAAACACCTTTTGGGTGTGTGTGTGTGTGTGTGTGTGTGCGTGTGTGCGTGTGCTTTTACCGCGTTATTGTTGATTAGAAATAATCAACAAATACATGACCTCAAGCCTGTTAAGTTTACAAAACTCACAAAATAGAAAGTTCAATTGTTATGTGTATAATTGATGATGATATATACATGTACATGTACATGTGTAAAACATATAGATGCATACATATATTATATATTTGAGCTATCTTATCTATCAAATCCATCAAGCTTAGTTTTAAATATTAAAATTAAGCCCCAAAATGCTGTTAAAATTCAAAGCTCAACAGGTTTTTTTTAGGGAACCTCATATAAATGTTCAGAAACGAACCGGTTCACATTAACTTTAGCATAAGCCATATAAAAGAAACGCCCAATTCGTTGATAAAGCAAACCAAATTTAGATTTCTGTTAGATTCAGAATTTAGAAATAGAATTACCCCAGAAAAGAATTCTTTTCTCTGATTTAGTTCAGCTCATTTGCTTTAGCTGCTTGATGTCCGGCCAAACGGTTCAGGCTAATATGGAATAGTTTGAAGTTCGACTTAAGAACAATTGCGGAACGGTTTAAGCCTGCTTTGTTAGCTATTTCAATGCTGATCGCGCATGATCTTCGCCTGCTCAAGTTGCTTTTTCGGCTTAGGTCCATTGAAATTCACGGCAAACAATTGAAGAATTTCACAGTCGTCTCTCCGGCTATAAATGGACTGTCCCCAAAATAAAAAAATTAAAAAAAGAACCGCAAATATCCGTCGAAAAAAAAAAAACAGAAATTACCAACCGGACGAACTACAATAAACAACAATTTTCACTTTTTTTGTCATTTGCTGTCTTGGCTCTTCTCGTTGTTGTTGTTGTTGTTGTTGTTGTTAATTTTGTAGTTGTTAATTTAATTTGACTGTGGCCAACAAGCGATCAACGACCACAACAATGAGCCTCCAACCAGCCTTTCTCCCCACTGCCTTGCCCCCTTTTCGCTGCTTTGGTTTTCCTCGCGCTGCTTAGTTTTTTTCAGTTAACGTTCTGATTGTCTGTCTATTGTAGTTGTTGCCGTTGTCTGTCTTTGCATTGTTCTGAATGAATCACACAAAAAGCAACACGTTTACAGCTATCTGCCTTTTCTGCTCGGTACTCCCCCCTCTCCCTCGCCCATCTTTCTCTCTCTCGTTACGCCCACCCATCCCGCCTGCTATTTTGCCATTTGTCTGTGTACCTATTCTGATTCGTTTTTATACCCTGTATGCTCAGTCGAGTCGAAATTCTTAACGAACTAACACATTTTCTAAAAATCGATAAATATCGATCGATAGTCTTTAATATATAACAGCAGTCATAAGTGGTAACTTAAACTTAAATTTCCATTTTCGTATAACATGTTAGCATCAAGCTAACTTCTAATTATCTATAATTCTTTAACTTGCTCTAATTAAATATCGACTTTATCGATAACATTGTTTGAATGGCAGCTAATGAATAATACACATATACTTCCCATTAACGGTAACAATATATATTAGTTATCTAGGAGCAATAATTTATTCTCCATTCGAATTGTTAATCAATTTCAATGGAATCAGAAATTGTTCAGATTCAATTAGTAATTGATATTCTTTAGATAAATACACCCATTGATAACATAGATTTAGTTTAATTATCGATATATATATATCGCACTTAAACATTCTTTTACTTGATTTTTTGTCAATCACAATTATTATTTATACGTCATTCAACAATTTGCTTTGATATCGATTGATCTGATTTCATTGAAATTCTGCTTAAGATTTACTGTTTCCAGGGCATCTTGCAGTTTCTTAAGCTCGACTTGTACTTGTACTCTTTTCGATTAACTCTCTCTCTCTATCTTCCTCTCTTTCTCACTCTCTCTCTCTCTCTCTCTCTCTCTCTCTCTCTCTCACACACAATTCTTAAATTAATTCCTTCTCCATTCTTCTTGCCATTCTTCTCGACTGCGTGTCTCTCGACTGTGCTTTATGCATGTCGCAATTATCGCCTCAATCATCGTGGTCCATTTTGATGATCATCGCCGGCAAAGTCAATTACCCGACCGTGCAAATATATAGTTAAAGATATATATATATATATACATATATATATATATATATATACATATATATATATATATATATATATATATATATATATATATATATATATGTAATGGAAATCATTTGCTGTGATCCGTTTGCTTTGTTTATATCTCGCATCTTCATCAATCGAACGATCCACCAATCCAGCGATCTGCCAATTGGCGCCAATGCCAATGACCTCTAGCTGGGATCTATCGAGGTCTTCCAGAGTCACAGTCAGTCTCAGTTTCAGCCCAGACCCAGACCCAGACCCAGACCCACAAATTGCGAGAGGCGTGCCCCGTGACTGGGCTTGCATAACGCTTCATCATATGGCCGACTGCGTTTGCACTTACGTCGACTGCGACGTCGACAGCGACTGCAACGTCTTTTGTTCTATGCGACAATGCGGCAAAGTTTCCCACGTATCCAGCAGTAGCCGAAGAAGAAGCAGAAGAATGACAATGTCTGCGTCGAGGCCCCCAGCGAGGGAAGCTCCATTGAAAAAGTCGAAAAACAAAAAATTTTGTTTTTGTTTTATTTTTTGACAGCCATAAAATGAGGTTTATGGCGATCTAAGGTTCGCCTACGTGAGATGCGAGCAAACCGATCTAGTTGCCTGTTTGTAGTTCCATTTAACATTTTTCTAAATACATAAATATATAATATATATATATATATATATATATATATATATATATATATATATATATATATATATATATGTATATGTATATGTATATGTATAGGTATAACGATATTAGCAATGAAAGTCCCGAGATTTCTTTAGTCTTTAACTCTTTAGTCTCGAATCTCTTATCAAAGCAATCAAACCTAATTGAAACCCAAATCAAAGCAGATTTCTAGTGAAAATATTTGTACTGTATAGTAAATTTGTTGATAGGCTCTTCATGCACACATATACCATCGTATAATCTACATATTATCTATATATCTTAATCAATTCTTCAAATATGCCCAAACGTTCTTGCACTTCAATATTCACATTCCCAGCTTATAATATATAAAGCCAAGTCGCTAAGTTGTAGGTATTGTTCACATGCTGAACGTAGCTCAAGCGTGAGTTGCCATTTGTCTGTGCAAGGTTGCCACTCTTTTTTGAAAGCTCATTGTTTATATGACAAAATGGGAAATATTTAAGTTTATGGCAAGTTAAATAAAGTCTCGTAGTAAATATATTTAATACTTATGCCTTGTGAACGCAACAAGGTTGCCAGACTGTTATTATTTAACTATAGGCAATATACTTAGGAATGTATTTTAGTTGACTAAAAAATAAGCAGAGTCTGTTGAATCGCATATCAAATAGAATAATTTATGTACCGTTAAGTGGCAACTCTTGAAAATGGGATGCCACCTTATAAATATTTCTTATAATTGAAATTGTTTCTTGTTGCGACTAAACTATTGTCGCCAATGCTAAAGCAAATATCTAAGTTCTATTGCTAAAGTATGGAGTTGCCACTCTGTCAATAAATTTGTATAATTCATACAAATTGTGAACATTTGTGGTCTCAATTATGGAATTGAGACCAGTGTTGCCAGACCGCTTATCAAGTTGGCAGCTTTCTTTGACTAATTGCAATATCGTGTTACCAATTAAATTCGAAATATTCGAATAAAATTACACATATTTGAGTGTCAAGAAAATAGTAATTGTTGGCTTGGCTTAGATTGCATAAATTTTTCGGATAATGCCTTTGCCGTGATGGGCGCTTGTTTGGAGTGCTCATTATATACCCATTATATATAGTATAAATGATGGCTACGGCAGCTTATTTGCCATAATGAGGTAATTGCGAATAGGTTTTACGCGTCAGCATTCACAATTATCATATTGTTTTAATATGCGTAATAAAACAGAATAATAGAAGTACATTAGGCGAAGATCAACAGCCTCTCACTTTTTGTCATACCTTTTGCAGAGGGAATGGGCTTTTGAATCGAGTTCTTAACTAAGTTATGTAAACTATCTAAGTGATCTCAAACCTCTTTCTTCGATTTTAGCTTTAAATATTGTAAAGTCGACATGTATTAGTGGTATATCGTAGTATATGGTAGTATTCCTTCATATCTCGACTGAATTAAGTATCGTCTATTGAAATCTATTTATTTGGGAAACAATGGAATGAGTGAAATAAATGAAGTTCTAAATTCAGTTCTTTACTCAATGAGATTCATCTCAAATAATATTTGTATTATGTTCTAATTCTTCAAGATATGCAGAAATACGGCAGCTCATGATGATATGTAATGGGCTTGTAATGGGCTGTGATTAATTTGATGATTTACAGGAAAACCGAGTAATGAACTTGAAGTTGAGTTCAGTCGAAGTAAATTTAATGTCGAACTGCATATTTCACTCTAGAGCTGATATGCCCGAGTCAATATGCAAAAATGTGTATAGAAAATAGACTGATTTGTATAGGGCATATTCATACATTCCCAGGAGTCTGTGTGTATATTCCACATTTCTAATCTAATCTTTAACTCTAATAGTGTATGTAATGTGAATGACACGATCGCTAGCACTTGATCGAGCATAGCCTTGCTTACGGCTTAACAAATTGTGAACTACTTTAGCAGCGCCCCTCGCAACAACATTTGTGACGTCAGCGACGTAGCTGCAGTCGACGTGCAAGAATGCAGCGCTGCCAAATTTTGCACAGCCACCCCCAACTCATGCAACCCCTTTTACATGTGTGTGTGTGTGTTTCTGTATACATATGAGTGTGTGTATGTGTTGCCATATTGTTGCATTAATCAGCATTAAGTTGGCTGGAGCTGAAATGCAATGATTGCCGTATCGTCGCATCGTGTCGCATCGCTTGGTTGCTTTATTTGGCGCATCCGCTGCGGCGCTTTGTTCTTGCACACAGATACAGACACACACACAGGCACACACATACTCACACACATACACTTGCTGCTGGCTGCCTATGCAGTCATATGTTTCTTTGATCCCATGACCATATGCGCACGTATATCAAATTCTGTCCATTTCTGGCCATTGGCTCGCACTTCCGTTCCGCACACACACACCGTTGAGAGTCCTTTGTGTGTGTGTGTGTGTAGTCGCTTACAGGTGCGACGGCGTCGACGTCACGCTTCAGCAACAGCAGCGCTTGAGAACAGCTGCGTCTCTTGTCTCTGTGGAGAAAGTAAGACGGCGGAATTTATGTTTATCGCTATAACTATAACCATAACTATATGAATATACATACATACACGCGTGTGTGTGTGTGTGTAGTCATCTCTATATAGAGCGACCTCATGCTCTGCCGTTTTCTTTTTGGGCTCACGCAGCTCGCAGCTCGCCGCTCGCTAGAAGCCAAAAGGCGTGGAGTAAAATGTTTATGGAAAAGTGTTCATGGCAAAACGCACGCAACTTGGCTTGGAAAATTCATTAACCACAGCAGCAGCAACGACAACAACAATGGTTAAAGAAAAACCCGCAGAAGTCGAATGGAAAAACTCGAATGAAGAAGAAGAAGAAGAAGAAAAAGCGGCCTAGAATTCAAATGTCTGTGCATAATTTTTATGCGTGAAAGCCTTTGAATTTCAATTAGAAACCAGAAATAAATGCATAATTTTTCTTCTCTTCTCTGCTGTAATTATCGATAACACATGCTGGCACTAAGCAGCCTATCGATAGCCATAATTAACATAGTCGCTAAGCACTGTCTTTGAAACCAATTTCTTAGGTAATTAGTGTGCAGACATAGATTACTTTGATTAATTATTGATTAACAAGCGATAAATGTGTATGTATATCGATAAACGTTCGCTTAGGGTAAACGCCTCTAATATGCAAATTGACTTACAGAAAACATCAAGCAGCAACTTCAGAAGCTGGGTTTTATTATGTATTATGCATATCGATAAGTATTTGTGTCTATGCATATTCCGATATGTCTGAATTTGATAACAAATTTTAACTCAGAAGCAATTTAATGATAAATATTATCATTTATATCGATAACTACTTAATTTTTATTCAGACATTTATCGATAAATTATCGCTTTTAATATCCCTAAACTTATCGGCTTACACACACACACACACACACATATATATATATATATATATATATATATATATATATATATATATATATATATATATATATATTTAAATATATTTAAATATATCGATAAACGTTTGATTTCACTAAGAGACTCCGAAGTTACAGCGGACTTATCAATAATAATAATTTTTCACGCCCGCTATATTGGTGCATATAATGTATCGATCAATAAATTCTTGATATGTTGTGGTAAACAGCCACACATTATTTACAGAAAGATCTCTATGTACCCACGCGTCGACAACATATCGAATTCAGCCATATAGAAACTCTTTTTCAATATTACTGTAGCTCCTATTCAGAAACCATGCAAATTGCTATAAAAGTAAAAACCAGCAAAAACTGAAGAAAACATTGCAACAATTATCGATAACCTGCTAAAACGGCTCGCACAGTAGCGTTCATGCATGCCGTGGAACAACGACAAACGTTTCATTTCATTACCATTCCATTCGTTCCAACTCGTTCGCGCCAAGAGCCAACGAGCGTAAAATTGTGCAAGTTAAAAGGAAATTTTTGGGGCCGACACCGATGACGATGACGATGACGATAACAATTTCGGTTTGCAGAAGTGCGCAGTCGCGCGTGTGCAAGCAGAGAGAGAGAGAATGAAAGAGAGAACTAGCAATAAAAAGCAAACAAAAACTAAAATTAGTAAACAATTTGCGGGGCACACACACACACACACACACACACACACAGAGTCGCACTCAAAAGTGGCTGTCATAAGGCGGACTGCGGGCTAGAAAGGGGTTGCTAGGGCCTAGAGCTAAGACTGCGACCGCGAGTGGGTCGGGCGCAGTCAGGGTCAGAACTTTAGGGCAGCCAGCACGCCATGACCATAAATCTTAATTGTCGACGCAGGCAAGCGAAACCACCGACGCTGGCGCCGCAGCCGGCGTGTCAGGGCGACAGTGTTTGCCAAGTTAGTTAGTTAGTCAGTCAGTCGGGCAGTCAGCTCTAGCCACTCGGTAGGTTGATTAGTCGTGCGACGCTCGCTCTCATCGACAGCAAATCAGCAATTGAAGGCTGTTTGTTGACTGCTCTGAGCTGTTACTCTTTACTCGCT
Organism: Drosophila fulvimacula; assembly: GCA_035045555.1. Classification (NCBI taxonomy): domain Eukaryota; kingdom Metazoa; phylum Arthropoda; class Insecta; order Diptera; family Drosophilidae; genus Drosophila; species Drosophila fulvimacula. The sequence continues at coordinate 440,005 of JAWNOX010000018.1, read as the reverse complement.
ATTCGTTTGAATTGTGACTTGTTAACTCTAGCCAAGTTTTGTTTTGTTGTGATCGACTGTGCTACAGCACTTGCTTGCCACTCAGCACTCGCTGCAGTTACTCGCCATTGCTTAATTAAATTAAGAAATTTAAATTAAAAGACACTTGGAGTTCTTCGTTACTTGTTTTTGGTCAGTTATTACTCGTTACTCATCAGTCGCTACTCGCTACTCGCTACTCGCTACTTGTTACTCGCTCGCTCAGTGGAGTTTAAGCAGTTACTCGCCACTCTATTAATCGTGTTGTAGCATTCACTCGTTACTCGCAGATTGCTACTCGTCGCTCGGTAGTCATCTAAAAAGTTAATATTGAAAGATCGTGCGGTAAAATTTACTCGTCTCTTGCCACTTGCTACTCGTTACTGTTGCTGTTCACTCAGTAGAGTTTAAGCAGTGCTTCGGTACTCGCTACTCGCCGATTGAACTGATTGAACTACAATTTACAGAGCAGGTGGATGAGAATCATGCCAGGGCTAAGGCAAACAGACTAACAAAACGCAACGCAGACCAAATACACAATAATCTAATTAACAACAGAAAAGGCAACTGAAAATTCAAATACCAAAATACCAAAAAAATACCAAAAATACCAAGTCCAGCAAGCAAGCAGAAAAACAACTAAACCCCTAAGCAACAACGGGAGGAAGAAGCAGCAGCGGCAGCCGCAGAAGAAGCATGAACTGCGGTGCACTGCGCACCGTCAACGACGACGCGCAGCTGCAGTCGACAACAGCGTCGCAGCAGCAGCAGCGCAGCAAGCAGCGACTGCAGCAGGAGCAACAGCAGCTCGAAGCACAGCGCAAAATGCACTCAATGCCGCGCACACCGACAGCGCAGTCGCAGCTGCAGTCGACTTCGGCGGCGCAGTGCCGCGTCGTTGCCATGGAGCAGCCGTTGCGGCGCAGCACAATGCCGCGTGGGCGTGGCCTCGCCTCCTGTTTGCGCGGCGAACGCGACGATGCACCAACGCCGCCCGTGCACGAGGTGCACTGCGAGCTGCAGCAGCTCCAACTACAGCAACAACAACATCTGCACCAACAACTACTGCAGCAACAACATCAACAGCAGCAGCAACAGCAGCAGCAGCAGCAGGATCAGCTGCAATTGGGCAGCGGAATTCTGCCCGCAGCAGCGGCGACAACAGCAACGCTCGAAGCAGCCGGCAGGAGTAAGTAGTCGATGTAACTGAATGGGAGACTTGCAATAGAGATATGCACATATCAGACAGGTGTATATATGTGATATATATATATATATATATATATATATTATTGAATTGAGAAATACATATAGTAGACCTATGTAGGGTCCGATAAGTATTATATTGGAGAGAATCTAGTATAGGTACTATATGTATAGCCATATACTGAATTATTAAATATAGAATATAGGAAATCCAAGAGAATTTCCTTAAATTCTCCTTGATATATACATGCACATATATCTGTATGTTGTAATCGTATATATATTTTGATAGTATTCATGGCGAATCTAGTACCAGTAATAAAAAATAACATCTGGTATGCTATATGTATATATAGCTGCACTATCGGCCTATATACATATTACACATACGTAAAGAGTACCTTAAAGAGTCCTGTAGAAAAGTAGTGCTGTATAGAAAATACTGTAGTATATACTCCTATGGTATAGAGAGAGATACATTGAAGAGAATCTAGCAGTATTACTATATATGTAACAAATACTGATACTTTACAGATATATTATAAAGAATCATATGTACGAGATACTTTATACATACATATGATATAGGAGCTATATACGAGTATATAATTCATTATAGATGAAGCGTAACAAGCTTGATTGAACTACTCGTTGAGTGTACATATTGATGTGAGTGCTTTAATGAAGGAGCTGGCTCAGTATGCTCATAAATAACACACTCTATGTTGGGCTATCAAAGTGGTCATGAACGATTTGACTTCATGAGCAAAATATTTGAGTTGAGTTATTCAGGCTGATCGCGAATAAAGCGTTCGTTTGAGCTATTCAGCAGTTGATCACGAGTTTCTAAGCAACTGCAATATGAAACGTTCATGAACTGCCGAACTATGAACTAAGTGAACTAGTTTCATATCATTTTCATTAGCATAGATATAATATATATATACGATATACGAAATTCGATATACGGCTTACGATACATGATATAGGATATATACTATACACGATACACCACATACGATACGTGATAAATGGTATATACATAGATAACGGATATAAAGATACATCTATATTTACACATATATGTATGTATATATATATATATATATATATATATAGTGTAGAAATGTAATACATGTGCTAGATTTGTTATCTGGCTTTGCTCGGCTAAAATTCCTCTATTGCATAAATTTTATTTTCTATTATATCCTATTCCTATATCTACCCTATTATTCATGTCTTACGTTAGTCAATCCGAACTTTCCCATCTCAAATGGAATACCCATATTGATCTTTAGACATAAGTTCCCTGAATCGCTTTTCACACAGTTGCAGAGATAAGAATTGAGAATATTATTTGTTCCTGGATTATTATACGTAATTTATAAAGCCTGATTGATCTGTACAGATAGCAGCTGCAGGTAGCTATGCTAATGCTCTATATCAATCTCCATAGTTCCATAACTTAGCCTAGCCAAGCCTGATAATCGTCGGACAGACGCACTCTCATTTATTCATAGACGCGATATCGAAATATATATCTATTTATATTCCCACTCTGCGTACACTTTTCCAGAACGAAATTGATCATAAAAGAAACAAATGCGAATGAGAAGCAGAATGGTAATCATAATGAGAATGAGAATGAGAACGAGAATTAGAATTAGAATTAGAATGAGAATGGGAATGGGAATGGGCATTAGAATGATAATGAGAATGTGAACTATATAACTTGACAAAGTGGGCTCGCTAATGTATCATATTTGATGATACGCACTCCATGATGCCAATGACATCATCGGCTACTGAGGAACTGTGGGGAACGCGGGCTGAGCAGGGGCGGGGCGCTCCAGTGTGGGGCCAGGCACTTGGCTTTGATGTCATTAGTGTGCGGCTCCGCTGAATTTACAGTTTATGCGCGAGTGCGAAAACGTGCGAATAACAGAGGCGAACTGACAGCAAATGCGGCAAATGCGACTTGAGATGCGGCAAATGCGCTGCTGCACTCTGCTGCACTCTGCTGCCCTAACGTTAATCGATGTTGGCTAACGGTAACTGCTGCGCGGCAGCGCTGACCACGCAGCAAAGAACTATCGCACACATAATCCGCTCTAATATGCGCAACCCGTACGGGCCAGATCCGCTAGCAAGGCCGCTCGAACATTAAACAGCAATTAGATAACAGAGCTGAAACGGTACGGAATGAGATGAAATGGAACGAGTCGATTTTCCATTGAAAAGTACAATTCAAGAATTCAACTAAAGAAATTTAATCACAAAGAGAAGGGATTGGGAATGGGGAAGGGGGAGGGGGAGGGGGAGGGAGGGAGGGGGAATGGGAATGGGAATGGGACAGCCCGTAATATTCGTAAGAACTGAATGCAGTCAATGAATATAGAGAATTGGTTGAATCATTGAATGATTCTCAGCTTTCGAGCTGGCTGAACCCTCCTTATGTATATGCGCAGTTTGTAGTCGGCACTTCCTTGGGGCGAAACAACACAACACAAATACCCTGTAAATTGTGTACCTTAAGCATAGGCAATCCCCTCTCCTCGTAGGAAAGTCTTACTTCATAGTCCGTCCGTCCGTTACGCTATTGAATCTTAAGAGTTTAAATTCGAATGTATTCTCGTCCCGATACGCCCTCTAGGGGTGTGGCAAATCGGAAGCCGTGAATGAGCGCGAATATACCGCAGTTGCACGGCCCGATTGCCATATTCTTACTTTACTAAGTCTTATTTCCGTTATCCAGCAACTTCTTAGTTCCAGGCAACAATTGCAACATGATAATTCCAGCTTCCAGCTTCCAGTTTCCAGTTTCCAGTTTCCAGTTGCCCAGCGTGCTGCCAATTCCAGTGCCATCATTTCAGGTTTTTTTTTTCAATTAATATTTGTATATGAACAACAGGTCGAAAGCACACTTCTTCTCGCCACATCTATTTACTGGAATATGACTGGAATGGGAAAGTGTCGCTTTCCAGTTTGCACTTTGATCTCAGGCATTTACATTGTGCACAGGGCAGCCGTTAGTCGAGCATGTCCAGTGCTTTCTCTGCTGTTTGATCACTACGTCAGAGTTTGCTCTCAATGGAAAGCAACTCCAATGGAAGTAAGTTGACGGGGGGAGGGGCGCGGTCTAGCAGGGATTGTCATGGAAACGTCGACGACTTTCTAAGCGAAGGCCATGCCAATGCGCATTCACACACGTGCCGCACCCCTTGCAGCCTTTGGCCCCTGACAGCTTTGACAGCAGCTGCTGCTACTGAATGCGCGTATCTTTTGTGTAAATGTATCTGTATCTGTATCTGTATCTGTTCAAGTATCTGTAACTGTGTGAGGCGTCTTTGTCATTTGACGACACATTTGTGTATGCACATAAATTGCGCGCTTGGCGCTGAATTGGCGCATTTTGTTGCTGTTGCTGTTGATGTTGCTGTTGCTGTTGTCGCCTCGCTGGCTATTCATATTTTGCATATTAATTGAAATGAATTCATAACAAGTTGACACTGCCCCGCAAAATGGAGCCAAAGCGAAAGGTCAAACCATGTAAATGGGTCGGTTTGTTGCTGGCTAGCGCTACGGCTCACATATGTAATTCACAATTACCGTTAACTAAAGAGCCCTTATCTCTCTGCACTATATTGATAATGTTCTCGACAATGTTTTTAACCTTCATTCTCTCTCTTTCCTTTGTTGCAGGTGAGTACAAGTCGAAGACATTGCCCCGCATACACTTTGATACGGCACTAAACGATACGTCATTGAATGAAGGTAAACGTTTGGATATCCATATGTGAATCGATAAGATTGATATATACATAGTATGTATATATCTGCCCTTAATAACTGTACATTTTGTGAAGCTATGTAAAATTAAGTTACATTTATGACGCTATGAAGTTTGAAGTTGCATACTAGAAAGTTAATCCCATTCCTTACCTGAATCGATAGTAATTCCTTTTTATCGATAACAATATATCTCAAATTATTATTATTTTTTTTTATTTACAATTTTATTTACATATTTTGCTGTTACTATTCATAGCAACTTTTACTATAGTGTCGATTAAAGTTCAAAGTTTAATAGGTCCTGTGGGACAGTCATTTGGGTCATTCTCTTGAGTCTCCTTCTCATTCGGACTCCGCGGATGCATAAAATATTTCTCTATAAAAAACTATTCAATTTAATGATCAGAACACAATGCTCAAATTAGAATAAGTAAATTAGTCACGCATCATCTCTTCTCATCTCATCAAGCATGACTCCTCAGCAATCTTTGCACACCACATACGTCACGCACCCATCTCTAAGCAGGACTCTGGCTGCGTAAGCGGCCTTTGCATACTTTGCGGCGCTTGCGTAACTGCTTCGTATTGCATACTTTGCGGCTGGTTATGATATGTGTGCGGCGGGTAGGGGACCGAAGAAAAAAGTGTATTAGTTGGACCCGCATTAACAGTTCGTTGTGCCGTTGACATACGCAAGTGTAACACAAACACAAATATAAAAGGGAATGGAACTGAAAATGGAAATGGCTAATTCCAAGCTTCATAAGTCGCACAGTTCCGCTAAAGGTGGCGAGGATAAAGGCAAAGGCAAGGGCCAAACGTGTCGCATACACGTAAAATACAAAAGTCACGCACTTCCGTTAAGCAGCCAACTGCTGTTGCCGTTGCTGCTGCTGCTGCTGGTGAGCGAGAGTGAGAGGGAAGTAGTGAGAGAGGCATGGGGTGGGTTTGGAAATGTACGCCTCTAATTTGCTTATTATGCGCTGTCTGTGTGCCCAAGTATGTTCCCAACACACATAGACATACACACACGGACATATTGGACAAGAGAGTGTGTGTGTACCTGCGCTCAATTACGTTCAATTACGAGCCACATTGCCGCTCGCGCACTTTTGCCTTATGGCTTATGCCTGCGTCTCGTTTCGCCGTCTACTTCTCCCCTTACATTCTTCTTCCACTTGTACTCACTACAGTTGTTGTTGTTGTTGTTGTTGTTGCTGCTGCTGTTGTTTTGCTTTCAATTCCGTTTCTTACAATACGCTGCGCTGCGCCTAAGACAATCGAGCATATTGTTTTTGTATCCTTGATACATAGATATATAAATGTATAAATGTATATACATGTGTATATATATGAGTGTATGTATATGCTGCTATAAAGCATGCAGGTATGCAGATACCATTTGGTACATGCGTATAATCAGTAAACATGTTTGTGCATGGCTCTGTCCATTCTATATGCGACTTGTCACGGACACGTACAAACATGCATGCAAAATGGAAAGATACGATCGAGAAATACACAAGAAACTTATCAATAGAATATAACCCAATCTGCGGGAGGTGTTTGTCACACTTCTTGTGTGTTCGATTGCCAATTATTACGAAAGGAATTCGATTTGGTGGGTCAGTCAGTTCGTGAAAAAGTTAAGTTATTATTGCAGGTTTTTCAAACTGCATTCAAAATATTTTCTGTAGCATAATGATTTAAATTTATAGTCATAATGCAATTGTTAATCTAATAATATATGTATGTTAGTCCAAACTTTTAAGTGCAGTGCATTTGTGTGTTTGAATGACTGAGCCGTGACTTGCTCTCTCATACGCCTTGCACTTCAGAACGCTATCTCGCTCGCGCTGCTGTTTTGTGTCGAGAATTTGTCAACGCGCATGGGTAGCACTGTTTCTATTTGGCAGCGTCGCTTGGCTACACTGCGCGCTCTCTTGCTCGAACAGAACAGGGCTGAGCAACTTGCAAATTGTGAAGTTTCAACCCGTTGTACTTTTTATTTCTACCATAGGTTAATACAAATTATTTCATCGAAAAATTATTTCCTCATTTTATTGCTAGGCGGTGTTTACCTCGCATAATTATAAACAAATTAATTTGGTTATGATAAAAAAAAAAGAAATTAAATATGAACGTAAACATAAACAACTCCCAATTGGCTGAGTGTTTGGTTGCTTTGCAGCCCTGCTTTTAAGTGATCAGTGTTAGCGCTGATCGCTCTCTCGCTCTCTTACGCTACTGCTCTCACACTTTTATCGTGGTCATGCCGCTGCTGTAGCAACGGCTGCGTCGGCGGCAGCGTCAGTTGTGAGAAAGGCGCGTCATCGAGTGGTAGCGAAGCGGGAAGACGACGACGACGACGCCTTCCAATGCGTTTTTCTGTTTTGTGTGTGCGTTTTTTTTTTTGTATTTTGTTGATTTGTGTGTGTTGCGTTTGCGGTTTAAACTTGCAAAGTTTGCTACCGTGCGTCGCGTTGCTTTAGCACTTTTCCACTAATTTCACTCTATGTATACGTCCGCAAAGTTAGTTTGTTTTCATTTTTTTTAAAGTTATTTGAGTTGTGTTTCTTGCAAATGTTTGTGTTCATAAGTTGAAACAACGCGGTAAGTGCGTATGTGTGTGTGTGTGTGTGAATGCATGCATATAGTACAACTCAATCACACACAGACAGGCGTACAACAAAGTCTTTATGAACTGCGTTGCATGCAACGAAACGCAGCGAATGTGATGCAAAGTCGCGATAAAATAACAGCAAACAACTACAACGACAACTGGCGACAACGACGCGTGAAAAAACTGTAGGAAAGCAGAAAAAATAAAATAAAACGTTCGGTCGCTCGCAAACGCGGAAATGCACTTGAGCGCATAATTTTTATAAGCCAAGCGACACCAGCGACAACAATAAAAACAAAATCGAGCAAAAAGCATCAAGAAACACAGCAAAGAAAAAAAATACGGCTTGTCAGCAAATTGCAGTAGTCTAAGAAGCCACAACAAACAGACAACACACAAAGTTGAAGGAGAAACAAAATAAGAAGAAGCAACTCTCTACTCTCTCACAAACATCGAGCCAAAGGCACTCTCTCATAGAAATACCTGCACACTGTGCTCTCTTTCAGTCTGCGTGTGTGTGTGTAAGAGAGAGGCAGCGAGCGAGGGAGAGCAATGATGAGCTCGGCGCCTAAGCGCATCAGCAGCAGGAATAACAATTAAAATAAACGCGCAAAATGTTGCAGGCGCATAGCGACGCCAGCAGCACAACGACGTCAACTACAACAACAACAGCTAGGCACAGCGCCGAGAGTAACGACAGCGTCGCAGCGTCGACGCCAACGCAGGAGGAGAAGACACAGCGACGACGCTCTACCTTCTACGTACCGTTGGTCATCGAGGACGACGACTGCACTGAAGTGCATCAGCAGCGCCATCTAGCGCCACACGGTGGCAGCAGTTCCAGTTTAAGCAGCAACAGCTGGAAAAAGGGCAGCACAGCTAAAGCGACTGAGCGCAAATCTAACGGCAGTAACAGCAGCAGCGGCGGCGGCAGCGGCAGTAAAATGTCACCGCCTTGCGGCTTCAATTGGAGCATTAGCGGCAGCGACGTCGCTGCGCAGTACTCAGACTCTGATGACGAGGATCAGCCGCAGTTGCAGCAGCGTCAGCGCCAGCAGCTGCTGAAGTCGGCAGCTGCGTCAACAGCAGCGACAACGACAACGACGCCAGCGTCAAACGCCAAACTCAAGCGCTATGGCATTGTGCTGAATGTGATCAGCTTGAATGGCACCGGCAGTGGCAGCGGCAGCGGCAGCGGCGCCGACGACAGCTGCGGCAGCGTTGAGCCTTTAGGCAATTTGCCGCCAGATGGCGCCAGGTGTGCGCCACGCACTCACTTCAACGAAGATAACGACATTGTGATGGCAACGCCGCCCAAACAGCAGGCGCTCTCGCTCTCGCCCGCACACTCGCGTCAATCGTCAGCGGCCGTCGACTGCGATGCCGCTGCCGACGACGATGACTCAGAGATAAGCCGCATGCAGACAAACACCTCAACGCCCATTAAGCTAATGAAGTCGCGTTCGCGCACTAACATTTTGGCCGTGCCGCTGCCCAGTGTGGAGCGCGGTCTGGCAACGACGTCATCGGCAGCGGGAGCAGTGGCAGCGGCAGCGGCAGCGGGAACAGCTGGAATGACTACGGCAAAAACAACAACAACGTTGATCACGCTGCGCGCTAAGTCAAAAACTCTGCCGCAGAACCTTTCGCCGTCAGTTGCACTGCGTGAGGCGGCCGCACTGGATGACACAGCGCACTATTACAACAACAACAACAACAATAATAACAAACAACAACAACAGCAGCAGCAGCAGGAGCAGCAGTCGCAACGTCAGCTGTTCGGCGGCAGCAGCAACAACTGCGCTGCTGGCACCGTTAGTTCCGCAGTCGCGACGCCGTACAAGCTGCAGAGCAGCGCCTCAGCTGCGTCCATTCTAACGCACAGTTTTCCGCCCAAGAATCTGTTCCTATTGAAGTCGACGCCGAAGCTAACAGCGGACGTCACGCCTCCGCCCACGCCCATCACTTCGCCGCCAAAGAAGTCGCTGAGCTTCATACGCCGTGCGCACTCCACGAAACTGTCGCGCAGCAACTCGCTGCTGAAGACGATTGGAAGTGGGGGAGCAGGCGCCGGCGCAGCCTCCTCAGCGGCGCACCAGTCGCTGCTGCAGCAGCATCATCATCACGGGATGCCGTCGTCCGGCACGGCGCTGTCGGCGTCGAGCAGCTGCGCCAGCGACACGGGCAGCTGGGGCAAGCACTTCTACCTGAGCTACGACGTCTTGCCGCTGGGCCTGGACGAGCTGAGCGCCTACTTCCAGACCGATCACTGCGAGCAGCTCATCTGCGAGCGCTTCATGCTGAAGGATCCTCACCTGCACTCGACCACGGCCACGAACACGACCAACGCCTCAGTTGTGACCGCCACGGAAGCGGATGCCTCCCAATCCCATGCACCAGCGGCGGCAGACGATGATGCGGGACATCATTCGGGTAGGTCGACAGCTCTGATACCCTGTAAAAGGGTATTTGTAGCAGAGCAGCTCCTATATAGTATGTATCTGATAAAAGTACAGTACAAATTGTAACTGTTCCCCTCTCTCTCTCTCTCTCTCTGTCGCTCTGTCGCTCTTCGTCACTCTTCGTCCGTACTTAAACACGTTCGGGCACGGCTCGTTAGTTTCTCACTTCCTGTTACTGTTAACATTACGAACCCTTGTGATCAATCGATACCCCTACCTCTGACCCTAGCCCTGTCCGCTCGCCCCCTCCTGTAATTGTTTCCCGCTATACATATGTGTTTCTTTTCAGTGGTTGATATGCGCCTCACGGCCAGGGTCGTCAGTCCATTCCGTCCGTTTCTTATTTCGTTTCGTTCCCTGCTTATTGATCGCCGTTGCTTTTCAGCGAAAAAGAAAGACAAAGCAATGATAAGATAAGGGAACACGATTTCGATTCGTTAAAATCACACACCCCCCCCCCCCCATACACTCCATTTTACTCCAACCCCGCCCCTGGCATGCCCAATAATATTTCCATGCTTCCAGACTTCCAATTCACAGTTTGTCTAACTGTGCGCGCGTGTGTGTTCGCTCGGCTATCGATGTACTTCACACATTTTCCTGTGTGCCCGCCGTGCCCCCTCCCTCGCTACACTTACCTTTTTTAAGCCTTCCTGTTCTTTGGCGTTACCTTTGCTACTTTTTCTTATATTTATTTTATTGACACTTGGCGAGTGTTTTCTCTCGTCTGCTGTTGTTATTGTTGTTGTATTCAATGCTTCGATCGTGCGTGTGTTCGTGTGTGTGTGTGTGTGTGTGTTGTTGTTGTTGTTGTTGTTGTTGTTGTTGTTGTTGCAGTAGTGGCAGTAGTCCAATTGTTTGGCTCAATTGTTGCCCATTTTGATGGCGTTGGCCCTGAGAAGGCAGCGAAGCGTCGCACAATGGGCGTCAACTGCCTGACAGCATTCAAAATTATGTATATACATACACACATACATATATGTACATGTTTATGTATAGGTCTGTTTTATGAACTCTTTTTGTACTGGGCACAATTGAACTTCCCGCTCCTATACTCCACAGACACACACATGCATAATGGCAAATATACATGCATACATACATACATACATACATATATAATAATTTTACCCTGAACAAATTCCATGTCAATTATGTTGATTAAGTTTATTACTTTAAAATTGTTGTACAATCATATGATATGTATTTATATGTATGTGTATGTGTATGTGTATGTGTATGTATGTGAAGAGGCAATACATATGCATATTCGTATGTTTATCCTTGTACTTAATATCATTCTAAATAGATATGTATGTAGATAGAAAAAGGTTTCTAATTTTAGAATAATTTCGATAATTTATATAGGATAAATTATATTTATACAGGATAAATGATCGATAAATTCTAAATAAATATATGTATACATTTTACATATACTAGGTAGAATTTTAGAACATGCTTGAAACAGTTCGATAAATAATATATAACAAAAATGATCGATAAATCCTAAATATATATGTAATTGTAGATGTTTCCATTTATTATATCATTCTAGATAGAACTATAAATAGAATATTTCGCTTAACCAGCAAAAGTTTTCTAGTTTTGGAACAACCTGGCTGATATCGTATATAGTACATACAATACATACATTCACATATAGAATATGATCACCTATCGATTAATGCTTAATATATGTACATACATATGAATGTATACCATACACATATGTACATACATATGTACATATGTAGGCTAAACATTATCGTTTAGCCTCTCTTATCATTTTATATAGTACAGAAATTAGCATGTAGTATTAATCAAAGTTTATTTGCAAATTAAATCCTCAAAGATTCGTGTATTGCTTCATTGTATTGTAATGCTCTTGTACTGCTAATGCTCTGCATACACAAACACACTCACGCACGCGTGTCACACATACATATGTACAAGAACAAGCTTCACCACGTACTTATTTATGTATGTATGTATTTAGTTCATTCATACACACTCCAAACTCTATTGTTCCGTCTTTCGTCCAGCATTCGCTGCTGCTTAATTTTGTTGTTTTCCTTCGGTTTTCGGCTACAATTTCAATTTCATTGCGCGTCGCCGCGCTCAGTTTTTGTTGTTTCTTTTGTGCTTTGTTGTTGTTGCTTTCTTTTCGCTGCTTTTTATTATGATTCACACACACGCACACTGACACCCGCACCGAAAACCAGTTTCGACTGTGGAGTGAACTGAGAGCGCAGCAAAAGAGAGTCATATAGAGAGAGAGAGTATTAAGAATACCACTGAGAGAGAGTGCAAACAGTAAACGGCAAACAAACGAGCCGCTTTATTTAAAAACTCTAAATTGTTGTTGGCATTTTTTGTGCATGTTTAGCAGTTGCTATTGAGAGAGAGCGAGAGAGCGAGAGAGAGAGAGAGTGATGCAGCCAGAGTGCAAGAGTGCAAGAGTAGCAGAGCACAAGGAGCAGATCGACTAACTGACACAGAGCGTAAGAGTGAGGCAGAGGGAGTTGGAGGGACATGTACAGCAGTCAAGCGTTGTTGCATTTTATTTGAAATTTGATAAGACGAGAAAACGGTTTTGTAACAACGACTCAGCTGAGCGATTCTCGATAAAGTCACACACATATATGTATATGTATGTATATGGGACTCTGATAGAAAGACTCATAAGCAAACATTTGCTGGAAATGTGTTTTGAAATGCAAAGTCACACACACACACACACACACACACACACACACACACACACACACACACACACACACACACACACACACACACACACACACACACACACACACACACACACACACACACACACACACACACACACACACACACACACACATACACACATACTAACACATGTGCTTATTGAGGAGAGTCATGCATGTGGCCTCAGTGCGTGCGTGCGTGTGTGTGTGTGTGTGTGTGTGTGTGTGTGTGTGTGTGTGTGTGTGTGTGTGTGTATACAAATGCACATTTCATATTTATTGATTGGCCCCCGACTGTTTTCCAGCCTGCTTATCGGGCTGGATCGCAAACGCATCTGCTGCCGACGCGTACAGCCGGTGTGGACGTTTTACGGATCTTCGCTCCCGCCTGTTCCCCTACTTCTGTGTGTTTTATGTATGTATCTTTTCTACGCTTTCGAACATTTATCAGCTCAAGCTGACGGATCGTGTGAGATCCGAGAAAATACATTTGTTTAACGCGCCGTTAATTGAGTTGACCTTATCGGCGAGGCAAACCCAATCTCTATCTATCTATATGTACAAATATACATATGTACATATATGTATGTATGTATTCGTCTACGTTTTCGTTTTCCAATCCATTTCCCATGCGTTGCCATCAAACTCAACTCTGACTGCTGTTGCCGTTTGCTGCTTTGATAGCTTTCACTGCCCCCTAACCCCCCATTGGTCACTGGCCTTACACGTACTGGAATCCGTTTTGGAACGCATACCAAAAACTCGACGGAAGATGAAATCACCAAAAGCAGTCGAAATACGACATACGAAATACGAAATGCTGATATATTCAGATCAGAGATCTGAGTGGAGGTCGCTGCCTCCTCAAAACTTGGCTCATCTTCAGCTTTTGACCAAAGTTGTCGCAACGCTGTAATAGGCCCTGGCCCTGGACCTTGCCATATGCGGCTATGATTGCGATCTCTCAAATAGAATTGGCAATAGACATCATGCACAGGCGACAAGACTTACGAAAGCGATTTCCTAAGCAAGCATTATGATATGCCATATGTATGTGAGACATGCTTTATCAGTTGTCTATGTTTGGGTTGTAGAAAATATTCTCTATATATACATACTTATATGAAAAATGATTATTAATGTTTTGTTTACAATAGCGCACACATGGAGGCCTTAGTCTATATGTATTGCATTTTTGGTTGATAACACACTTTCAAGATCTTCAATATTTATTGAAAATGTGTTTATTGAACCCATTTCAGTTGAACAGCATATCAGATCCGTCATAAAACCATGATAAATAGCTCGCCTTGCTGATAAGACAGTCTGAAACTCTTTTCAAACTAATATATATGAATATATACAAAAATATATAAATGTAAACAGACGAACTGCCATAAATTCCAATTGAAATATATTGAAAATGTCAAGTGAGCTGAGATACGATCTATAAATAAACAAACATTAACTAACAGACTGTCTAGTGTTATACAAAATTAAGTGCAGATGCAGATAAATTAATTTTGAAAAATACTAAAGCTAAAGATTGGAAAAACAAAAAAAAAAAAAAAACGTGGGTACAAACATGTAAAGCCGTGAAAAGGTAATTGCAAAATGTGTACAAAATTTGAAGCACGTAAATTAAATAGATTATGGGCTCCGGAAACTTGGAGACTGAAATGCTTATATAAATATAAATGAATAAATATATAAATATAAATGAATAAATATAAATAAATATACAAAAATATATTGATTAGGAGAGTTTCTAGTTAGTTTCTTCCCTAGCCTCTCGAGCATATTCTCCCCTAATTAATAGAGTTTTTGTTTAGTTGAACTCCTTAGATGGCTTGTTACAAGTTCTCGCCTCGTTTCTTTAGTTCTGGCATCTGACATCACTTTGGACTTCATATGCATCTTGGCCATATATTTACTGATAATAATAATGATAACCAGAGACAACTACAGCTACTTCCTCTGTAATTATGGCTCACTCTTGTGCTTATAACTGATCTATTACAATCATAATCATAGCTGTGCTCCGTCCACATCACATCAGCTATTCATTAAGTGGCTCTGCCTCATTCCAATCGTTCCATCTCCCCTCTCTCTCTCTCTCTCTCGCGCGCTTGTAAGCATAAGCATTTGTGCGCATTTGTTGGGTGCGCCGTCGCTTTACATGGGCATTGGCCATTGGGTCGTGTTTGTGCTTAGTGGGCGTGGGGATGTGGGCGTTGGGTGCGTTATTCAAATCATATTCATAATCTGCACCATTTTTGTAACTGGGGCTATATCTTCTTGCTTTGTGCTTCCTCTTCTTTGTGTGGCCTTTGTATCATCCGTTTGTGGGCAGCGCCTATTTGGAGCTGGCCAAGAGTAAAGAATGTTTCAACGGGTTTTGATCTTGCATAGAAATGCTTTTATAAATAGAAGAGAAAAACAAGACTAAATATGACACAATTTCAAAGCTGTATAAGTTATAGCATAGGCGGGTTAGAGATAGAGTCGTTAAGACTATTAGATTGAAGGCCTAATATGAAGAGTCGTTAAAGTTTAGATAAGTCTCTAAGTCTAACTCAGAGACCGATAGAGATATAGTTATATACACTCTGAATTATTATTTTATTTTTTTGTATAAATATATATATATATATATATATATATATATATACATATTGATATATCGTAATATATCATTGAGTTATTTGGATGCGAACTCAGAGACTTCAGAAGGTAAACCGCTTATCTTTGGTATATGAGCTCTACTAAATGCGATTCAACGGGGAATAGATCGATGAGTTATGGCATAGAGTAGTGGCAGAGGAAGACTTTAAATTATGTAGGGTATCTGCTAGTCGTGCTGGCATGCCAACTGTGGTTGCTTAGGGGTTCTTTTCTTTTGATGACAAATCACTGTGTTTGCATCTCTGGGCAACTGGAAATGAATCAACGTTGCGGAAGAGTTGCCCCAAAAGGCGAAGCTCATCAAAAATGAATAAATCACAGATGATGAAGGAACTCCGAGAGGGATAGAGAGGAAGAGGGAGCGTCGAGCGGGGTCAGAGCACAAAATTATTATGTTTGCTTTGGCTTGATGAGTCACAAGCAAAAACAAAACAAAACAGAACAGAACAGAACAGAAATGGAAATGAAAAAGAAAAAGAAAAGGGTCCGAAGCTCTAGCTAGCTGGGTGGGCTGACAAGGTCGTTTCCATGTGTTCAGCACTTTGGAGGTTCTTTGTTGAGGGCGGATACGCAAAGCAGAAGGGAAGAAGAAGAAGGAGAAGCTGAACCAGAACAAGAAGTATACGAAGCAAAATAATAATAAGTAAAAGAAGATCAACGGAAACCAGTTTTGCAGCAGCCTCGTTTACCTTCTTGTTTCGGTTTTTTTCGGGGCAGTTTGATGAATCATGAATCATTGGGCATTCAGTACCTGCAGCCTCTTGCTGTGGGCGTGGTAGGCAGCCAGCAGCAGCAGCGGCAGCGGCAGCTAACTGCAAACCGGGGCAGGTGATGTGCAGCAGCTGCCACTTGGGCCGCCTTTTGTGCTTGTGTGTGTCTCTGAGTGTGGAGTGTGTGGCATCCAAGCCAAACCGGTTGCACGCTATGCGGGTTCGTTCTACACGGCCGTTGTCTCTCCTTTGTCTCTGCTCAATTGAAAGAGAAATACAAAAAAAAAAAAAACAAAAATGATAAAAATAAAACCACATACGAAATTCCTGCAGACACAATGCCAAGGATGAGGATAAACATCCCAAATACTCGTACTACCCGTAATGCCCGACTAACGGATCTTTTTCGAAAACATCAAAGTGCAAAATTGAAATAACAATAGAAACGTCATCTTAAAATATGCCAGCAAATTGATATGCACGACCCAAGAGACTGGTTTATGAACAAGTTTTTTATTATTTTAAATGCCGATGATTTAATCGGGAATTATTCAACACCTCAGAAACAAAAATAAAACCTTATAAATTCCCAAACAGTGAAAGTCGGACCTACGAGTGCAATTGCGAGATTGCAAAACGTTAATTGCAATGCCAATTTATGCATAATAATACGCATATAAATTACTTATCGATAACCATTGATCGATACATCAATTGGTATACTAAGTATAAACTTTTATTTGTATTAACTTATTTTATCTTATCTCTTACTCAATACTGCTTATATAGCAATACAAAAATAATAATAAATAAAATATCTTTAGAAACTAACGATAACTAACGATAAATCCGTATTTATCGATACTTTTAATTATGATATCGAGTTGAAATAGAAATCAAAACTTGAACCAAACTTGCTTTTTCGAATTTGTATCAGTTTCACTGACGATTATCATGTCGATGTATGAAGATATTGGTATGATCGATATATATATATATATATATAGCATAGTTAATAGTTATAATGATGAATCGTTGAACTAATTGAAATTCTCTTATCTTCTTGATCCATTTCTAGATACTTCATATGAGAAGGCCTGTCGACGCGGCTCGGCGCCCACAACGCCCATTTTGGGCAACAAACAGCACCAGCCGGAGCATAATGCCGCCTCGCGCTTTACCAATTTCTTCTCGAAGAGGTTTGTATGGAGCATTTGAGCTAATCGATAGCCACTAACTTCGCAGCTCCCTGCTCATTTACAGATCGAATCCTCTCAAGCGTACAAAGTCAGTCACCAAATTGGAGCGCACCAAGCGCGGATCGGGAGGTCTGCGAGGCTCGCGCTCTCACGAGAGCCTGCTCTCCAGTCATGCCGTCATGTCTACCATTGGTAAGTGTGACATTAGTTGAATATAGCTAGGATTTTGTCAATTTCAATTAAGTCTCATCGCGGCGAGTGCTTCATTATTATTCGTGATCTTTGATCGCTGTTCGTTAGCTTCTCTAACGATTCGAATCAAGATCAAGAATCAAGATAGACTTGTCGCTCGTCAATTGAGATCTTCATTGGTTAGAATCATGGACCTTCTTCTTCCTGAACACTGCTTCAACTTGCTAGTTGCAAGCCTTAATCGTTATCTGATCACCTTGCTCGTTACTGAAAGATTTACTCGTTACATCTCAAACTAACTTGAGCCAACTAACTAACAAACTTGAACCAACTTGACAGAACTTCAACTCACTTGTGAGTCGATAAACCGATTCGTAACTTCTAAAATTTAGTCGTTAACTAACTTAATGTATTCCTTTTACTTACTCGTTACACTTCAAACTTACTTATCACGGGAGTTATTCCATACATTGCTTAGATACTCGATGTCATACTCAGAGTTTAATTCTCGTTACTCTTAAGAGTTACTCGTTCCTTTAACTTTCACTTCTCATTTCGGTTTCCTCATTCATTAAGTAAGTTCAAGTTACTTTCAGAAGATACTCTAACTTCTGTTTCCCCACTCATTACTGGGTACAAATCAGAACGTTTTCCTCTACATTATTCTCTTTCCTGTTCCATGTCTCATAGAATCTTAAAACTTACTCGTTGCTTGTCAAGCCAACTCGTCCTGCCACTGAAGTTCGCTTTAGTGCTGAAGTTGAGTTATTATTTTGTAGATTTTCGCATTATTCGCTAAGCTCACTCGTTAATTTTTGCTCGGCTCGTTACAGATTTGTCATGCAGCGGCGCTGTGGGCGTTGCGCCTGTACATCAATCGGTGCTTGGCCGCCGGCACTGCTTCCAGGTGCGCGGTGGGCCGCGTGGCGAGCGTTACTATTCGTGTGGGTCGCGGCAGGAGCGAGATCTGTGGATCTACTCGCTGCGCAAGTCGATCGCACCGAATGCGGAGCACACACGCCGCACGGACAACTCGCTCAAGTTGTGGGTGTACGAGGCAAAGAATTTGCCAGCGAAAAAGAAATACTTTTGCGAGCTGCAGCTCGACAAGACGCTGTACGGCCGGACGAGCGTGAAGCTGCAAACGGATCTATTGTTCTGGGGCGAATACTTTGACTTCCCGGACATACCCGAGATCAATGTGATTACTGTGAATGTGTTTCGCGAGGTCGACAAGAAGAAGAAGCGCGACAAGTATCAGTTCGTGGGCTCAGTGAAGATACCCGTCCACGAGGTAACCTCTCGTCTCATCTGCGAGGACTGGTATCCCATACTGAGCGACAAGGCCGGGGACAGCCTCGGCCGCAGCGGCATGGGCAAGGACAAGGAGAGGGAGGTGCAGCCGACGCTGCGAATCAAATGCCGCTTCCAGAGCACCGACATCCTGCCCATCAATGTCTATGGCAATTTCCTGGCCTACCTCAAGGAGAACTACAAGCGCGTCTGCGAGACGCTCGAGCCGGTGATAGGGGTCAAGGCCAAGGAGGATATTGGCCAGGCACTTGTGCTGCTGATGCATGCGCAGGGCTTGGCCGGCGCCTTTCTCACCGATGTCGTGGCACTCGACCTGCTCCGCGTGGGCGATCAGCGCTTGACCTTTCGCGGCAATTCGCTGGCCACCAAGAGCATGGAGGCATTTCTGAAGCTGACGGGCGAGCAGTATCTGCAGGACACGCTCTCGGCGCCAATCAATGAGCTCATTCAATCCGATCGCGACTGCGAGGTGGATCCCACCAAGACGAGCTCCTCGGCCGGCTCGCTGCAGCGTCAGCAGTCGGCGCTGCGGAGCGCTGTGCGCAATGCCTGGCAATGCATTTACGAATCGCATAAGCATTTTCCTCCCCAGCTGCGAGCCTGCTTTGCCACGTTCCGTGAGCGGCTGCAGCAGCTGGGCCGCCTCGACATGGCTGACAATTTGATCTCGGCCAGCATATTTTTGCGCTTCCTCTGCCCGGCGATCCTGTCGCCCTCGCTGTTCAATATCACCAGCGAGCTGCCTTCGGCGCGTGCCACACGCAACTTGACGCTGGTGGCCAAGACGCTGCAGACGCTGGCGAACTTCACACGTTTCCAGGGCAAGGAGAACTTCATGGAGTTCCTCAACGATTTCTTGGAGCAGGAGGCGGCTCGCATGCAACAGTTCTTGGAGTATATCTCCACGCGTCCGGACCACGCCACGCCCGACTCTATCTTGGACTGGGCGGGCTACATCGATCAGGGCAAGCAGCTGTCCATCCTGCACAGCCTGCTCAGCGAGAGTCTGGCCAAGCTGCCGGAGGCGCGCCAGCACGAGCTCGACCCCTTGCAGCACATACTCGACGACATCAGCCGTGCCAAGGAGCTATCGGCGGGACACGCCCTAGCCTCCGGCTATCTGCCTACGGTCATGTCCACGCACAGCATTGCCAGTGAGAATCAAGAGAATCGCCAGCCGGACGGCTCTGCTGGCTCTGGCATGGTGCCCAGCAGCTCGACCAGCTCGCTGCAGCAACACCAGCATCAGCATCAGCAGCAGCAGCAGCAGCAACAACAGCAACACCAGCAGCAGCAGCAGCAACTAGCTCAGCCCCAGCACGCGGTGGTCAGCAAGCCGCTGCCCGCGGAGCGTGGCATTATGCGAGGAGTGCTGACGCCTAGCGCCTTGGAGAAGAACATATTCCGGTACAATGATCCCACGGTCAACGTGCGCCTGCAGCAACAGCAGCAACAGCAGCAGCAGCAGCAACTCGAGCAGCAACATTCACATCAACTGCTGTCCAACTCGCAGAGCTCGATTGCGGGGCCAGCTGGGGGCGGTGCGAGCTATATGAACAGTCCGGTGCTGCAGCATGCCCAGTCGCAGAGCTCAATGGCCTCGTCCTCGTTGAACGGCAGCAGCAGCAATCTGCTGCATCAGCATCAGCATCAGCAGCATCCCGCCCAGCATCTCAATCAGCACTGCCCGCCGGCTCCGCAGACGAGCGCTGCCAGCACCATGGAGCGCTTGGAGCGCATGGAGCGGCTTGGCCAGACCTATCAGTATGTGGTCAATCACAATGGCAACAGCAATGGCAATGGCAATGGCAACGGCAACGGTAACGGTAACGGCAACGGCGACTACGATAGCTCCACGGGTGGCAGCTCCCGGGCTCGCACTTTGCCCCGCAACAACAATAACAACGGCAACGGCAATGGCAACAATAGCAATCAGAGCGGCAGCTACGATGACATGCACGGCGAGTTCATCCAAATCTCTGGGCTGGACACGAGCAGCGCCTTTGTACGGAAGTCGCCAACGCCGCTGCTGAAGGCGGGCGCGGCAGCTGCAGCGGCACCGCGTGGCACGCGCATCAACCGTCAAAATATGAACCTGAACCTGGGCATACCCGACCACTCGGCCCCTCACAACTATGCGCGTGCGCCGCTCAATCCCAACTCGAATATGCCCAAGAATCTGGAGGATCTCGACGATCTCTTTAAATACGCTGAGGAGCAGGACGTGATTGTGGAGCCGCAGCCGAGCGGCAGTCACGCCCACGGCCACGGCCACGGCCACAACAAGCAGCAGCTGTCGGCGAAGAGCAGCCACTGCAGCTCCGGCTACCAGAGCATCTCCACCAATCCCTCCCCCGCACAGTCCTCCAGCCCAGTCGAGGGCCAGCTGCAGCAGTCGCAGCCTCAGCAGCAGTCCTCGCATAAGCTCGGCGCTCCGCTGGCCTTCAAGAATCCCTCGTATCAGCTGCAGAGCAGCGTGCCCGCTGGCTCGAATCGTGGCCCGCCCACACCGCAGCAGCAGCAGGCGACGGCATTCGGCGGCCGCGTGAAGCTGATGGGCGCCGGGCTCGTTGCGGCGCGTGCCGCCTACTTGAACAGCGGCGGTACCCTGGACGCGGCTACCTTGACGCCCAGCTCCTCGGACGAGCAGCTGTCCACGGACAATCACTATAGCTATGCGGCGGCAGCGGCTGCCGGCGCCAATGTCGTCAACAAGCTGGAGGCGCAGCGCTCGCTCAGTGGCGGCAGCAGCTCCTCCAATTCCAACTCGAGCAAGCCAACCCACGCCTACGGCCGGCTCAACGGGCCGCTTAAGCGCGAGGATGTCTACGGCAGCGCCAGCGGCATGCCCGTAACCTACGCCATGGCCACGCACCAGCAACAGCAGCAGCAGCAGCAGCAGATGCAGCAGCACTACCATCACCATCCCCACCAGCAGCACCAGCACCAGCACCAGCAACAGCAACAGCAGCAACAGTTGCAGCAGGATCACAAGCAATACGCCAGCAGCGGCGGCGGAGCGAGCAGCACGGCGACAGCCTCCACGGCGGTCGCCCAGCGCCGACTCAGCCTCGACTCGGCGCGAACGCTCTCCGACAGCAGCACCGATACGGAGGGTAAGTCTAGCGATAGAGGCAGCAGAGATTAAGAGTGAGAGTCGGTCGATATATATATATATGTATATATATATGCATATATATCTCAAGTTTTACAATGAAGATAAACTGCATGTTAAATATTGTGTAACTTGTGACATTCGAACTAGATGCATTCATTAGATAGGCAGATCAAGTTGGGATGAGATACATTAGCTGATAATGTTCATTATAGTATTTACCAGGAAGATGACAAAGGGCATGGGGCTTTTGCAATGCGGTTCTATTATTTAGCAGGCAGTCAAAGCCTCATCGATGCAGATTGTATAGAGGAATATATTATATATATTATATATTTTTGCCATGAACAGTCTAAGACTACATTGCTTCCACTTCACGTTCGCAGGTCACTGTGCCCAGCTGCAGGAGGGGAAGCGGCGTCGGCAGCTGCGCAGCAATGCCAACAGCGGCCTGGGCGGCGCCGGCGGCCCTGGCGTATCGGTCTCCGTCTCGATGTCGGAATCGTCGGGCTTGAGCAGGGGCTACGATCAGAATGGCGAGATCCAGCTGCTACAGGAGACGCTGGATACGCTGCGTCACACTCTGGACCGCGACGAGGCGGAGCTGCGCGACTCCAGCGATGAGCTGTTCGCCCTGCAGCGACCAGGCGGAGGCGGCGGCGGCAGCGGGGGCAATGGAGTTAGCAATCTGAGCCTGCAATCGGAGTCGACCATGCGCAGCATTATTGACAGGTGAGTGTGTTTAGCAGCTCGCTTGCACCTGCCAGCCAGCCAACTAATATTAGGCAAACACTTTGCAGGCTCATCACCATGGAGGAGGAGCTGCGGCGCGAGCAGCTGAAGATGTCGCTCGCCCTGTCGCACAAGCAGCGCGTCATCGAGGAGCAGGGACAGCAGATAGCGGCGCTCGATGCCGCCAACAGTCGGCTGCTGAGTGCGCTGACCGCGCTGCGCCAGCGCTACGAGACGCAGCAGCAGCAGCAACAACAGCAGCAGCAACAACAGCAGCAGCAGCAGTAAGCACCAAAGAACCAGAAGCCACAGTGAACGAACGGTTGGAGCAGATGAGGAGCGGGCGGAAGCAGGAGCGACAGCAGCGGCAGAGTGGATGATGGTTGCATGTAGAATAGCTACAGTTCCAAGTCACCCACATACACACACACACACACACACACACACACAGACACATGGACACACACACACACACAAGTTGAGCCGTTGTTGTCGTCGTGTTTTTTTATTGTCATAAGATAAATTTCTGTTTACATTTTTTTTTGAGCCAATTTTTTTTTTATTGCTATGCTACATAAATTATGCTACATGTTTAAAATATATTATACACATTAAAACATATGTATGTGGGAGTGCATATATATATGCACACATATATACACATAAATAATACATACTTCATATATATAAATAATTTTTCAAGCTAAGTTTAAACACAAATTGATGTAAAAGAAAACGCAACTGTCTCTGCAGCAGCGGCAACAGCAGAAGATTGTAAAACTAAAATTAAAATTATATAAAGCGAAAGTATGAAAGAAAGCGGAAAACAGGACGAAGAGAAATGAGAACAAGTTAAGTTAATGAAT
This sequence comes from Drosophila fulvimacula, assembly GCA_035045555.1. Classification (NCBI taxonomy): domain Eukaryota; kingdom Metazoa; phylum Arthropoda; class Insecta; order Diptera; family Drosophilidae; genus Drosophila; species Drosophila fulvimacula. The sequence goes on along the minus strand of JAWNOX010000018.1, from coordinate 416,359 downwards.
AAAAATATAACCAAAGTTAGACAAAACTCGATTGGGTTTTTTCTTTTTCTGCATGGATTAGAGCAGACCAGCAAAGCTGACTAATTGGCAAGGGTCTGGGCAGAAGAAGATTTCCTCTTAACAAAGGCCAATTAAATTATAAATAATTTTAATTTGTAACTGGAACTCTTTCGAAACTATTGCTGGCACTAGCTATCTTAGTTTCCACAGGGTAGTTCTTTGGGCCCGCTGCTCTACTCCATATACACCGCTGATTTACCCTCTAGCGTGCCATATGGAGCAGAGCAGACGACTTCGCAATGCTCTATAGCTTTAAATGCCGCACTGAGACAGCAAATGGAATAGAAAGATACCTGAATACTCTGCCAACTTGATGTAAAAGATGCAATCTGAACAGATGGAATCTGAAATCCATAGAAGACCATGCAAGCTTCACCCCGCCTATACGGTTAGATGGCGTAGCATTAGGCCAACCTTCGTATGTAAAGTATCCTAGCAGCACCTTTGACAAGCGATTAACGTTTGGTCCCCACTTAGAGGAGATGGGGCAACTCATGCAAGAACTGCGGTGGCTGATCAACAGACAAAGCACTGTCTCTGAGTGCCAAGAGAGCAGTCTGCGTGCACCGTGTAGCCCCGATCTGGCTCTACGATGTGCAGATTTGGGGAATATCTGCGAAATATGTAGGTGCGCGGCTTTACCCTATCCCCATAGTGATCTGAAACCGAATACAGTGGAGGATATACATATATACATATAATACATATAGTGACAGACGGGTTAGGCACCGCAGCAGACTAGCGAGACGCTTGCTCCCTGCCAGCCCACTAAGGAGACTAAAACGCATGAGTCTTGAGAAAAAAAATCTATATTAATTATTAATTATTAATTATTAATTATTAATTTGTATTAATTATTAAGAGCGTAATTCTTTTTTCCATTTTATGAGATATTTGTCTGAAAAAATTAGTCGACTTTCTTATTGGCGCCATGGCTAACTGCGGTTTGCAGCGCCATCTATTGCTAACTGCCTATGTTCACTGGATATGTAATGGAAATCGACAATTCGAGAGCAACTTTTAACTTTTGTGACTTTCTAACGCCATCTACTGTTCGCGTATGACTGTTGTGCAGCCATCAAGTATGCAATGAAAATCACGAGCAACCGCATTATTATTAAATTGTGGGTTTATTGCGCAAAGGCGTAGGCGTATATATCCAGTCCATCGAAGGGTCTAGGGCAAGGTAACTGTTATTTTTGGATTCGTAGACTCGAAAAATGCGAAAATGGCAGGATATTTTGATGGATGACACCCCCGAAAAGAGGCGTAATACCATTTCGTACCACGCCCCCAACAGCCGTAGATCTATCTGCCATCTGCCAACTTTTTAATCTTGGGATGTTAGCAAGAGTCTATATACCAAGTTTCAAGTCTCTAGCATCAATAGTGTCCAAAATATAACAGAAGTTGCAAAACCATATAGTCGCAATGTGGTCAGATCCGATTTGCCACGCCCACAGTGGGCGTGCATATATATATTTTTGACCGATCGTTAGAGGTTCGTAACAGTAGCTCACATGCAAAAATTCAGCGTTCTAGCTTCAAAACTGTGGGAGATACAGCATCACGCAAAAATTTGCCACGCCCCGAATGGGCGTTCTCCTTTTTTCATTTGGTTCAACATTTTCCTTGTCAAATCGTGTTGGCGCCATCTATTGCACAGCGGACGAACCAATTTATAGCGCCATCTTTTGTTCAGTGGCGCCGTTTGCTTGAAAGTATGCAATGAAATTTTCTGTGGACAGCGCCATCTACAAGTCACGAGGATTTACAGCTTTTGTGAGCTTATAACGCCATCTTCACTACATAACTGCTGTTGTTCAGCTAATAACACCACCTTTGTTCGGCGGAAAACTCCGCGTAAAAGTATGCAATCAAATTGTCAACACCTTCGCCATCTACATTCCATGAACAATATTTGTAAGTCTGTCGCGCCATCTACACTTAACAAGGTCAGAAATAAAGCCACCTATTGTTAAATGATCTCACCGCTTAAAAGTATGTAATCAAATTTGTGAGCGACGTCGCCATCTACAAGTCAAGCGAAATTTTAGGGTGGCATCTACTCCCTGCACATCTAGGAGTAGCAATATCTATTGTGACTCACTGCCATCGCTAAAAGCCATGCAGTGAACCTTGTGAGCTCGTCTTCATCTATAGTTCGTCATCAAGTTTGGTGAGTTTGTAGTACCATCGACAGTTCAAGAGCATCTTAGGTGAGTTGTTGGCGCCATCTACATTTCAAGAGCAACTGGTTTTGGCGCCATTTGCATTTATTATTATTTTTCATTTATTTTTAGCTGTGGCATCTTTCGGTCATAGAGATTTAGCTCTCATCCTTCACTAATGTGTGGGCAAGTAGGCCAGTCTTAATTCTAGACTTATTTTGTGATAATTCTACCTGATACAATAATAATACAGGCTCCGATTTTAGTCCTGTAAGCCTTCGCCTGTAGTTATTTGTAGTCAGAGTGGGTGCAAGACGAGCTGTACGCGCTGCCAGTCTGTCCGCATTGATTTTTAGCTGAAGGCTTTTGCAGCTTCTGCTTAAGCTTGAGCCACAAAACGAACCACAGATGACGGCACGTGCACCACTTTCATGAGCCTTACATGAGCCAGAGCAACAAAGGATTAGCCGTTTGTGTCTGGAGTGCGCATTACGCAACAATAAAAACTGTCACCAAAACTGAGTGACCCAAGCCATAGCGAGTGACCTGGCAGCCGGTCGGTACCAGGTACACAGGGACACCGGGACACAGGGACACAGGTAAGCGAGCCATAAAATCTTGCGGCGATTCAATGAGCTGAAATTCCAGGGGATTGCCAGCGCTGTGGCCATTCATAAATGTGGCTCAGTGCGACGCCGTTGCACACATGTGTTGTCAATTACCTGGCCGGATGCACAGGTAGCCGCCGTGCGACCAGGTAGTGATGCAGCTTGGGACTTTCCGCCCAATTGTTGAATGAATCGTCAGGCTGTCAGGCCGTATAAAACCGGCCGGGCGCTGGCTAAACTCATTTAGAAGCCAAGGTAACGTCAGCCAGTCAAGCCATGTCGTCCTCGTCCTCGTCCTCGTCCACGCTCAGCAGCTCAACGATCGTTTGCCTCATGGCGCTGCTCGCGCTGGTCGCCTCAGCGGAGCACTTGCCGCTGGCCCAACAGCTCCGCATCTGGCAGTGCAGGCAGCGCTGCTACCATCAGACGGGCGCGACGCCCTCGCTGTGCCACGCCCGGCCGGACTGCTACATGTGCCACGACTACTGCCGCGTCCTGGTCGTCGCCGAGTGGAGCCTGGCCAGATCCATGTGCGCGGATCGCATCTTCTGCAGCCGCGGCTGCCGCACCGCCTGCCGGTTCCACCAACTGCACGCGGCCACTGCGGCGCCCTTCGCCAATGCGCTCAACAAGGCGTGATGTGGGTGGCCGCGACGGGCGGGACACAACTGTAAATAGCCAACTAGTTAGTGTTAGTGCGTAGTGAATAAGCTATAGTTGAATAATAATAAATAAAATTTAAATTAAAAAAAAAAACAAGGTATTGTTATTTCTGTCTCTCTTTCCCTCTCCCCCCCCCTCTCTCTCTCTCTCTGGTGAGGCAAGGGCATAAATTGGCCAGGTTGTTGCTGCCACAGCAGCTGTTGCCGCCGACTCGCTTTATTAATCAGCAGCGATGACGCTTCGGGCTCAACCCTGCCGCAAAAATAATTTCACAAAAAATGCGAAAAAATAAAGACATTAAATTTTGAAAAGGAAAAAAAAATAAATAAAAAATTTCTGCCCGCGCATAGAAAAGCGTGCAACAGGTGGCATGCAGCAGCAGCAGCAGCAGCGATCAGACTTTGGGCCGGATATTGGCTTTGCCTTTAACTTATTTTGTGTTCGCCTGCTGCTGCTGCTTGTTCTTGTATTTGGGCCAACATATGGCGCTCTCTTGGCCAAGCTCGATGCCAGTGCTGCGATAAGGCCAACAGTTCCCGTCTAACGGTTCACACAGACACAGTCACAGACACATTCAGCTGACAAATATTCGAGTCTCCACGCATATTGTTTGCTTTAACACCTAATTACATAATTGCAGCTCCACCGCGGCCCCTTGAGTCACTGACTTTGGGGCCGCCCCGCTGTCAGCTGTCACATAAACCAGCAGCAGCAGCAGCAGCAGCGGCGGCAACGGCTGCGGCGAGCGCATAAAAACCAGCGCAATGATCGTAAAAAAATCGATTTGAAGTCTATAAAAATCATATCATACAAATTTTTATATGCCAAGCACATTTAAAAAACAACAAAACAGACGAAGAGTGAAGAGGGGGCAGAGGGCAGCGGAGACAAATGCAGCGCGTTAGCTCTATTGACAAGCCAACAATAGAGATGAAAACAAGCCAAGACTTATATATATATATATATATATGTCTATAGTGTGTATAATCTGCATAATATAATAGTATAAATAATAGTTAATGTGTCTGCGATCTAAGCAAGCGAAGGCAGCAAATGCCCAATACTCTACCCAGATCTAAAGGCTGGACGAGGATTAAGATCTATAGATTGGATGAAGAAGTTATACGAAATATATAGACGGAAGATTGGCGAAGAAGAAACCACTTGAAGCTGTAAATAAATTGGTGAAATTCAGTCACACAAAATATATTTAAATATGGAGTTAGACAGCTATAGGAGTGGAGAGAAAATTTATTAAAATAAAAATATTATTCTCTAAAAGTGGAAATTGAAAAATTAATTAGTATAAAGCTTTTATAAATATAAATATAAAATAAATATAAAACATATCTCGATGTAGAAATGAAGGAAAATATGATCAAGACTCAAATAAATGTAAATAGAAATTGGGAATACATTTAAATAAGAATATATTTACCTTTTTTCCAACTAAAATATAAAATGAAAGCATAATTCTAAAATAATTCCAGAAATAGTAGCTGAAAAAATATAATTGAAATTCAAATTCAATTTATATATTGAAATTGGGAAACAAAATCAAAATGAAAAGAGATCAAATGAATATAAAAATCTGAAATAAAGTAATATTCATAAATATTTATATCTGGGTATACCAAAAAAGTTAACATTAAAATATATCTAAATATAGAAATTGAATGAAAATGAAATGTAAATAAATATATATATATATATATATATATATATATATATATATATATCTGTTTATTCACTAATACATATATTATTATGTGTTATACATATATAAATAATTTAAGAAACTGCAAGTTAAAATAAAAAATTAAATAATACAAATATTTGCGAGCTTTTATATTTCTGAGCAAACTTTTCTTACTGGACTATAAATTTTAAATTTATTATTATTATTATTATTATTATTAAACTCAGTGAATTTCAAACGGAAATTTCAGTCCTCAAAGCAGGCCAAAATTGCCCAGAAAATGTGAATCGCTGCATATGTATATATGAGTATCGCGTTACCTAACTTTGCCTTTATGTCAAATTTATGGAATAGTAACATTTTAGTTAAGTGAAATTATTAAGTCTAAGTCTGTATATTAATATTTAGTTCATTCAATTTAATCAATACACTTTTCCACTTGAAGCTGCTTGGGCTAAGTCTTCCAGTCACTAGATTCGGATTATAGAATTTCAATTATTATTCTAGAAGTGACTGAAGAAGATGTGTGACAAGGTGCCTAAGAAAATCTGGCGACTTCGACTGCTGCTCGAGTTCGAGTTCGAGTTCGAGTTGGATTGGAGCAAAGGGGGGCAGCTGGAAAAGCATTGGAAATGAAAAGCTAAGCCGCGTTTTGAAAGCAAATTAAAAGCCACGACAAATGGTCCTAAGAAAATAAATGACAAATAAATTTCCCATTGAGCAACAGGTGCTTAAAGGGGCTCTACGTCTAAATGTCTAAACGTCTCTCAGTCCCTCTGTCCCTCTGTGCCTCTGACCGTCCGCCTGACTGGAGAATTGAAAACTTTTCCGATGATGCAATAAATTTACAGATAAAATTTTTATTTACGATTAAGCTAGCAAAGCTATGCACAGGGATCGGAGTGGACGGGGACTCATCTGAGTCCAGCTGAGCCATAGAGCCACGCTGTCTAGGCCAGATTCTGGGCTGCGTTTCGAACTGGGCATGGGCATGGCACTTGGGGGCGTAAGCTTTATTGAAATAGTTGCCATCGCGCATCACGACGACTCATGAGTTGAGCTGAGGCGGCGATATACATAAACAGAAACACATACAGACATATGAAAATATATATCTTTATATATATATTAATTAATTATAAAGCAGGTACAAAGGCAGAGAGACAGAAGGGGCTGGGAGCTGCAGAGGATCAGACAGCTGGACAGCTGGACAGCCGCCCGGTCATAACGTGCACGAAGGTGAGAAATCAATTTTCAGTATCTCGCTTTGTGCTTAATACTTTTTCCAGTGAAATGCGCCGCGACGAGGATGAGGATGAGGATGAGGACGAGAACGAGGACGAGGCTGAGGCTCAGGCTCGGGCCGAGGAGCTGCACAGCGCCTGGGGCCATACAGCAGAGAGAAGGCAGCGGCTGTGAGGCCGAGTGAGGCACAGGCCATGCTCTGGTGTCGTCAAGCCTCAGAAGCGAGGCCACAAATAAGGTTCAATGGAGAATGGCTATGAACTGAACCTGGCTCTGGCTCTGGCCTGGGTCGGGGCAGCCCTGGCACGTAAATTAGGATAACAACGTGAAACATAATTATTACTTTGGACAGATATGGCAACCTCGACTGCGCCTGCGCCTGCGCCGGATCCTGCGCCGCTGACTCTTCACTAATGACTAGCTGATCGAATTTCTATACCCTGTAAGCAATCCATTGATTAGATAATGATGGGCCAGTTGGGCCAAAGCTGCTAGGCATTTAAGCTGCAAATCGAAGTGATTTCCAATACTTTAATTCCCTAATAATGTAATATAATAATAATCAAATGATAATTTAATTAATTTTAAATATTTGTCTGTACTAGTCTATAGACTAGTTAAAGTGTATTTTAAATTTTAAAATTTAATTTAATAGTGTAACGAATTCTTAAAAAAATAAAGAAGAAAATAAAAAATAATGCAAATAAAATATCACACTAATAATTTATCTTTAAAAAATGTTTATGTTTATTTTAATTTTTTTTAAATAAATGAATTTGAAAATTTATTTTAAATTTAATTATAAATTTAAAATTAAAAACTAATTTAATTCTGTATATTTAAAAATAAAAATGGCAAAAAACTTACTTGTGCGTCGGCCGGGAATCGAACCCGGATCAACTGCTTGGAAGGCAACTATGCTGACCATTACACCACCGACGCAGCTCGTAGCATGTTAGGATATTGCTTAACATAAATCACAGGCACAGCAACTATGCTTAAAAGGACAATCAAATGCTCCTTTTTGCAATTACTTTGACGAAGACAATAATCAGTAAAACTAAGGCTTTCTTTAAGCTTGCACTAATATTTGCAACATATGTAGGTGCATGCAAATGGCTAATAAAACACCCCCATCGGGTTAGTGATATCGTTGTTAAATATTGTTATTGTTACGCTTTTACATTATTACTGTAATTTGACCCACGTTTTGTCAATTTTTATATAAAATAAAATAAAATAAAAAATAAAATAATATGCATACCTGTCTAAGGCGAGCTATTGGCTTCTTTTCCAAATAACTACCTGACTTCATTCAAAATGATTAATATCAAAGAAAAATCATATTATATAGCAGACTTCAGATGGAATTTATTTAACTGCTCGTATAATTTATACATTTATTTTGATTTGTATTTACATTTTTAGGCAATTGACATGATATTATATATAAATAAATATCTAAACTAAACAGCCATTATAGGGTATTTTCATGTGGCGCTCTTCTGCATCGCTGGCTTCTTAGCTGTTTATTTTGCTTTTGTGGCCCAAATAAATGTATTAAAGTTGGTTAACGCCTTCATTTTCGCTCTGAGTCGCAGCCGGGCTCCAGCCTCAAAGTAGGTGTAATAAAAAATATGAATTGTTGTTGTTTTAAGCTGCAGCAACAACAACAGGTTGCAGCAGCATCCGAGCAGCAGCCAAAAATCATTCAGCGCATTTTACGAGCCAAAGCTCTTGGAGTCCAATCCGATTGGCTTGGGTATTTGGTATCGGGATTCAGTTGGAGGATTCCGTGTGAACACCAAATTGGCAGACGAAATGTGTGAATAGAAGTGTGAATAACGGACTGACTGACTGAATGGGCAATTGAATGAATAAGTGAAAAGTACAAATGTATTCAATCATTGTATTGGTTTCTCAATTCCCCTCTGAGAGAGAGAGAGAGATATGAGTGTATTCGCATATAGTCATGGACACATTCACAAATTTGCCGAATCATAGAGAATATTGAATCGAACGTAGGTATATATAGTATATATAGTAATTATATTCGTAATCCATAAGATAAGATATATTGCTAGTTATATTCATGCATATATTGTTGAGTGTATTAATGAATGCATTCATATGAGTGCATTCATGAGTTTAATCACTTATAAATGAATGCTTGTAAATATCCACGGTAATAATTTTTAAGTAGATATTTATATAACGAATATATATACATATATATATATATATATATATATATATATATATATGAATAAGACATTTAATGACTACGTATATTCAAAAACAGATTCAAAGCAGACATTTTGAGTAATTTTATTTATTCAATGAATATATTTGAGAATCTGTCCATTAAGTAAGTATTCACAAACATATTTAGACCTATATATTCATATCTGGTAAGTAATTCGCTCATTTAACCATGTGAGTGTATTCATATTCAAATTCAAATTTAATGGCGTTTTAATGGCTGTATTGATGAGCATTAAAACTGTAAACTGACTAATAAGCCGCACACTGGAAGTAGATTTAATTAAGCTTTGAATTAATTGAAAAAAGAAAATGAAAAAAATATATAAACAGAGCCGAAAAGGTGTAAATTGGCATTTGATCCTTGGGCTCATCAGGTAATTAACGCACAGCGGTGCAGGCTGACTGCTCGGTGAGTCGGATAGAGATAATGGTAGGGGCAGGGGCCATGGGGGCTTGCCCACCCGCTGTTGCTGCCTGGTCGAAGGAAATGCCACAAAATTGAAAATGCAAAACGAAATTGGCAACTGGCAACTGGCAACTGGCAGCGGCAAACGGAGTGGAGCGGAAACGTTGGCCGTGCGTAATGAAGACGTTAAGCTGAAGCTGAAGCTGGAACTGGGACTGGGACTGCGACTGCGACTACGACTGGGACTCGGGCTGGGGCTGGGGCTGGGACTAACACTTCGGAGTCGAGACTTGGGATCTGCCTCTCTGGCTGGCAGGCATGCGTCGCAGTCGCAGTCGCAGTCGCAGTTGCAGGCACAGCTATAGCCGCAGTCACCGTCGCTGTCGCTGGCTGCGTAACTCTTTTGCGGCGGCTCGTTTTGGTTCCGCTTGCATGTTAACTGAAAATTCGTATGAAGGCGAGAAATTAATGAATCATTCACACCTGCATGACGGATTGTCGGCATTACTCGCCGCAACGCGCTGGCTCCATTTTGTACGACTGCGAACGAGGCAAACGAACTGGACGGGGGCGCGCCACTCCTGACGCTTCTGCCAAAGGAGTTGCCTTCTAATTTATTTGCCTGATGTGTGTATTACATTTGTGGGCCCCGACCCCGACCCCTGCCAGCCGGCAGTCAGCAGTCAGCAGTCGGCTGTTGGCTGTTGGCAGTCGCAACGGTGTCCCGATTCCGGACGCGTTGCATTTCGTAAATTGCCTCTCGGCTATGCAGGTCGCAGTTCTCGAGACGATGATGTTGCTGTTGCCGCTGCTGCGGCTGCCTGATGATGCGTTCAGCTGAAAATATCTCTCAGATACAGTTGCTGCTCTCCAGATACAATGGCCGAAATTCGTTTGTGCCGCAGCGAAAATCCAATTCATTGTTGTTTGCCACGCACGTGTTGTGGGTTGCCAGCCCTTAGCACCTGAGCACTTGACGACCTGAGACCTGGCAACACCTTCAACTCGATCTCATTAATTATTAATGACAGCAACTTGCTGCGCCAGCGATGGCACTCACTCATTAAACTATCGAAACTATCGATAGGCACTTAGATATATCAATCGACTCCATTCACTCAAATTGGATTTTGACATGCCTTTTGAACTATCGACACCTTGAATAACAAAGACTTTTAGGTCAAATCGATAGACCAATATGAACAAAAAACGATAAATATCAATTCTATTGCTCATATCGATAACACTGATTGTCTTAGATTACCTTTCAAGTAGAAAATTCTGCAAGTCATGAATATCATTCCTACATGATTTTCCTTTGTTTTAGTCAATAATCGTTATCGATACCCAATAGTGTTTGTGTAAGAAAATGTATAGCAGTTATCGATATGTCGTTTTTACCTCATCTCATACCTTATACCAATATTCTTCAATTATATATATTTCTTTATCATATTTTATTTATTTATTATATGTATTTATCTAATATATTTTAGAGTCGATAAGTGAATTGATAATTGGTCAATCATTATCGAATTATGTTTCCGATAGTTGCATTATTTGGCCCATGGTCGCTTCGGCTGGCTCAGCTTCGGGCTGATCTTGCGGTTCAGGTCCATTGCGTGCTGCGTGTGAACTTGATGGATGCACTGCCTCCGCCTGCTGCTCGCTGAGCTCGCACCACACTGCACCACACGCAGCCGCCGGGCACTTTGCTGGAAATTAAAATGCATACTCAAATTCGCATTCGCATTCGCGTTGGCATTCACAAAAATGCAGCTAGCTAGCTAGCCCGTTCCTGTGCCCATTCCCATTCCCATTCCCATTCCGTTCCGTTCCGTTCCGCAACCCCTTAAAGCAAAAGTCAAAAGTCAGAGAGAAATGCAATTGGGAAAGTTTTCCTAAATAGAATATAATCTAGCTAAATGAATAATTTCTATGTCAATATACCTTATGCCCCTGAATACCCTGTAAATCTCCTATCTTTAGGTAAGCCACCCATCGAGTACATAGACAAAGAGTTCTATAGTTCGAATAATACTGGAATTCAGTTATTTATTTAATTTGATTTCGTTTATTATCAGTATACCCTGTAATATTACCAGCATACATGTGCCTTATGCTAACAGACCCAAGAGGTGTGTGGAATAGTGGGATTGAAATGCTATTCAAAACATATGTTTGTACATTATGTTCAATATGCTCCTCGTGCCCACACTCAAGGGGTATTCCTAGAGCTAAAAAAAAAATTGTTTTATAAAAAATAAATGGTTCTTGTTGCACTTGGTTTCGGGACGCGTGTTATGTGCCGAGCAGCGACTCGATGCTGAAGGCCGAGTTGTATTGCGGCTTCTGCTGTAGCGGCGGCTCCTCTGGCAGCTCCGTCAGACTCGTTGGCTCCAGTGGCTCTAGCTTTATCACAGGGCTGCTATCGCTGCTGTCGTCCGGGCAGAGTCTTTGGTTGGAGTTGTCCAAGCTGTCGCTGCCGACCACATCGATGGGCAGCTCATCGTTCAGCTTCTCGTTCGGCTCCAGCTCCTGCTGCAGCTCCATGTGACTGGGCTCGTTCTGGTGGGCCGCCAGATATTCGGCGCGCAGCTGCTCCACATTGACCTCAAGTCCCTTGAGGCGCAGCTTGCGCGCCTGTCGCTCGATCGCCTTTGCAATGCGCTTGCTGCGCTGTGCGCTGCTCGAAAGGATTAGGCATTGAATGGGGCCCACTCCTGCTCAGCTGTACCGTGCACTTACCGTTCCCTGGCGCGCAGTTCCTGCAGCGGTATCGGTGCGCCGCTACAGCTCTGCGGCTGAGCATTATGCGCCGGCCTTCCGGGACCCTTCTTCGTGTGCTCCTTCTTGCGCCACTTGGCGCGACGGTTCTGGAACCACACCTGAATCAGTGAGCCAAAGTATGGGATTATAAAATATGTGAAGTTAAACAGTAATCACAATAGCTTAGACTAAACTAGCATAGATAACTCTACCTACAACTGGGAAGTACAAGTACAAAACCAATATAATCCTTCACTTCGTGAATGAGCTAACCAAAAAATACATATGTAATTCATAGCAATTTAAGATCAGTCTTAAATCTTATGAAGAGATTCTTAAACCGACAGAGATTACTCTGCTCAGAAAGAGACAGTTAAACGGATGGATGTAGAGTGTGACTGAGGGATAAGTCATGATTACGTAATCATTTAAGCTCAGCTTTCTTCCTGGATCAGGAAGCAAGTAGCTTATGTAGAATAGAATATATATATATTTATGTATATAAAATTGCTAATATATCATAGACTTATGTCTATACTACAAAAATCTCAAGGCAATGACAATAATTATTTGTTTTGTGGTTGGAGTAGTTACAACTGATTTGTTCAACGTTCCTCAGGTCATCACTCTAACTGGTGTTCCGGGCTAATTGACTAAGAAACCTACTCTTTCTCGGACAGGAGTTGGCGCGCATTAACTTTCAAGATGGAGATCTCTGTGTGCTCTTGCTATGAGTTATGATAATGATGATAATAATAATAATAATTTTAATAATGCAAATGATAAGAATATGATTAATAATGATAATAATAATGCCAATAACTATACAGCCAATAGTATTCAGAACAATACTAACAATAATATCTTCGACTTTCGCAATTGGCCAGTAATTAATGAGTTCGCATCAGCTGAATGGCTGAACGATGGCAATAATAATAAATATTATTATTATAAAGTCGTTATACGTAATTTAGTTATATTATTCTCAGTTTCAGTTTCAGTTTCGGTTTCAGCTTCGATATGCACTCGTTCGTTATTCATGGGGTTAGACGGCGGGTCGTAAACAAAATGGCGTCCCTAATTGGGGGCAGTTTGAGGAGCGACTCAAGCGCAACGCAAACGCATTTCGAGTGGGCGTTCAAATGTCTTCATGTCTCTCTGTATGTGTGTGTGCGAGTGTGTCACTTCAATTTGAAGTCATTTGCATGCATTGTGCATTTTTTAATGTGCAGCAAATTGTTTTTGAGTAGCTACATGCGATGCTCACGTTGCCTGCGCTTTAACGAGCGCCCAAACCTCAACCTGAACCAAAACCAAGTCGAATTGCACCGCCCATCAGCCAGCTGGCTCACCTGTCCAACTGTTCGTCCGACTGTCTGTCTGTCTGTCTGTCTGTCTGTCTGTCTGTCCGACTGTCTGTCGCAGTCTTGCCTCGTCTTGTTCGCATTGACAAATTGATATGTCATGTCAAGAAACAATTTCTGGCTAAAGCGTAGACGCAGACATAGAATAATGTCCCAGCCCAAGAAACCGACGACGATAATCACACGCTTGACATGCAACTCGGCAATGGCAACGGCAACGGCAATGGCAACAACTATGGCTATAGCATCGTCGTCGTCGTCGTCGTCATCGTCATCGACAGCGTCAACTCTTTGGGCAATGCAATTGAAATCATTCCAACAGCAGCGAACGGCACGAAACGCAATTCGAAATGAAGTAAAATGAATTATAATGAATAAAAATAGTCGGGTAATTGGTTTTATTGAGTAATTGAGTTGCAGTTGCAGTCAAATTGTTTTACACGGCGCACGCAAATGCCACAGCAATCAGGTGCGATCAAGCTCGATGCCAATACCAAAAGATAATAAAAATACGATTATCGATGACAATTCCATTGGAAATAGAATTAAGAAATTGATTATGTGAGCTTCTCAAGTTGAATATTGGCAAATACCGCATATACAGATATCGATATATTGATCGATAATATTAAATACCAAAAGGATTATCGATAGCAAAGTCATCGGGAAATATTATTAAGCAATAGATTACATGACATTGTTCTATATACATATCGATGTATATGATCGATAACATTCAATAAAATTGAATTGCAAATTCATAGGTAAATATATTTAAGTAGTCAATAATATATATATGTATATGTAATCGACCAACATATAGTTAATTAATATATAAATATATTTTATATATAAATATATAAAAAATAAACACGAACTATTCGAGTATCGATATTAATCGATTGCAGTAGAGAGATGATTTGTTCGATGACAAGTTATCAGCTAGAAAGTCATCTCTTTAAAATAATCGATCAATATCGTTCTCCAAATATTTAGTAACTATATAAAAAATAAGGAAATCGAACTAAATATTTGGATATCGATATTAATCGATTTCATTGAAGAGATTACTTTTTCAATGATCAGTTATCGATTGTTCAACAGTGGCTATGCATATTTCCTAATGGAACGTGGGGTATTATATTATATATTATATTTATATATAAATAGTATTATTATTCTATATCTCTAAGAGCCGAGTTCAAGGATAATCAAATATATTTATGTTATGTGTGATACCCACAATATATTGATTTTCTATTATATTTGATCGATAAGTTATCGATTGTAGAGTAGTAGTACTTACTGCTATCGATTCATTATATTTCTTTCGCTTTCGGAACTTACCGCTATGCGTCCCTCCTTCAGGTCCAGTCGCATGGCCAGCGCCTCGCGCATAAACACATCCGGATAGTGGCTGCTGAGAAAGGCTCGCTCCAGCTCCTCCAGCTGCCAAGTGTTGAAATTTGTTCGGCTCCGCCGACGGTTGGCAGCGGCTGCCACGCTGCTCTCGCTGGCCGTCTCATCATCATGGGCAGAGGCCGAGGCCGAGGCGGAGGAGACTGCAAAAGTCGATAAGTCGTTGGCATTAGGCGCTCAGCTCTAAACTCAAATCGCTAATGGTAAATCGCAATTGCAAATCGCAAATCGCAAATCGCAAATCGCAAATGGCAAATGGAGCTGCTTCCAACAGGCGAGCATAATTAACTGACAAGAGTGTGGGCGTGGTGTACAGAGAGAGAGAGAGGTAGAGGGAGCGAAGCAGGAGCAGGAGCAGGGGCAGGGCAGGAGCAGCAAAGGGAGAGGCCGAGGTAGACAGCATATATAGCCAATATGGATATAGAGTCGGGGGGCTTCTGCTTTTGGTCTCTTTGGGTGTCTATGCATTTCGCTAGGCTCGTATTATAATTGCAAACAATTAAAGTCTATTTATGTAAATTTCCAAGATATGCTAACGGCTAACCGCACACAGGAACACAGGAACCAGCCGGCAACGCCAGTGGGCGTGGCATGGCTCTGCTGGATGGTCGTTCCATACCCGACCAGCCTTCAAGCAGCCATAGTTGTCCCTGCCCCCAATTGCCAGTCCCTGGCTGCCAACTCATAGACCTCTCTCTGCCTCTTAGCCCCTGACTCGGGCTCGGGCTCGGGCTCGGGCTCGGCCTCGGGCTCAGGCGGGTGCATTCCATTTGGCAATGTTGTTGTCGGAGCCGTTGCCGTTGCCGTTGCCGTTGCTGTTGCCGTCGTTTGTCTTTCTAATTTATAGCAGCGCAAATTGGTTTTCACAATTAGGAAGTGGTGGGTGTTGCTTGGGCCTGGTGCCTCGGATATGTTTAAAGCGCCGCTGCGGAAGTAAATTACATGTAGCGCGAACCCAATTCGTTCGCCCCAAATCCTCGCTCTCGCCTGCTTCGTTGCCAAAGGCAAAGCCTGTGTTTAGTTGCAGTTTTAAGTGAAATTTAATTGCAGAATTTGCTGGCTAACCAATTAGAGGTATGGCGGAGTAGGGGCGAGATCACTTAACAATTCACAAGGAAAACTACTAAAATTGAGATACAGAGGCAGAGAATGGGAAACACAGAGAGAGGGCCAGCCAAAAACTAAAAACCAATCAAATTCACATTTTGATGCGCATATTCGATAGCTCCACCTAATGATGACAATGATGTGGTCGACCCCAAAAAGAAAACATGAAGAACAACAGAGCTCTGTCGCCCTCTCTTGGCCGGAGTCAACTCTACGTGATAGTCATATGTTAAAATGCACACAGATTTCAACAATTTATAAACACATCTGCTACCAAATCGAAGGAGTGTCTCGAGGCCCGTTCCAACCCTCGATTGACACACAACAAAGGACCCAGAGACTTCATAGATACAAACATCCTCACACACACACGCACACGCGCACACAATGAAGGGAGGAGAGCGGGAACAGGTCCTTGGTATCGCTTGTCCATTCGTATGGGTCTCTCGGCTCTTGGCTCAGCGGCCTCATCATCACACTTGAAAGAGTAAATAAAATATAATTCCTCAAGGGTGTTATAAATAAAATTATCTGAATTATGGTTTCTGTTGACTTTCTGACTTTGTTCGAGCACGCTCTCTTCCTCCATCTCTCTCTCTCTCTATCTTTCGGGCTGGCACTCTCTGTCTGTCTTTCTCTCAGTTTCTGTGCTGTGGCATAGTTGTGCTTGGGGTCCATGCCCCTAATTTGCTACAAGGCGCCTTCATACATTAACTCAAATCGATAGCAAACTGTGGCCCAAGCCTGTGCCTGGGTGGGGCGTGTCGGAGACGATGGAAAAAGGGCTGGTTATAAATCAGATAATGGACGAGCATTTTGATAAGAGCACAAAAATTATGACAGCTACCAAATCAGTTAGTGAAACAATCAAGCAGCAGATGAAGAAGCAGCACAAAAGGCATAAAGTGAGTTCTTTGTGTGAAAGTCTTAAGGAATGAGTTACAGAAGCTTTAAGGAATACTTCATACAAATTAAGGTTAGCTAACGGACAGAGGAAGGCTTAGCTGAGCCGAGCTACCCATTTATCCTAGAGAGCTTATTTCACTGCCTAGGTATTTGTATGAACTTAGGGACCCACTGCCTACCACAGACTGACTCGCTTTTGCTTGCCTAATCCAACTAAAACTCGATCAAATAAGGATTTATCTTCCGTCATTACTGTTTTAGATTATACGGAGTTCCTTCTTTGAGCTCATCACTTTAGAGCCTTTGAATACTCTCAACTATTTTAAGTGTTTCAAGTTGTGCTTGACTTAGACTCGGAATATACTATATAGAAGACGACATATACGGTCATCAGGGTACACATACCTAAGCAGAATGAATCTTCGTATTCATAGATCTCTCAATTGGTTATAGCAAAAGAGCCAAAGGCGATGCTGAATCAGGAGTAGGCAGCAGAGCTCGATGGATGGAATCATCGATAGACTTAACTGCTTTAATGCTTATGGCATAATTAGTCTAAGTTTGTCAATAAATAATAAAAACCAAATATAGTTGCATAAAAATATTAGGAGCAAATTAGTCAACTAAACTGACTTCAGTGTTCTTTTAAAATGTATAAAAAATATTATCATACATACATACATATGAGAATAATCAGACTAACAAATAAGACTACAATAAGGTCTTCATACTGGCATACTTGCCCACAAATTAGCTGGGGTTTAGAGATAAATGCGCTGTAGGGCTTAAGACAAAAAGGTGCAAGAATAAAACTGAACTCAATTTAACAAATATATGATGATAGACCTTGTTTCACTTGATTTTGTTCACGTCACTTTCTGCCATTACACATTGATTTGTATTTAAGGAAATCAATTTTAGCGTTCTCAGAAATTTGAACTACTCCTCCCTACTCGCATTTGCCTTGCTTAACATTCATTCCGAATCAACGGCGCTTGCTGGCACAATTAAATTTTATTTTGAATAATCTGTAAGAAACCTCTAATTTCACAAGAGTACAAAAATATATAATGAAAGAGTCTCTAAAATCCACTTCCAGCGGCTCAGCTATTTCATCACTAATTTCGTTGTGATTTACTCCTTTTCCGGAGTTTCCAAATTGTTGTCTAGCTATTTCTGGCTGTTTTCATACGTTGATCTGTCGTGTTGAGGTTCTCAAGAGGATCTCAAGGCTATTTCTATTTATATTTCTAGTCTTATCAACTGATAAAAGCGGAATACAACATTCTTTTCTAAACACTTTCGAATATGAATAATGAATGGGATTTCAGTTATCGGCAAGGCTTAGTCCTTTTCATATGTGGCATACTATTAAGACTTTCGTATTCCTTTATTTGTCTCCTGTCTGAATGTGCCTTCATTTATGCACATTTTGTTTTGTCCGTCTGTCCACTCACCCTTCCGTCTATGTTTACCCCACATTTTGGCCTAATTAAAAATGTTAGCCCTATTTTAATTAGGCCAGCAAATGGTGCACAGTTGCGAGGCGCTTGCAAATTTGCATATAAATAGTATAAATTGTTATTATTGTTGTTGTTGCGTGGTTGTTGTTGTCGCTCTGGCAGACTCTGCGGACAGCGTCTAATCTACGGGCTGCTGCAATGGGTCCATCTAACGCCTATTGCCCCTTAGCTTTGCCTAATTTCAAAGGTCGTTAAGCAAACAAACTCAAGTGGAACAAAATGCAGCGACAAACACCCAAAGACAGCGAGAGAGAGCGAGAGTGAGAGAGGGACAGGGCGAGAGAGCGAGAGAGCGAGAGTACCCTAGGGGAAAAAAGAACAAGGCTCGTGACCATAACGCTGAGCGGGCAAAACTACCCGCCTCAGGGGGGCTACCAAAAGGCGAATCAAATCTGTGAACACGACCGGGGCCCAGCTAGTAGTGGCTGCAAATCTCAGCCCAGTCTCCCACAAACGTCGAACGACCCACAAAGAATTACCCAAAAAATCACCATAAAAATCTATAAAAAAAATTAACTTCCAACAACAACAAGCAAAATGCGAAAAAAAAACGAGCGCATAAAAAAACGAGGGCTCATTAGCATTTATAGGCCACACAAATGTCAGACGCTGGGTTGGCAGAGACCGTTTGAGCGGGTCGTGGCACCTTTTGAGGTTCATTAGAAGCTTGTCACATGATTTGATTTGCTTTGCTTTGCTTTTTGCGTGTTGCTCGCAAAGGAAAAAAATTGAAAAAAATAGACAAAAAATAAAAAAAACTAGAAAAAATGTGAGCCAAATGGAGTTAGAGTCACAGTAAAATAAATAACAACAAAAAATAAGCACACACAAATTGTAGCTCACACACACACACACGCGTCAGCCTCTTATTAGGGCTGCTAATTATGCGACCCTCGCGCAGCATCCCATAAAAAACTAACATTGGGCCACGCGCCCTGTTAACGGGATTTTCTATTTTTTTCTATTTGGTTTTCCTAGCGTTTTTTTCTGTTTTGTGTTTTTTTTTTATTGTTGTTTTTTGTAACCCCTTTGCCTGGCTGAGTTTTCAGTTTTCAGTGGCTGTCAAAGTCGTTTAGCTGCTTGTTTTTGTTGCTCAGCCACTTTGATGAATTGTTTGAGCGTCCGCGACGGCTTCTCTAACTTTGGAGTGTGTTAAATTGTTGCACGCCGCACGCTAAATGCTCCGAGCGTGCCCCATGAGAATCTCGAGACGTGAGAATCCCGAAATCATCAAAAAGATTTAACTTCATGTGAGCTGCTCCCATAGCTGACGTGTGCTTATACAACACAAAACACATATAGTTACGATCTGCAGTCGAACACATCTTAAGAGTATCAGAAAGCCTTGGCAATCCTACAAATCCTTGAAGTTAATTTTTTTCAATTTTAATTCAGTTTCATTATTTTATATAGATCTTAAAATATTCCTCTTATTGTTGTGTTATCAATTTATCCTCTTAAATTCGTATGTTTAATGTGGATGATCAAATTCGCATAAGAAGCTCGATTAGTAAACCTTCTAAAGTCTATAATCATTTCCTTCAGACTATTTACTATTTCGACTCTGAATCGAAACAAGAAATTATTGATTGTTCTAAATTGATTGTTGATCTAAATTGTGTCTTATATGATCTAAAAATCAACTGAAATACGAGTTTGGCAACAATTTGTTCTCTAAATCTCTAGATGTGTCACTCACTTCCGTTGTGTCTTCCTCTGTATGTGTGCCTCTCCCACTCTATCTCTTCCACTCTCTCTCTCTCTCTATCTCTCCCTCTCTCCCCCTCACTGTATGTTTCTCTCTGTATGTCCCGGTCAATAAGTCTCTCTCTGTGTTTGTCTATCATTTCTTCCTCTCTCTCTCTCTCTCTGTGACCCTCCCCTTCCTCTATTGCTCTTTCATTTGCTGTGTCTTTCTATCAGTATCCTTCTTTTCTGCCTCTATTTTTCTCTCTCTTTCTCCCGTTCTCTCTCTCTTTCACTCTCTGCCCTTTGTCTATCTTTATTTTGCTATCCCTGTCTCCATCTATTTTTGTTTTTCTTTACCTTTTTCTCTCTCTCTCTCTCTCTCTCTCTCTCTCCCATTCTCTCTCTCTCCCATTCTCTCTCTCTCCCATTCTCTCTCTCTTTCTCTCTCTCTCTTTCTCTCTCTCTCTTTATTTCTCTCTCTCTATCTCTCTCTCTCTCTCTCTTTCACTCTCTGCCCTTTGTCTATCTTTATTTTTCTATCCCTGTCTCCATCTACTTTTGTCCTTCTTTACCTTTCTCTCTCTCTATCTCTCCTACAGATTTTTCTCAATTCTTCCATTTATTAAATGTTGTACATTCCCCAAACTCTTCTCTCAAATTTTCTATGAGCTCGAAATTGAATTCGGACGCGTCGGTTTCCCTGCTCTACATCACGAGGTCTAACCTAATTGGTGGCATTCATGTAATTGGCCTGGTTAAGAAGATGTTGCTATTACATTTGCATTACGCTTACACACCCATTTCCTAAGCCCATGGATGAAGCTGCAAAGGCAGAGAGAGAGAGAGAGAGAGAGAGAGAGAGAGAGAGAGAGAGAGAGAGAGACAGACAGAGAGCTGCACAGTGGGCAACAAATGTGTGGCACTTAAATTAATGAATTTCTTTGCACTTGCCACGCCGGTAATTGGAGAGAGAAGAACCCTGAACGACTGAGTGACTGACCCGAGTGGACGTACAGCGGAGGGAGCGAGGGATAGAGGGTGGCTGGGGCCTGATAAGTGGCGATATTCGCATTGAGGCCAACTTCAATCGACCGATCTGTCGAGGTTCCAACGGGCACAGCGTCGTCTGCTGCTGCTCCTACTGCTCCTACTGCTCCTACTGCTGCTGCTGTTGCAGCCAAGTTGCACATGAATTTATATGAGTTGTTTGCATTAAAATGAATTGATCGACACGACGAGCTGCAGTGCCTGCCACTGCCCCATGCCCCTGTTGTGCCCGTGTGCTGGGTCATTGCTCATCTGCCACGCCAGGCACGTCAACGCAGCAAATTACTTGCTGCCGCTGCCGCTGCTGCCGCTGCTGCCGCTGCTGCTGCTGCTGCGATGCAAAATTGAAAATTCAAGTGGTTAACTTGGCAACATGTTGCCAGTCCTCCACTTTCCCCGCTGCCCCCTCTCCATTCCATCTCTCTCGCCCTGTCGCTCGCTGGTCTCGTGTTGCATGTTATGATTAAATTTTGATAGCCAACAACAATCAAGTCAAGGAAAATCAATAATTTTTACGCATCTTGTTACGTTGCCAGAGTCCAGAGCTGAAGCTGGAGCCGGACTGGGGCTGGACGCTGGACGCTTGACGCTTGACGAAAGCCTCTCAAACGAACGAGCGATCGCTGCCTGCGATCGAGCTGGACATCGCCATCGACATGCCAAAGCGGCGCATAAATGTTTTGTTGTTTTAATGAAGACGTCGGCGTCGGCTTCGGCCCCAGCCCAGCTCCAGCTCCAGCTAGAGCTCGAGCTCCGAAGAAGACATCAAGGCGTTGCATGCCAGCAAAAATGTTTCCTCTTCTCCTCCTCTCTTCTTAGCCTTTCCTCTTTTTTTGCATTTTGCTTTCGAGGGGCGCGTCAGCGTCTGCGTCTGAGTCGTCTGCACGCCATGACTATCGGGCCTTTATACTTCGTCTCTCTCTCCCTCTCTCTCTCTCTCTCTCTTTCTCTCTTTCTCTCTTTCTCTCTTTCTCTCTATCTCACTTCGGCTCTGTTGCTGTTGCGGCTGCATTACGAATAGGGTCTAATTATTGTGGCAAGCCCCTGAGCTATAATTTGCCTGATTGATTTACATAACGATCGAAAATGATCAAGACATTAATTTCTTATTAACGTCGCTCGGTCGCCTGCTCTCTCGCTCGCACTCGTTCGCTCGTTAGGCGTTGGCGTCGCTGCCACCGCTTCCAGTTCCAGTACCAATTCCAACATTGTTGCTGCTTGCCTGCAGCCGCATCGCTGCTGCGTCTGCGCGTCTGGGGCGTAACTCTGGAGCAATGTTTCGTACACTGCCTCTGCCGCTGCCGCTGTCGCCGTCGTCGTCGCCGCCGCTGCTGCCGTCCATCTTCAGCTGCTGCCTGCGCCTGCACATTGACTTTATTTCAATTTCTTCATTTTACTGCCATTTGTGTGTGTGCTTGGGCTGTACTCGGCATTCGCTACACTATCTGCTCGATTTATGCAACAGAGGGCGCCAGCGTCTTTTGCTTCAAAGAGCAACAGCAACAACAAGCACAGCCAGCACTGCATGCTCTCATTTCTTATTGCTCATTTTCGCACTCTCCCGCGCTCTCGCGCTCACACTCGCGCTCTTTGAAAGTTTCGCCCAATTTGGTTTGCTTTCGTGCCCTGCGTTTTCGCCTCTTCGGCTCTCGCTGATCGTTTTGTTCGTTTCGGACATAATTAATGTTAGTTTTAACGCTGCTTGAAAATGTTATTTCCCTTGATTATAGCAGGGCACAACGGACAACTGCTGCCGTAGCGGCTGTTTCAAGTTGTTGTTGTTGTTGTTGTTGTTGTTGTTGCTGTTTACTGCCGCTGATTGTTGGGTCTTGGTGTTGGGCAGTTGCCTGGTTGTTGGTTGGCGTTCCCTCGCCTGGTTTGCTGTAGGCAGTCATGGGGAAACATTTTATGACGATTACTGTAATTCGTTGCCGCAAACAATAATTACTTTCCATTACGAAAATGGCGGGCATATTATCACCTGAATATCACACACATGCACACACACACACACACACACACATACACATACACTGGCAGACAGTCATGCAGCGACTCCGACTCTGTAAGGCGAACACAGGTGTTAAGCGTATGTGCGCCAACAGCGCAGTCAGCGTCGCAGTCAGCGGCTGCGTCTCCGTCTATGCTCTTCGCTCTTCCCTCTTCGCTCGATTCCAATTCGCCACGGCAAATGAAACGTTTCGCTGCGGCTGCGAGTCAAAGTCGTTGTGGCGTTGTCTAAAATTTTCGGTAATAAAATATGACAACTCAATCAAGGCCCATAAAAGCCAAGGCACACCAACAAAGCATTAACAACAGCAACAACTGATGATCAGGGCGGGTCTGGTCTCAGTTTCGGAGCAAAAGCTCAGTAATTTGCAGAGGCTGCAAAGGCGATCAAAATTTACGATCATTTTGTTTTCAAAATCAATTTAGAAAGGAAGCGCGGCAAAGATCAGCCAGCGCACGACAGATGCCCAGCGCGGCGAGAGTGCGAGCGAGAGCGACATAATGTCGAGTGCCTGCCGTTAGAGAGAGATGGCCAACTAAAGCTTCAAATTGAGTTCTTAAGTTGTGGCAACGTTTTGTTGTTGTTGTTCTTGTTGTTGTGCTTTGTCCGTGTTGGTTCCCTCCTTTCACTGATCGCACGATCAGTTTGCAGTTCAGGTTCGAGGTTGCCAGCTTATCGAGGCAATGTGAGTGGGGGACGGGTGAGGTGGGGGAGAGGAGAGGGAGGCCACAACTGGTATATGGAACTTTTCCTTTTCGGCAGTTATTAGCCAGGTAAAACACGAGTCTTGCACATTTGAGAGCTTGTAATTTACTTAATTTGATTACGAACGACGTCCAGCACGAGTGGGCGTGTACTTCGGAACCGAATGCACCGAATCACAACTTGAATCTGTGTCTGTGTGTCTGTGTGTGTGTGTGAGTGTTGTTTGCATTGAAGGAACAACAGCTGCAGGTGCAATGCAAATGCGATGCTTAGGCAAATATGCAATTTAGGTGGGCGGATGCATTTGATTGCATCGTTAGGCAAATGGAATTCCAAAGAACAAATAAGAAAACAAATACATAGCAAAATTAGGTTGGCTGAATAAGTGAACCAGTAACATAGGCTAAGCATGGAGTGAGAAAACACGGTTCAAATGAACTGACTCAATAAGATCTTCCATTGAGCGTGATTTGAACACGTTGTAAAAGAACCAGTTCAACTGAACACATTCAATATTGATTTTCTAAATAAGTCTAAATAAATAAAAATATTTGTTCATTCGTTTAAAGTGGAGCTAGTTCAAATGAACTAACTCAAACAAACGTGTAACCTATTTGAATTGAATGCATTTTTTCTAAAATAATTTCTAATACTTGTTTTCTAATAGGCGTTCAAATGAACTGGCTCACACTGATGATCGACTTAGTTTAGAATAGATTTTCAAAAAAAATAAATTGCTTTTATTTTCTTATCTATTTTCTTCTGTGCTCAGCTCTTTCCTTACGTATGAACTAGTTCAAATGAGCGGAGTACTGAATAGAAAAACTAAAAAGCTTTCATATATTTGGTTTTATTTGAAATATATTTATATTTGACTTATATTTGCACAATTAGGGACCTAGTTCAAATGAACTTGATACTGAATATCGTCATTCAGGAATTTTCAACGAGCGATCTAGTTCAAATGAACAGATTCACCTTGTTTACACATTCAAAGTAAAGCATAAAATCAATTTCTCAATATTTATATAAACCTTTTTTTTTTGCCAATGTTCAAATGAACTGGCTCACCCGAGCGCTAACTAATTTACCTCATAACCAATCAAATCGTTGTTTTCTTACACACACACACACTCAGTGAATAAAATTAATTGAGCAAACAAAATTAAATTTATGGACAACAAGAAATCTATTAATGTAGACAATAGTTCATTAATTGAAAGTTATGTATGCTTGTGTGTCTGGGCTATGGCTTATGATTTATGCTTAAGCCCAACAGCAACAAGAAGAGCAGAGGTGAAGAGGGCCACCAAAAAGCCAAAAAGTACAACAACAACAACAACAAAATCAAAGCGAAAAGCAGAGCGCAAAAATAAAGCCGAGCATAAAAATTGATTTCTGCTGCTGCTTTAATAAATTCTCAGCTGCCGTTGTTGTTGCCTTTGTTATTGGCCCGAGCCAGAGCAGCACTAACAACAACAGCACTAACAACAACAGCAACAACAACAACAGCAACAACAACAACAACAACAACACAATCTCAATCAATTTCAAGTCGCACATCACATCAAAACAAATTACCAAGGAATTAATTTGCCATCAGAATCACGCAAGCGCAGAGACTGAAACCGAAACTGAGACCGAGCTTCAATTCCAGCGAATGGAATGGGTGGGGGAAGAAGGAGACGATGCAAAGCTGCGCGGGCAGCGGGGCAGCGGGGCAGCGTCGCCGACGCCTGAAGAGCGAGAGAAAGACAGAGGCGAGTCAGGATGAGTTTGTTTGCGGCGATGGCGATTAATAGAGCGTCATGACGGTGCAGCAGCAGAGGCGGCGGCAGCGGCGGCGGCGGCCGTCCGATGATGGTAGGTGCCGTGATTAATACATGAGGATTTAATTAACTTGCTAAGCTGCACACGTGCGCTATCTCGCTCGCACTAGCACTTGCTCTCCCGCCCGCCCGCTCGCTCATTCGCTCTCTGCTTTTAGTACGAAACTATGGCGACGTCGCCCGTTGACTGCGACTGCGACTGCGACTGCGGCGCGTCTGCTCTGCAGCGAGTGAGCGAGCGAGCGAGCCAGAGAGCAAGCTCTGCTCTGCTCTGCTTTTGTAACTTGCTGTGCGTAAAAGCAGAGCCTGTATTTAAAATTGATAAAACGGGGAGGCATATTCGAATCTATAAGCGCTACAGCATATAACATACATATACTGTTTACGTATATGTAACTGTGTGTGTGTGTGTGTGTGTGTGTGTGCATGTTTAAGAAGAGCATCAAAGGCTCTTTATTGAGCATTAAATATGCATGCATGAATATCTATGTACATATGTATGTATTTAACACACACACACACACACACACACAGCTGCGCATATGTGTGTATGTATGTAATTGAAACGTGTTTTTCCTTCTTTTTGTTTTAGCCAACTTGTTCATTGCTGTTGTTGCTGCTGTCGCTGGCGAACGCCTGCAGCGCGAAAATCGGTGGCATGTATAATTTTTATCACCTTTAATTAACTTTTCAATTAATAAAAAAAACGTAACAGCCACTGCCACTGACACAGCCACAGCAAGAACAACAACAACACGCTCTTCCGTTTTGGCCAATAAAATGCCGTCGGCATTTGAATTACTTTTCGTATGCACGCAAATGTTGTTGTTTTTTTCTTTTTTTTTTTTGCATTGGGCCAGAAACTACGAAACAACTTGCCCCAAACGGAGGCAGATGCCAAAGCATTGCAGACACCAAGGCGCAAAGTGTGTTAAAAGCGGCACTAAATAATAAAATGGAAATGAAGAAAAAATGTATGAACGATGCATATCTGTAAATATATATATATACATATATATATTTAAAATTTGATTTTTTTTTATATGTACATATATATATATTTAAAAACAAATGTTATATATTTATATATATATAATTATTTTATTTATTTATATATAGTTATTTTATTTTTAATAAATATTTAAAGATATTTATCGATACATTTGAGAAATGTTAAACATTGTTTATATCTAGACAAACTTAATTTAGTTTAGTCGATTTCCTAATTGCAATTAATTTTAGGCTGCTTAACGATACACTTGAATTATATTTTCAGCAATTTTTTATCGATATTTATCGGTCAATGTGATACAAATGCTGTAATATGTGTTTGTCAATATATTTTTATAAATCTTTCTATGAATCTCATTTATTTTTTTTTATAAAGACAAGTTTGAAGATGGTTTATCAATATGATTGCTTCATTTGAATCCATTTTCTTGTTCGATCATCTCGTACAATTTATACAAGTTTTTGAGGTTCTTTTTAAAAAATTGTATAGGTCTTAAGGGAACCCTTTGCGGTGTGGGCTTAAATTGTTAATCGAAAAGTTTTGAATTTCTGACGTGATCTTATCAATAAATTTGAAGTGACTAACACTTTAAATGAGTTTTCTTATAATTATAATCTTATGAAACTCTTTAAAGCTATTTTAGATCATTTATAATTTATCAATATACATATATGGCCTTGGCGATATTTGTTTCTTTCGATCAGAAATATGTTAAACCTATTGATAGTTTTTTGAGTGTTTCCAAGTTTCCAAGCAATAATCAATCAATATATATGTATGTATACTTATTATATACAAATGTATAATAAAATGACATATAGGCAATAATTGTTGCTTCCGCATAATCTATAACAATCGATAACTGAAAATAATTCAAATAATTCTTCGCATCATAATAGCTTTTTTCTAGAGATATAGCTGTTTTTCACTAGTCGAGCTGATTTGCACAACGTTGCATATTTGACAACACTGAGTTACAGCTCAGTGTTGATATTTCGATAGTAGACAACACTAAAGTGTCTGTCAATTGCTGCATTACTCGTTAGATTGTGCTTTTCACAGTGAGTTAACAAAAATCAGAAGAAGAAAATTTTCTCTAATTGCGCTGCGAAATGACTTCCCCCCTTGGATTTGTAAGTTTATTGTAAAGGAAAAATGATTATTTTCCAAATGCTAAATTCATTTGTTTCAATTAAGGACCTTGATTTGCCTATTTGGCCCGAGTATCCGCAAGACCCTTACCAGTTGACGTCATTCGGCATGTGCGGGATGTGTAGGATGAACATGCCAGAGATGTGTCTATATAACGACCGGTACAGCCCTCAACTGTATAGCAGGCCCTACGATCCCCAAGGAGCTGAAAGCCAAGACATGAACGAAGACCTCGATTTCTTGGATGCCATAACTGTAGATGAATGGCAACAAATGAAGGACAACTATGGAATGGAGCTGCTGAGTGCTTTTGAAAAACAGTCTGCAGCACCTCTTGCCCTAAACTTTAAATATCTAGAAGGCTAAATAACTGCTTCAATGGAATAAACAAAATAAAAAAACCCACAAAATTCGATTAGAGTCGTTAAGAAAACTTTGCTTCCAATAAGAGGAAGATAAATGCAACTTGAAATCCTCGAAAAGAGGGAACCCAGCTTAGAGTAAGCCTAAGCGAGTAAAGTAGGTACACCAGCATGGAGTCGATAATTGAATAATATATCTGCCATAGTTTCCATAATTGGGGCCCAAGGCCTTTGACATATTCCACTTGCAGCAATGAAGTTGGCTTCATATTAGGGTGGAAAACTGCAAAGATGCCACAGGACTAATGCAGGACTTAAATAATTGCTATCTGAACTGAAATTGTTTTATTTAAAGAGTCGATCCAGGTGATGCTTTTGCAGATATTGAATATTAATGCCAAACATTGCAATTTGCGAAGGCAAGGGCGAACTGGCAAGCTTCACAGTGATTCAATTAGCCATAACAAAATACAAATGAGCTGCAGTCGGCCGCTACGCTGCAAAACATTGCCACATAAAAATGTTCCCCATTTGCTAAGCAATTTGTCCTAAGCAGTCGCCCGGAAAATGGAACTGTATAAGATTTTGCATTTTATATACTTATATATTTGCTGTATCTCTATGATATTAGATTGTAAACTTAAGTATATATGTATGCTGAACTGCCAGTCTCTAGCATCAATAGTCAAGTCCGATTTGCCACAGCCCCAGTGGGCGTGGCTATATTATCGTCACAGTAACAGAGACATTTGATATGTTTGGCATCATTTTTGGATCTTGGGTCGTCAGCTGAATCTCAACTCCCTATCACTTTTACAATTGGTATTAATATTATTACTATAGGGCATATGGGGAAATTCTTATCAGACGTGGGTCGGGTATATGTGTATAATTCAAGTTTACAGCATTTAGCTTCAGTAGCGGTGCAGTGGCATGCAAGGGCCAATGAAATAGACAAAACCATCAAGAAAATAAAATCCAATCATAAAAGCGTCTAATGTTGTAGCTAGATTTACGGCTCAAGGCATTTGCAGCTAGTTGAATTGGCTTGCGCAACACTGCACATTTGACAACACTGCATACTGCTAATACTAACTTCTGTACACACACACACACACGCGCGCGCGCATGCACTAAGAGAGACGAAATAGAAAAAGTTATGGCAAAAATGTTTTTGGGAAAAATTGATTAAAAACCGCACGCAGCTAAACGAGCACAGCCAACAGCAACAGCAGCAGCAACAACAACATATTCAATATAATATCGAAGAGAAAGAGAGAAAGAGAGAGAGACAGACTGATAGTGATAGAGATAGCTAGCAAAATGGCTACAAAGTCAGCTAAAAGTGTCATTACAACTCACAAAAATCCAACAAAAGTTCAGACCAAAAAAAAAAAAAAAAAAACAAAGACAGCAAAAAACTTTCAGGGACGTCTGCGTTCTTCTTGTTGTTGTTGTTGTTGCCAGTGTTGTGGCATAGGGCTCAATTCAATTTTATCGTTTCAATATTAACCCAAAACAACCCCACAATATTGCCTTCATTTAAGGTTTATTAGATACAACGAGGAAGGCAAGTGGCAGGCAAGTGGAGGCGCTGGAGACGCGGGCTCAACGAGCGGAACGACCGAGGCGATGGATACAAGAAATATGTTGCAACAACAACAGAGCCAGCTGGCAGTCAGCACACACACACACACACACACACACACGCACACCACACACACACACATGCAAAGTAAAAATTTTCCAATTTACAAACGTCGCCAAAAGCCAACGAGCAGGCAGCTCCGAAGTTGTTGTTGTGGCTGGCTGGGTGTGCGCGCGCGTGTGTGTGTGTGGCAAGGAGTGTCGGGGTGTGTGTGGGTTTCGTGTAACAAGGATAAATGCCGCGCTGTGATTGTGTGCGTGTGTCTGTGTGTAACGGCATAAACATTGATCCAACCGTAAAACTGGCTGACAAACGTGGCCCGCCTCTGCCTCTGCCTCTGCCTCCGCCTCTGGCAGTGATTCTGCTTGCTAGCACATCCTGGCACAGGCCGCCTGACTCGGACCACATTGCCAGGCGTGGCAGTGAGCCAAACCGAAACGACGCCAAGCCAAGTGTATAAATTGTATTAGCCCCAAAGTGTCGAGCGATACGAACAGAAGAGGCGCTGCAGGGGAGCCAGCAGTTGCTTGGCCAATAGCTGGCTCAGGGAGGGGGCAGGGGATTGGGGGGTATGCTGTATTGGCGGGGGTGCTGCGTGTGTCCTGCCTGGCTGGCTGGCTGGCTGGCTGGCTGGCTGGCTGGCTGGCTGCCTGCCTGCCTGCCTTTTGGTGGTTGATGCGCGTCGCAGTCAATGCGTCGCCTTCGCACACACGCACGCACGCATGAAACGGGCAGCCATGTAGAAGAGGCCAACATGGCTGCCAGGACCGGGAGCTAAGGACGCGCCATAGGACAGGAGGCACCGATGGGAGACAGAGAGACCGAGAGGCATCGAGGGTGCTCACAACAAGTGTCATTTGCAGCAAATTGCAAACCGCAACAATTTCACAAAGGACACAACACGAGCGACAGGACGAACTGGCAGGGAGCAGCCACTGCCGAGTCCTGGGCAGGCAGCATAGCTCGAGCGGCTGGTGGAGCAATCTGTTTCAATATAAACGCACATGAGGCATTTACGAGCGCCAAAACAAACGTCCTCCTGTGGGTGGAACTCAGGCAACGCTTGGCTTGGCTCTCTCGCTCGCTCCCTCCCTCTCTCCCTCTCTCTCTCTCTCTCTCTCTCTCTCTCTCTCTCTCTCTTTCTCCGTCTCTCTCTCCCTACGTGAGTGTGGGCATGCCACTTAAATGGCTCATGATGTAGTTTTAGTTTAGATTTGATTTCTGCCTTTTTATGTTTGCGCTGCTTCTTTCCATTGCGGAGGGTTTTATGTGGGGCCTGGGGACGTGGACGTTGGGCTTGAGCTCGAGTGAGCAGCTGAAGCTGAACACTTAGCACAGGGAGTATCTATATCAAGGTATACCGCCTAATCGTGCAACTATTCGTTGGAGTCTATTGATCGTTGGTACTCACTCGTTAATTGTACTTTGTTATTCATTGCTGCACTCGTTGCTATTTAAGTTCTCGTTGTCGTCTGGGTGGACTCTCTTGATCCAAGGCAATTGGTAACGCAGTGCTATCTACTCGTTACTTGTGTACTGGTCTCTGGGTATTCGTTTCTTTATTTACTCTTCTATTCACTTACGGCGTTCGCTTTGTTGCGTGTTGTCTACTTTCTATGCATAATTCTATCGTCACTCGTCCTACTTGTTTCTCGTTACTATTTACTTTTTAACGGAATTGTATTGTTGTCATTCTTTAGTCATTTCTCGTTATTGTACATTACACTTAATACTCGATACTAGTTACTCGTTACGCATTACGCATTACTCGTTACTCGTTACTCGTTACTCGTTAATTTACTCATCACTCATTGTTTATTATTCCTATGCCTTGCTCATTATTTCCTACATATTAATCGATTACTCGCTTGTAGATCGATGGATTTACTCGTCACTTCCTTGCGGCCCTCTCTCTCGGTGTTCTTTGCTCGTGCCTCCCTACTTCTGCCTCGCCCACTGTCTACAATTTGTCATATGCTTGACTTATGTAGGCACCCGCCAAATTTCAGTCTACACATTCTTAACATGGTCCTCTTGACTCGCTACTCGTTACTTTAGCTGCAACGGTCTTGCTGAGGGACTTTGGCCATTTTCATAGGGTATTCGAATTCCTTGCCTACCCTTTGTAATCTTGCCATTATTTTGGGGTTGTTTAAACAGTGTAGTTATTTCTGTTGTTGTTGCTTGCTTTATTCACTGTTGCGCTTTGCACACATCTTCGTCCCTTGGGTGTCATAATTCTTGACGAGCTCATCTTTTACTTAAGTTTTACATAATTTTCATGTCGTTGGCCG
Organism: Drosophila fulvimacula; assembly: GCA_035045555.1. Taxonomy (NCBI): domain Eukaryota; kingdom Metazoa; phylum Arthropoda; class Insecta; order Diptera; family Drosophilidae; genus Drosophila; species Drosophila fulvimacula. Next base: position 384,405 of record JAWNOX010000018.1, on the reverse strand, counting down.
TGCAGCGCTTCTGGGTGGTTTAGGTGGTTGGGTGGACTGAGCCGGGGCGTATCACTTGGTAAGCCCCATGGAGATAACATAAAATCGAAACGTGTGTGCGCGGGCAGACCAGAAAAAAGGACGACAAAACATTTGAGTAGCTGGCAAGGACGCAGCGGGAAATGGGAAATAGTAAGGGCAGAAGGGAGAAGGGAGAAGGGAGAAGGGAAGGGGGCATTGGTTTTTGTGGTAAAACGCTTAACTCTACGTGTCTGCGGCTTTTCTTTTCCGCCTGGGCTTTCGTATTTATACCAACTGAAGGAATTTTCTAGCGAGTATTGGTGTGGTTGGAGGGCGGCAGGAGGAGCTCTCTCTATATATCTGAGTGTAAATATTCATCAGCCTTGAGTTATGTGTCTTAGATTGTAGTATCTATACATACGTATTTTTCATGTTTCAATTCACCGAAATTATTCTTATTAGCTTTGCTTTTCTATTCATTTCATATTATAATGGAATGAGATATACTAGATATATATGTATTTGTATGGTACTCCGTATACCAATCGTAATTAACATTCGGACACTTTAATGAACAACTCCATAAATTATATTTTAATATCGACTAAAAGAATTTTACTCCTATATCTTATAGACTATCCTAATTCTTGCTGAAGATAAATCAACTTTTTCCCAGCAAACTAAGACCCTTTTCCAGTCGAATATCCACTTGAGAAATTATGAAAACAAAAAAAAAGAAAAATGTAAATTGACAACAAAAGAGGAAGTTAATGCAATGAGGAAGGGGATAGGATGGGGGAGGGGCGGTCGCGTAGGCGTGCCACTGAATTCATTTGCAATGTGCTCTTCTGCTTAATGGGGACTTCTTGGCTAAACGGCTAATCTCGAATGGCCTGGCCAATTTGGCTGCCAACTTATTGGCCATTTGCTAAGTGGGCGTTGGGATGGGCGTGGCTGCAGCAACAGCAACTAAAACGAAAAAAATAACGCCTCAAAACTGTAAATGGCCAACAACAACCACAGCGAGCAGTATAACGCAGAGAGTTAACCAAAAGCTCGACTCGGGTCTAAACCAGCCCAAACCCCTACCCCTACCCCTACCCACCCCCACTGCACCCCTTTTGTTGTTATATTTTGCTTCTTTTTTTCTTTTCTTTATTTCAGCAAATTTCATTATCTGCAGCCGCCATCTTTGTACTAAACGGCACACACACACAGACAGAGGGAAATTTTTTACTTTTCTTTTTTTGGAGCTTTATTTTACCTAAGCCAAATCCGCCCCTTGAAGTGTTTATCCTTTTCTTGTTGTTGTTGCTGTTGCTGTTTGGCTGAAGTGTTTTCAATTTAAGTTTAGCGAACAAAACGCCTTTTGATTTTTATTAGCTAAATAGCTGCACACGCCCACGCAGGGGGCGGCTGTAAAGAAGGGTTTGGGGCAGGTTTTGGGTCTGGCAGTGGGGCTCGATGCCAAAAATTGTACTGCTGGGCTGTTGGCCAAAACGGACACAAATTGAGTGAATTTATTGGCCCAGCCAGGGTTGTCGCCCGCGTAAATTATGCAAATAATATGGCGCTGCATTTGCAGCTGTTTCGTTTCGTTTCGTGCCGTTTCGTTTCGTTCCGTTCTGTTTTCTTTCAAGTATTTTCTTTGGTTCGTATTTTTGTTTTTTGGCAGCTCTTTGCTTGGTTTAAATGAGAGTCACTTAAATAATTATCATTTCCCGAGGCAAAACGCTCGTCAAAAGCTCATTTGGAGCGTCGGCGCTCATCGTCTCACTGAGCATCTGACGAGCGACCAATTAGCCAACGAGACGAATGACGTCTCTCAATGCTCAGCGGTTTTATTAATTATGGGGAAAATCGGACTGGGGACTGCGGACTGCGGACTGTGGAAATCGGACCAAACGCACAAATGCGCATTAGCCGCTGATGTTGATGGCTTTGCGTGGCTTCCAGTCTTATTTTTGGGTTTCCATCAAATACTCTACGGAAAGGGCTTACCAAATTGTTGGATGCAGTTTGTTAGACTCACGAATCTCTCAATGATAAATGGTAAATGACTTGAGCATACGTTTACGAACGTGATGCGAAGAGGAATGCCCAAAATAGGTATTACAAATAGGAAAAGTAAGTAAAATGCAATAGGTGAAACCCTACGAAAGCTGTGAAGCGCTTTCAACGTTTAAGGATATCATAAAAAAAGAATAGATACGAAAAATAATGCAAAATATCAGAAAAGTCAAGCTTCAATATATCATTACCAATATATAGTAGAGGTTTCAGTAAAACACGCTTAAGAATAGATCACAAAGCGGAATTCAAGTAATAATGACAACGAAATAATGAAGGATTGTGCATAAAAGGGAATGATAAAAGGAATTGCATTTGGAATTGGTGGAATTGAACAGATGATGACCTACTCAATTAGCTATGTATTGCCGATAGTGTTTAAGTGTTGCAAATCTGTATAATATACTAGCTTCCCATTTCTGGTCAGCTGTAAGCGTATCTGAGACTCGTCTTAGGACTCATTGATTTGCCTGTTTACTACTTATTTAGCTTTTTAGAAACATTCATCCAATTGACTAACTCGCAACTCAGCAACTTCTCATTTCTAGCCCCAGCTCCAGCTACAGCTCCAGCTCCAGCTCCAGCTTCGGCTGCAGCTCCAGCTCCGCTTCAATTAATCTATGGTCTAGGTAGGCCCCATAGAAATGATGGCAATTACTGGACGCGCTCGCGGTCGGCGAGGCTAATGAGCAGTAGGAGATCAGCTCAATTCATTCATCACTGATGATCACTGCTGATGATGATCAGCAGCAGAAGCCGCGGCAGCCGCAGCTAATAGAGAGCAATAGAGTTAGGGCAACTCTGGCGTTTTACGGGGCGTGCCAATGGCGTTCTTATTAATTTGTTCAATTTCCACAAGAGAAAGATAAAGAGAGAGAGAGAGAGAGGGAGAGTGAGAGCGGGCAGGGGAGAGGAGAAGGTCAAAGTGAAGTGTACGAGGAGGCGGAGGAAAAGGGAAAACCCAACGAAAAACTTAATTAAAATGTCGTAAACGAAAATTGTATGTTTGCTGGGCTTGTCGGATTCTCGGATTGTCGGGCAGGAGGCGGTTAGCTCCCAAAATAATTAAGACATTTCACTTCGGACCGCGTACCTCAGACCCAAATGGAAAAATTGTTAATACAAATTGTTTGTTGCCCAATTTGGGCCATGCCAAGTTTTTCCTTAAGCCATTGTTGTTGCTGGCGTTGTTGTTGTTGTCGGGGCCGCGACCGAAAACAATAAAAATGACTAATGGCAGCTAATTTCCCGTCCAAGTAGGATGAGACGAACTGCTTCACATTTCTTGGCCCCGTTTATCCAACAGCAGCGCCTCGTACGCAAGAGGCGGCTCAAAACAACAACAACAACAACAACGACGACGGCTACAGCAATAGCTGAATATGTATGCGTGGGCGTTGCCACATGAGCAATGGGCAGTGCAGTGCCTCTAATGACAGGACTCGAGACTCGCACTGAACTCTGAACATTTTTGGCATTGTGGCATAGCGAATGGAAAACAGAAACATTCATTCATTCACCTGTCCGTACTCCAGCTGCCCTTATGCATGTCTAATGAGTTATATTTCTTTCCCATATGAAGACGTCTTCCTCTTCCGTTTGTCAACTGCCTCTAGCTGTTCTGTGTTCAGTTAATCGGAACTGAATAAGTTTCTGGTGTTATTATATACTAATCTCTTATACCAAAATATTTATTTATTCTTTACGTTTATGTAAGGCTTTTTCACTATTATTTTTCCTTGACTGACTAAGGCTGAGCCCGGATAATATTCAGTCTTAATTATATTATAATACTAATATTATTATGATCTGATGTAATATTATTATATGATAAACTGCATATTTATCACTATTATTATTATTATTAGTATTATTATTATTATTATTATTATTATCATCAATATTATTACTACAAATCAAATTCGATACTAATATAATAATACTAATATTATTATGATCTGATGTAATAATATTATTATATGATAAACTGCATATTTATTACTATTATTATTATAATTATTTATTATTATTATTATTATTATTTGTATATTATTGTTATTATTATTATTATTAGTATTATTATTATTATTTTTATTATTATTTTTATTATTATTATTATTATTATTATTATTATTATTATTATTATTATTATTATTATTATTATTATTATTATTATTATTATTATTATTATTATTATTATTATTATTATTATTATTATTATTATTATTATTATTATTATTATTATTATTATTATTATTATTATTATTATTATTATTATTATTATTATTATTATTATTATTATTATTATTATTATTATTATTATTATTATTATTATTATTATTATTATTATTATTATTATTATTATTATTATTATTATTATTATTACAAATCAAATTCGATACATGTAGATATTATTTAGTTAATCAATTTTATTATATATGTACACACATACATACATACATTCACACATTTGTATATCCCCTCATAATATCTTAAATTTCATTACTGCACAGCTGCTTTCTACACACACACACACACACAAACACACACAGGGCACATGCTTAATTGCGTTCAATTTCATGCGTTTTGCATTGCTTAGTCTGCTTGCCTGTTCGCACAGCTTACAGTTGCTTAGCTAAACCATTCGCTCTCTCGCTCTCTTAGTCGCTCGCCAAATTATTTTTGCATAGCTAAAAATAAAACGCACAAAATAGCCAGCCAAATTTAATTAGGCACAAAAAGCAACAACAACAATGATAACGGCAACTCTCTGCCGCTCTCTCATGCACGCACACGCACAAACGCGGGTAAGCGCGGCGAAGAGACACACACACACAGAGAGGGAGAGAGAGAGAGAGGAGAGCGTAAAAGCAACAACAAAAATTGTCATAAATGGCCGCTGCAGGCGTCGCGGCGCCAACGAAAATTTTTGCTGTTGATTAAAAATTGATCAAAAAACATAACAACAAACAAATTATGCATAGTTGTTGCTGTTGGTGTGCGTGTCGCAGCGAATTGATTAAAAAGAGCAATGCGATTGAAATTTTATTGGTAAATTGAATAAAGTGCGCGCCGGGGCGCCAGCAACAACAACAACAACTACGAAACTGGATTTCGTTTTTCGCATTTGCTCTTTTTGGGTGTTGTTGTTGCTGCTGCTGCTGCTGTTGTTGTTGTTGTTGTTGTTGTTGTTCTGGCTTGTGCTTTCCGGCGCAGCGTCTCTGTCACCGCTGCCGTCGCAGTTGGCGTCGCTGCCAAAATGTTTGGTACAAATTAATGAGTGTGCACAAAATGTGCTTTATGCATACAACTGAATGGGTGTCTGTATGTGTGTGTGCGTGCGTGTGTGTGCGTGCGTGTGTGTGTGTGTGAACTGACTTGCCATTGGCTGATGTTGTTGTTGTTGGTATTGTTATTGTTATTGTAATGCTGGCGATTTGGCTTGGAGCGTTGTTTAAAGTCACTCAACGATAAAATAATTCAATTAGCGCAGTTACTAGTAGTTTACAATTTCTCATAAATGCAGCATTAATTAACAGCTGTGTAAGTAATCATATTTAGTTAGCCAAGGCATATTGAGTGGTTAGATAATTGGGGAAACCTTTGCGAATTACAGAGAATCATTTTGATAGGTTGAGTGGAACAGTTACTGAAACGTTGGCGAATGCCATATAAAGCAGAACTGCTGAAAACAATAAGTTGACACTAGTTTATCCATGAATATCCACTTGGAATATCAGTTTGTAACTAGAACTAGAACTATTTCAATTATACAGCAGCCTAGAACGGTTAAGAAAGCCTTACAAAAGATAAATGCAGAAAAAAGCAGGTACGCCTGGTACACTTATTCATTCAATAGATACAAGGTAAGGAGCTGAGTGGATCTGTCAGTAAAACATTTACGAATTGTGAGCAAGGCAAAAGCAGATGATCACTGCTTAGCAGCATTTACCCCTTTGTGACATAATAGATATATAACTGCTGGAACTATTTTAATTATTCAGCTGGAGCAGCCAGTAAAACGTTTACGAATGCCATACAATGAAAGAAATCACATTTAAGCACTGAAATAAGCTTGAGATTTACTGAAATCGTAAAGATTTAACTGCTAAATAGATCAGCCAGTAAAACGTTGACGGAAGCCCCACAAGAGAGAAGTTGGAAAAGAGCTGAACTCTTAAACAAGAGAGTTAGTTGGGTAATTGGGGCTATAGATTGTAAGCGAATGCAATTTTTGGAGTAGGTGAAATGCGCTGCTGCCAGTAAAACGTTTACGAATGCGACCAACAATTGGTTTACTTACCCTCATTGGCCTCCGTTTGCAGCAGCTTACGAGATGTTGGCTCCAATGCTTCCACCTCCACCTCTACATCCAACTCTTGCTGCTGCTGCTGCTGCTCCTCCTGCTCATCCTGCTGCTCCTTGAACTGCTGCAGCTTCGCCCGCTGCAACAGCGCCATGTGACGCAGCACCTCCATGGAGGCGCCGCCGCTTGACGCCGCCTGGCAGCCTGGATAGCTCGCAGCAGTTGCATTGGAGCTGTTCAGCGGATTCAGGGCCAGAAATGGCGCCCAGCCGGCTGCGGCCGCATAGAGCTGCAAGGCGGAGGCGGCATGCGGATGGGGCAGGCGCAGCAGTGGAGGCTGTGCATGCGCCTGCGCAGCGGCTGCCAGCTGCTTGAGCAGTTGATCCATTGGTGTGTGGGTGGGGCAGGTGGCAACTGTTGCATCACACGCACAGACACACAGACACTCGCGCGTCACAGCGATAAGGATGCTCGCGTCGAGTCCTTTGGCTGTTGTGAGACTCGGCGACCCACTGTGCAGCGGCCGCGGCGGCGACAAACAAATTGATTCGAATTAAAATTACGCTCACAGCTTCGCAGGGCTGAAAGGCCAAGCGGGAGAGAGGGAGAGCGAGAGAGCGCAATAGAGAATGCGAGCGAGAGAGCCGGCGAGATAGAGTGAGATAGAGCAGAGGCGTGCGACGACGCTTCAAACTTGATGTCTAAATGAAAATGGCAAAACGGCAGCGCGACCGCAGACGATGTTGACAACAAATGACGACAACGACAACGACGACGACGACGACGCTCGCTTTGTGGCATTTGTTTAATAATTGCGTGCCCCATGTGAGTGTGTGTGTGTGTGTGAGTGTGACACTAACAACAACAAAAAGTGTCGCAGCTTTGCTTGGCATTGGTGGGTTTGTGTCCGTGCTAAAAAGTGAGATGGCAAGCGACACCTGCAAAACAGCAGCAGCAGCAGCAGCAGCAGCAGCAGCAGCAGCAGCACTAAACAACAACAACAACAACAAGCGTAAGCATTTTTCAACACTTGTGGCCAGCTGCTGTTGTTGTTGTTGTTGCTGGTCGCATGCGCGACTGCAAGCAAAAATCATTAACGTTCAAATTTATGTGCGCCAAAGCGAGAAATAACAAAACGAACGCAGCAGCGACATTGGCAGCGCTGCCAGCGTCGCCGTCGCTGCTTGCAATATAAAGAAAAATGGTTTCACTTAACAAACACGCCAAGGCTCTGCTGACTGGGCGCTCTTCCACTCGCCATGCTGCTCATTCCACTAAGCACACACACACACACGCACTCACAAGAGCACAATAATGGTATTTTTCTGGCTCAGTGCGCGCATGTTGAAGCGAGAGCGAGAGCGAGAGAGAGAGACAGCTTGTGAGAGCGAGGCGCAACAGTCAACGATGAGAACGTCGTGAAAATGAAATGAAAAACGCCAAAAAAATTGATTTAAAGTGAATATGTGTGTGTGTGTGTGTGTGTGTGTGTGACTGGTGTGTGTGTGTGTGTGAGTGTAAGAGCGAGCAGCGCTGTTGCTGTTGCCGTTCGCTGCCGCCACTGCTGCGGCAGCTGCTGCTGCCAGAGCGAGACAGCGCTAGTGACGCAGGCGTGGCCAAAATAAATACTGGGAAATTTGTGTACGCGCTGTTGGCCTGCGCTGGCGTTATGATTATGGGCAATTGAGGCGCAAGGCCTCAGCGTCGCTGCCAGCCGTTACGACGCTGCTCGGCGGAGCCAACTGACATTTTATTGATTGTTTTATGCGATTATAATGTAATAATGTCTTAAATATGCAGCAGGACTGGGTGCCCCAGAGCAGCAGCAGCCCCACTGGCTGCTATCGCTGGTGCCTTTGCTGCTGCTGCTGCTGCTGCTGCTGCTGCACACTGCGCAGCTGCGACTTTTGCGTCTTTTAAATGAATTATGCACACACACACACACACACACACACACACACACACACACACACACACACACACACACACACACACACACACACACACACACACACACACACACACACACACACACACACACACACACACACACACACGCACACTAATACACACACAAATTGCCGCCCTCGCTGACCATTTGCTGTGGTGCAGCCCAGCTATTCGCCCCGTCTTTCACTTCTTTCGCTCTTATGATTGGCAAAAAAAGCAAACACACACACACACACACAGACTCTCTGCCTCTTCTTCTTCTTCTTCTTTTGTGTGGGTGTGCAAAGTGTTTCGTCTTCTTCTTGCTCATTGTCAGCGTTTTTATCGGCTAGCAAAAATCTATAAACGGGCAGCGGCCGCCGCACTCAACTCAATTCAATTAATTTTCACTTGATTTTTCCACACACAAACAAATTTTCATTTAATTTGCTGCGGGGCGTTTCGTTTTTCTCGTTTTTCTATTTCACTTCTAGCTGTTGTCTACTGGTTCCTCTTCCTCCTCTTCCTCCACCTTCGCTCACTCTTCTTCTTCTTCCACTTCTTCTTCTTTGGCTGCTTATCGTGCGCCATTTTCTTGCGCTTGATTTTCTATTAAGTTGACTGTGCAAAGTTTCATACCACCCACCCACGCCCTCTCTCGCTCCCTCTTCCTCCCCTCTCTCGGCCGCTGCTATTCACACAAATCTACCTTGACATTTGGCCCGCTCTCATTATATTTATCATTATAGAACTTATTTGCGCATCATCATTATAATGTATATTGTTTTTGATTTGCATTTGCATTTTCATTTTCATTTTCGTTTTCGTTTCAGTGTCATTTTCATTAGGCTTTTCTCGGTTTTTTCTGCTCCTATTCGTGCGACTGTTTCCAGTGATAAACGTAATTAAAAATAAATCAAAAATATCCATGATACGCGCAAATTGGAATTCATGCGAAATCATGTGCCGTTGGCGTAATGCGTACAGTCAGCCATTTATTTGCTTTTCACGCCCAAGTTAACTCGATCCAAAATGAATTCAAGTCTTTAAAATTACTTGTTCAAGCAGTGCAGAAGAAGAAGAAGAAGAAGAAGTTATTTATACAAAATTATATGTTATATATATATATATATATATATATATATATATATATATATATATATATATATATATATATATATATATATATATTATAGATATATAAATCTATCTTACAATATGTTGATAGATGTTGAATTGGTATCGTAAGGTCTATGAGTTGCTACTTTTATGCCAGTTCCTTTATCAACTAAGTCAGCGCTGTGAATCATCGATAACTTGATTGATTCTGAATATATATGTGTATTTATATATGTCTTCACACTCATATTTCTTAAGGATTATAATACTTTTATACTCTTTTCCCATATCCAGGTGTGTTCTAGTCGGATACTTCCAATTAGATAATACATATTTATGTTATATAAGCCAATTATTTAAATATATTATTATTTTAAATTTGTTATTATTATATTATATATATATATTAAATTATATATATAAATTAAATTAAAACATTAAATTAAACTAATATAGTTATGTAAATTTATATGAATGAAATAAATTATATTAAATTAATATAATATAAATTGTATTTAATAAATTTTCTATACAATTTTCTCTAAACAAATAATCATCAAGAGAGAATTCGTAAACTTAATCGAAGTGGCATTTTTAATCTATGGAATACTTAACGAATTTCTTCAAAGACTTGATTAATTGTTAAAATATTATGCATATATATATATATATATATATATATATATATATATATATATATATATATATGATATTTTCTCCATATATAAATCGATTCGCAAGCTTTGTCAAATGAGACAATATTGATATCTGATTACTTTGATATATATATAGAATTGTTATTTATATATATAGTAAATAAACATTAAACAAAGTTAATTTGGAAACGATTTTCATTTGATTGTCCTTCGTGAAATGGTCGGTTTATCGCTTGGCTGTGATCAGAAATCAATTATTATTAAAAGCGCATTAAAAACAATAAAAATGACATTAAAATAAAAGTCGACAATTAATGAAAAGCAAAAACAGAAGCAAAGGCCGAAATGAATAAAACTTTGCAATCGCTTTGCCATTTGAATGAATCAAGTTTCGAATGCTTATCAATGGCTGGCTCCATATCAAGTCAACCACCATCTCCCCCTCCACCACTTTCCCACCCCACTCACTCTCTGATTTGTCTGTGATTTTTATTACAATTTATTATTATTTACCTACTGTCGACTAATTTGTTTTTAATTTGTGCTGATAAAATTGATGAATAAATAAAACGAACGTCGAGCAAATAACGAAATTAATAACTGACTACGTGGGCGGAGGCGTACAAAAGCCCAAAAAACGGGGCGGGGGCACCCGCTGATGAATAAAATAAAGCCCACCATCCCCAGCCCCCACTAATATGTATAGGAGCAGTAACTAAACGACAGAACATGCCACAATAATAATTACAATAACAAATATCAAATATCAAATACTCACACTCGCGCTCGCGCTCGCACTCACACTCACACTCACACACGTATTCACATTCACATTCCTATTCGTATTCATATTTGTATTCGTAATGCCCGCCAACAGCCAACAAATAATGTCATTATTTGCCCCCGATTGATTTGTCAAATCGGTATTATTTGATATTTCCAATTGGAATTGGAGCGCGCTTTGATATCGGTTAGTTTTTTTTTTGTTTTTTCCTGGGGGATACATTGGGGGTATGAGACTACAAGCAGACCCTACAATAATAATGACACTATATGTATATTAGAGAATATATATCCAGTCGGGTCATTAGAGGAGAGTGAATGATATTGAAAGAGAGAGATGGAGAAGCAAGAAAATAGAGAGACAAAGAAGAAGATAGAGAGAGAAGAAAAGACAAAGCTTTAAAACAGAAAAACGAGTAGGAGAAAAAGAGAGAGAGAGGAAATATAGAGAAGAGAGTGGGAAGAAGGAAAAATAGTAAGCACGAGAAAGAGAGAGAGAGAAAGCAGTATAAAGAGAGATGAAAGAGAGATCGACAGACTTCAGTTGATAAAGGAGACAGACAAAGGGACACACACAGACATATTAAGGAAGCAAGGGAGAGAGCGAGGGAGAGAAAAAGCCAGATATGTGTATATAGAGATATATATAGAGAGAGAAAGAGGCAGACACAGAGAAAAAGGGAGAAACAGTTATTAAAAGATACTGTAAAAATGAGAGACAGAAGGAATGTTTGTTTATTTTAGAGAAATTTGTAATTTGTAAGATCTTTTACAGTTCATATTCGATTTATAAAGAGTTAATCAAATACTGAACGATACAGGTGTCATGTATAATGATATAATCTGAAAGTCAGGACAGATTCTAACCAGATATGCCAAAGTCTCTGAAACAAATAATTTATATGATACTTGTATCTACAGATTAAGTACTTAGACTCGCGAATATCGCAAAAAAAATCTTAAAGCGAATATCCATATTTTTATATATATTATATATTTTTTATTTATTATGAAAATTAAGTTTTTAATTTAATCAGATAATTGAAAAAGTAAAAGTTGTATAACTATTATAAAATATTGAATATAGAAATACTAATAATGGCTAACATAAATATATATATACAACACTTTGACTTCCACAGGTGCCGCTCGCAAAGGCCGCTCGCATCGGTGTAGGGCATTGCGTGTCGCGTATATTAACTCGGTTTTTGCCCTTTCCCCCCTCCCGAATAAATGAAATAATACCTACTGTTTGCTATCATTGAAGTGTGGCAGGGCTTTGATTGGGCGCAGGTGGGGATGGCGGATAAAATAATGACTTTATTAGCTAAGTACAATTCGTAAATGTAACATAGGTAGACAGGTGTGCGCAGACAGGTGAGAGGAGGCGGCGGATGGGAGGCATGTCCGCTGCGCTTCAGATTTGCTTGCAAGTTGCCTAAAATCGAGAATCATCTAGAGCCAGAGCGAGACAAAGAGCGAGAGAGAGGAGGAGGGCTGTCATATTTTGTTGATTTGTTTTTGGCGATAAGCACTTAAATGAAGTCTTAATTCCTAATGCCTCTTGTTGCACACGTGTCGCTGCGACGCCCTCCGAAATAGACATTTAATTATTTGCTGTGATTAAACACGCAGCGCACAAATTCAGAAACACCAGCCACCAGCCACCAGCCACCCCCTCCCCACCCCACCTCGGCTACCTCCTTTGGCACGCCCTTAGAGCTACGTCACACGTCGTGTGTCAATTTTTTTTTTATTTTTTCAACAGATAAAGGGGAAGAGGAAGAGCAGGGCAAGGGGCAGGCCGGCAGGCCGGCAGGGGGAGAAAGGGCCAGCTTCATATTCCAATTATTTATCTTATCGGCGTATCTAGTTTTGATTTTTCATGCAGGACCGTAAATAGTTGAACCACAATTCGGAATCCCTTGTTGCGTTGCACTTTTGACAGTTGACAGTTGCATCAGCCACCCTGAATGGTGGGCGAGGGGGTGGGGCGTGCCATATTTTGATATCTTTTTGGCAACTTGGCGGCTGTTGCGGCTCTAATTTAGCAACTATCTATGCATCTGTATTCCCCCCTCTCGCACATTCACTGTCTCCATATATCTCTCGAAAATATTTATCTTTCCCAGAAATTTGAGCCCTCCTCCATCTGTGTATGTGTGTGTGTGTGGTGTGTTTTGTGCGCAATGCTTGTCAAATTAATGAGATTTAGAGTTTTGATTTCTGATCGATCGACTCGAGATAAAATGCGGTCGTTAATTAAGCCAGAGCTTAGCAGCAGAGCAAAGAGGAAAAACTCGAGAAAATGTGAGAAAACATTAACTAATCTATTCTAAATACAGTTACTTTATCCACGGTAATCAAATGGTTCCCATGACAAGATGAAGATGAAGCTGAAGATGAAGATGAAGATGAAGATGAAGATGAAGATGAAGATGAAGATGAAGATGAAGCTGAAGATGAAGATGAAGATGAAGATGAAGATGAAGATGAAGATGAAGATGAAGATGAAGATGAAGATGAAGATGAAGATGAAGATGAAGATGAAGATGAAGATGAAGATGAAGATGAAGATGAAGATGAAGATGAAGATGAAGATGAAGATGAAGATGAAGATGAAGATGAAGATGAAGATGAAGATGAAGATGAAGATGAAGATGAAGATGAAGATGAAGATGAAGATGAAGATGAAGATGAAGATGAAGATGAAGATGAAGATGAAGATGAAGATGAAGATGAAGATGAAGATGAAGATGAAGATGAAGATGAAGATGAAGATGAAGATGAAGATGAAGATGAAGATGAAGATGAAGATGAAGATGAAGATGAAGATGAAGATGAAGATGAAGATGAAGATGAAGATGAAGATGAAGATGAAGATGAAGATGAAGATGAAGATGAAGATGAAGATGAAGATGAAGATGAAGATGAAGATGAAGATGAAGATGAAGATGAAGATGAAGATGAAGATGAAGATGAAGATGAAGATGAAGATGAAGATGAAGATGAAGATGAAGATGAAGATGAAGATGAAGATGAAGATGAAGATGAAGATGAAGATGAAGATGAAGATGAAGATGAAGATGAAGATGAAGATGAAGATGAAGATGAAGATGAAGATGAAGATGAAGATGAAGATGAAGATGAAGATGAAGATGAAGATGAAGTTGAAGATGAAGATGAAGATGAAGATGAAGATGAAGATGAAGATGAAGATGAAGATGAAGATGAAGATGAAGATGAAGATGAAGATGAAGATGAAGATGAAGATGAAGATGAAGATGAAGATGAAGATGAAGATGAAGATGAAGATGAAGATGAAGATGAAGATGAAGATGAAGATGAAGATGAAGATGAAGATGAAGATGAAGATGAAGATGAAGATGAAGATGAAGATGAAGATGAAGATGAAGATGAAGATGAAGATGAAGATGAAGATGAAGATGAAGATGAAGATGAAGATGAAGATGAAGATGAAGATGAAGATGAAGATGAAGATGAAGATGAAGATAAAGCTGAAGATAAAGCTGAAGAGAGAGGAGAAGAGAAACAGAAACAGAAGAGATGTAGATCTAACAAGTAGATGAAAGAGGAAAATGATGCACTTTACTTTTTCCTTTAGATAAATAGAAGGTGCTGAAATAACTCGAACTATTTAAAGTATTTCTGCAAACAATTGGCAATTTGTTCTCAAAGAACAAATCGAAGTACGGCTGCTGCCTAATGATGCATCTGTTCCCAAAGGCCCAAAAGCAATCAGAGGGTCAACCAATTTGGTCGCATTAAACCTTTGATTCGAACCCTTCACTTAGTCCGCACACCTCAAACGGCATCGCTCTTCGAAGGGAAGGGGCATAACAAGTTGTAAATATGCAAATGCATATGTTAAATAGATGACCTTTTATTGTATTGTTGGCGTAAGCAAAAGACAATCATAACACAAGTGTAAAAGTTGTCACATAGTCGAAGGGAGGCGCTCTTAGAGGGGGCCAACTCAAATTGACTTCTAAAAGCAGCAAAATCAGCAAAAAATTTGCATTTCAATAAACGATTATCGTAACTTTGCGTACGGTTTTTGGTTACGGTTGACGGTTTACGGCGTATTCTCTCTCGGTTTGCTTTCCTTCGGGCCCGCTAATCCACACCTATATGGGTTAGGGGTCCTATAGGAGTGTGTGTGTGTGTGCGTGTGTGTTTAGGGGTCGCAAAAAGGTTGCCGTAGGCTGAATGTTATTGCCGCTGATGTAGGTGTCAGTGGAGAGAGATTGGGCTGTTCCTCGCTTTACGACAGTCAACGGGCAAATTGTCGTTGTA
This sequence comes from Drosophila fulvimacula, assembly GCA_035045555.1. Classification (NCBI taxonomy): domain Eukaryota; kingdom Metazoa; phylum Arthropoda; class Insecta; order Diptera; family Drosophilidae; genus Drosophila; species Drosophila fulvimacula. Next base: position 369,225 of record JAWNOX010000018.1, on the reverse strand, counting down.
AAAGTCAAATGTGGAAAATTTATTTTATATTTTTAGCTTTTAAATTAAATAAAGTTTTGTCGCTGTCGTTTTATTTGCATTCGAATTTTGTCACCTTTTCGCTACACAGCTTCTCCCTCCCCCATTCGAAAGCTGCTCCGAAAATCCGCTCACGTTCGCTATATGCATCTCACTCTTTCTCTCTCTCCCTCGTGTTAAATACATCTCTGTTGGTTGTCTGTGTTTATTGTTTAGGCTTTTTACAGTTTGGCTGGGGGTTTCGTTGGGGGTTTACTGGGGTGTGGGGGTTGGGGTTGGTGGTTGGGGGTTGGAGCATTCAGACGGGCAATGCCACAAATCACAGACTCACGTACGATGCTTAAATATGGCGCTCGTTTCGATGGCCGTGTCCAGCAAAGCAGAAAAATAACAATAATAATAACATCTACGGCAAAAGAAGCAATAAAAGAGAGTTGAATGAGAGCGAGAATCGGAGCTGGAGACACGTTGAAGCGCAGCAAAAAAATCTCGTCCATTCACTCTGTCCATTCAGCATGCAAACGCAATTTGATAACGAGCGAACGTATTAATATCATTGAGCCCCATTATTTCAGAATCAGCCCCATCCTCGGCCCGGACCCCAATTCTGCCTTTCCGCTCCGTCATTCCCAGCGGTTACCGACCAAAAAAATTATGTTCATTTTAACTGAATCACAAAAACAGCAGATAAAACGTATAGGTAAAGTAGAACAAGTCGCTGCCGGAATGCACTATCGAACACATTCAATTAACAGTCAGCAATATGCTACAGATATGTATATATAATACATTTCTAGCTATACATGGAGAGTGAGGTATGAAGAGAAGATGAGAGTTTATTCGGCTGTTGAAACAACGAACTAGCTAATATAAAATACTAAACAGAAAGAGTCTTAAAACAAATAGCAAAGGCCAAGCTAAAATTCCAACTGCTTGTCAGGCGAGTAGAAATATTGTGTAGATAAACGGAAAATATAATGAACAAATATAAGAAATAAGAGCTTATAGCTCATATAAACAAAGTGCAAGTCAAGTGAATGTCAGACAAATGTATATAATAGAAATTCTGGAAAAGTGATTGTTGGGCAAGTATAAAACCTTAAACTAGTAAACTAGTTGAAATATTTATGTAAATACAACAAAAATTAATATAAATAATATAATATGTAATGAAAATAAAATATATAATAATAAAAATGAGACAACATAAAAGCGAAAAAGAAAGAAGAGCCATAAAATCATATGAGCAAAGTTCCTGTCAAAGTGCTTGTCAAAGTGTCTGTTAAGGGCTTGTCAAGAATGTAGATTGAGATTAATATATAAAAGAAAGTAATAACAGAAAGCGCAGAAAACAGAAGAAAGAATATATATTTAAAGCTCTACCTGTTAAACTGCCTGTCAAGTGCGAGTCACAAAGGCATGAATATATAGTTAAACAAAAAAATAAATAAATTAAAAAAAGGAAAATGAATGAATGAAAATAAATGATAAACGCACATCAAAGTGCCTGTCAAGTGGTAGTCAGGCAACTATCAAATATGAATATAGATTTGTATTAATAAGTTATGATTGACAGTTCTTTATCTTAGTATAACTCTTAATAGTCTTAAATGAGCTTGGTGTCATCAAAAGCAAAAGAAAGCTTTTACAGGCTCTATAGAAAATTGAGCTGGGCAACGTTAACAAAAGACGAGCTTCGAACAATCTCAACAAAGCTTGCAATGAAATGGCAGCCAACAATTGGATGGGACGTAAAAGTTTACGAATGCAGCTCAAAGACCAAGAGAAGAAAGACTGCACATATGCATGCCCATATATAATAGTCTTTGATTATTATTGTATTCGTATAAAGCACATTTAAGTTCCAGTTAGATTAGCTTAACTGGAGACGCGTATTCGAGTAACTCGCAGCTAAGTAGGGGACAGCTCTTCTGTGAGCATATCAGGGCTGTGTGTGACTGCGAATGGAAATGGAAGCACGTCAAACAATTTCAAGTGCGGCATATTTGACTGGACGGGGGAGGCGGGGCTGGCCACTGGACAGGAGCAACGTTGCCAGATCTAGGTATTTTTTTCGGTTTTTCCTTTTCGGCTGAGGCCGGGGCTTATCGGGCGCGTGTGCAACATATTGCCACAATTCGTTGCCACATCGCATTGGCAATTGTGACTGATGGACAATAAATTTTTACAGTCATGCACTGCACATGGACGTAGACAGCAGAGCTGTCGAGCGGGAGGGGAAAGGGGCGCGAACGGGGGCAATTCATACATGTCGATTTCTTTATGTGAACGCGCGCCGAAGCTTATTAAATAAATCACACGCAAACAAAAAGGGGTCTGCTCGAGGGAGGGGGCCTAACAGGTTATTGTAGGAAGGGGGGCGGGGGAGAGTCTCCACTTGTCATTCGTTGGAGCGTTGCGGAGCTGCGGCGCCATAAATCCATGTGCCCAATTATCTCGTTTGCCCGCATAACGGAAATGTGAGACGAGCCCGAGATAGACCAGAGCTGGGAGCAGATCCAAAGCGGAATGATCTCGCGAGTGGAGATAGGAGATCCTCACAGACATTTCATTTCATTTCATTTCATTGAATGTCATTTCAATTTCTCATTTGCAGTGCGCTCGAAGATTGACCCCAAGCCAACCCTGTCTGCTGCTCGACAAGTCCCCAAGGGAGGCCTGTTTGCTCAGCTCAGCTCCAACTTCTCCAGCGCCTGCCTCAGTCTCAGCCTCAGCCGCGGTCTCAGCCTCAGTGTCTGCTATCAGCGCGTTATCAACGCAAATGCCAACAATGCATAAAATATATATGGCAGCCAGAAGGGGTTGGAGAGAGAGAGAGAGGAGAGAAGGGGGCAGGTCACGGCGGGGGCGCAATCGGTCGCATTTTAGCTACGAAACTCTCAGCGCTGAACGATTCTCGGCTTCGCTTTCTGACAAGCGGCTGCCTTCAATAATAATTTGTCCATGACTAATTGGATTTATTGGAATCGAATTTATTATGTTATGCTTATTTAATATTAAATTTATGCGCTGTTTATTTTGTCTTTAGACAACTTGCGCATACCCTGTACCACGCTGCGAAGAGGTCAATTGGCGCGCCAGACGAGCAAACGTTCTTTGTTTATTGTTCTCGAAGAGTTCTTATTATCGATTGCTGGAAAAATACTTCAGTTTTGCCTTTGGGATGAAAACCAAATATAAACGAGTTTTTAAGATTCTATAAGGATTGCCTGTTTTAAAGGTTTGAAGTTCTCGCAAGACCTAGCTATTAAGCTGCTGTTTGTATATCAATAGGCACATGCATATCTATATATTTATTTCTGTATGTTAAATTTATATAAGAAGCCAATATAATATAATATAATATGGAATAATATAATATAGAATGTATACAACTAAGCAACTATGACCTACCCAGGGTTAGAAGCAGTTGATTAGAAGTCTTTGATTCGTGTTGTGAACTTTATTTTATTTAGTTGTTCGAAAAGTTTTTGTTAATTTTAAATATTTTATATATAATTAATAATCAAATATTATAATTAGTTAGATTTTATTTTTTAATTAAAACTATCCATAATATATATATAATATAATATAATATAATATATATATTACGTATAATTTTAATTAAAAAATAAAATCTAACTAATTATAATTACGTTTTCATAATATTAAAATATGACAAGAATAGGGTATTTTTCAATATAATCTAATAATATATATCTAATTCTTTACTATTATATATATAATTTATATATAATTCACAATTGAATTTTAAATATTGCATAAATTCATACAATATTTTGAGCTACTATTTCAAAATCTCCTCCAGTCTCCTCCAGTTGTTATTTCCCACTTCTTTCTTCCCTATTTTCTCTCTCCCTTGACTTTTATCTCTTTTATTCCTGTTTTTTGAAGGCAAATTTGTATTGTTAATCATAATCATCCCTATTATTACTTTTAATAAAATTTGTTTCTAAGTTTCTAAGTACATTTTAACAGTAGAGGAAGGTTCAATACAGTTACTTTATGAATATTGATACATATTTATTCTATACTTCACCGATTGCAGCCAAAGTCCTAGATCTTATAAAGATCTATTAGCGCATTCCAGAAAAAATTAAGTTGCGCTTTCACATTTATCTTTCCCTCCAATTAGCATTCAACATTTAGAGACGCCTCGTCTAGCCTCATATCTAACACCTGTCCGATGTCTTGTGTGTGTGTGTGTGTGTGTGTGTGTGTGTGTGTGTGTGTGTGTGTGTGTGTGTGTGGCTGGAGCATTTAAGTGTGCTCCACTTACAGAGTTACAGAGGCAACTCCTGCCAGTTCCTGCCAGTAAGGCAGAGCGGCCGAAGGCCGAGCTCAGAGGCGCCGCTAATGACCGTAATAAACAGCTTTGTGGGCGCTACGCATACTAATGAGCATCCGGACTAGCTGGCAGTTAGTCAGCAGCACCACCAGCAGCAGTAGCAACAACAGCAACAACCACTCCACCATCGACAGCAGCCACAAAATGTGGCACAAAGTGCAGGACGTCAACACCTTGCAATGGCTCTTCCTTTCACGCTCTCTCTAACATAGTCTCTGTGTATGCCGCATCTAAGTCTAAGTCTCAACCCCCACTACTAGAAGCCTTCTTGCTGCCCCAACAACCCCACACCTTGTGGCACATAATGAGCAATCCATCTGTACAACACCCGCACGTAGTTTAGTGAAATTTGTTGATTTACATGACGCGAACTACAACAGCAACCACCTCAGCGTACCCCCTCCTCACCCCAGCGCCAATGCCTCCCTTAGCGCCTCGTCCTGGCGATTCAGCATGTGTGAGTCCTTCGCCTCGCAGCTTAATAAATTGTTTGCCATTAATAACAATAAAAATAGATAATCTCCGTATAACAAATTAATGATGTGCGCAGCGACCACACCAATGAGAGCGAGAGAGAGAGAACGACCACCAGAGAGGGACATGTGCAATGCGAGCGAAAGGAATAGAGAATGAAAGGCAGTGATTGTTGTTGGCAAATATGAAAAACTTCAGTGGCATTCTACACTATCCAACACGATGTAAGGACATAATCAGAGAATGATATAGGTATATAAATATTGTAAATATATATATATATATATATATATATATATATATATATATATATATATATATATATATATATAATCTCATATCTTATATCTTATATCTTATATCTTATATCTTATATCTTATATCTTATATCTTATATCTTATATCTTATATCTTATATCTTATATCTTATATCTTATATCTTATATCTTATATCTTATATCTTATATCTTATATCTTATATCTTATATCTTATATCTTATATCTTATATCTTATATCTTATATCTTATATCTTATATCTTATATCTTATATCTTATATCTTATATCTTATATCTTATATCTTATATCTTATATCTTATATCTTATATCTTATATCTTATATCTTATATCTTATATCTTATATCTTATATCTTATATCTTATATCTTATATCTTATATCTTATATCTTATATCTTATATCTTATATCTTATATCTTATATCTTATATCTTATATCTTATATCTTATATCTTATATCTTATATCTTATATCTTATATCTTATATCTTATATCTTATATCTTATATCTTATATCTTATATCTTATATCTTATATCTTATATCTTATATCTTATATCTTATATCTTATATCTTATATCTTATATCTTATATCTTATATCTTATATCTTATATCTTATATCTTATATCTTATATCTTATATCTTATATCTTATATCTTATATCTTATATCTTATATCTTATATCTTATATCTTATATCTTATATCTTATATCTTATATCTTATATCTTATATCTTATATCTTATATCTTATATCTTATATCTTATATCTTATATCTTATATCTTATATCTTATATCTTATATCTTATATCTTATATCTTATATCTTATATCTTATATCTTATATCTTATATCTTATATCTTATATCTTATATCTTATATCTTATATCTTATATCTTATATCTTATATCTTATATCTTATATCTTATATCTTTTATGTCCTTTTCTACTCTCGTCCAAATAATTTTGCTGTCTAGTGCTTTAGGCAAACACACAGGACTTTCAGTTGTTGGTGGTTGTTGGCAAAGTCAAAAGTCGCGTCAAGGTATGAAATGAGTGCTCTCTCTTTCTGTTGCTCTCTCCCGCTAGGTTTCTCTCTCTGTGTGGACGTGCCACTTGCCACAGGAACAACTCCCCCGGGGGCCATGTAGTTGAGTACGGATTTGAAGTAAATTAAAAGTCACTCACACTCCTTGTTGTTGCGCGCTCGTCCAGGGGTAGAGCGCTGTCGCCCAGCTACTGTCCCCTTAGCCGGCAGCCAGCGACCTCGCCTCCACAACGCACTTGAGTTCATTATTATGATATTTGGTGTCAGCGCCATCCCCGGGCTGTGGCTATGGCTGTGGCTGCGGCTGCTGGGGGCGTGGCAGCGTGTGGGCAAAACTCAATTATAACAATATGCTCAGATTTTCTACAAAACCAAACTAGGTTTTTAGCCAGATATTGATGTTGTTGCTGCCGCTGATGTGTCTTGTTTTTCAATTTCAATTTGGAGCGAGCTACCTGCGCATCACAGACAATGCAGCGGATGGAGCAGGCCATAAAAAGGTCTGGCCCGTAGGCCCATAAACTACTCTGTTGGCCATAACTATCAGCTAATAAGCCAAGCGACGACCGACGCGTTTCTCTCAGCGCTGCTGCGATCCGTAACGAACATCAAATTCCAAATCAAAACAATGAAAGTGGAGCACAATTCACGATGTCTTCATTTGCAGCTATTCCTGCCTCAACCTCCATCTCGGCCTCAGTCTCAGTGTCGGCCTCAGCCGCAGCCGCAGCCGCAGCATCAGCTACAGCTTCTTCGCGCCCTGCTTCAATTCAATCTGTTAAAGAAATGCCTGCTAATCATCGCACAATGAAATAAATTACAAACATTGTTCGGGGTTTTTTATTTTATTTGTGGCCAGGCCTGATCATGAGCTCCAAAAACCTTTTCAGGCCCCGTTTGTGCCCGCTGTGAAAATTGAAAAGCGCTCGAAAGCAAATAGAAAACGTCGAGAGCCAAGACACTGAGGCGCAAAGATTAACACCAGCCGCTGACCCATGCTCCAAAGAGTGTGAATAAATTAAGGCATCAAGATCATAATACTCAGCGATCGGCCACGATAAACACTTTGATTAGCAATCTGTTGCGTGTATGTGTGTGTGTGAGTGTGAGTGTACGGGTGTCTGTGTGCGACGGGGAACTCCCGCTGCGAAAATGAAATGGAAGCGGCAGCAAAACGAGCCACAACAGCAGCAACAGCAGCCACTATGAACTAAAAGCTAAATCTTGAGCTGTACCGCAGCCGAGACTTTTGCTCTAGTTCCAAGTGCCCGACTAACGGATACCCTGTATTGGTATACAATGCAAAAGTATGCAATTTGCTCCCATTTGCATTTCTATTCTCCAATTGTTTGAAGTCGACACTTATATGATCGATACTATTTATGATTTATAATAATACATTGCTATTAGTACTAAGTACCTGAATTATTAATCTTTTTATGCTAAAAAAATATGTGCTTGTCGATATTAATCGAACTTGATTAAAAATTTATAAAACATATATAAATTTATTAAATGAATATTAAATGAGACTTTGATTAAAATACGTACTATGAATTTAATATTAAAATTTGCACGTTAAAGTAGCTGTCGACCGTATCGAATACCGAATTTGAGTACAATTGGAAAGAATATGCAAAATCAGACAAATATATGTATATATACTATAAATTTGCATTGAAAATAATGTTCACGAGGGAAATATAATCATAAAGTTTTATTAAATGGTTTGTATTTATGTTTAACGAGATATACATTCACACATTAATAGTAATAGAAGTCAAATTCAACGCGCCAAATCGATATTTATCGAAATTGTATACAAATTTGATTTGAAGTATAAATTTACTCAGTATGCTTTGAAGAGATCATCTCAATGTCAGTAATAACTGACAATAGTCAATATTTATAATTCATTCAATAAAATGTCAAATCGATAAGTCATTTATATATCGTTAAACTGAATTTCTTTTGGCAGAGCAGATATTTCGATAACTGTAGCTTCTTTAATACCTCAAATACACAGAGCTACCCCTTGCTAGCATGTACAGGGTATCTATGGGTAAATACGAAAAGGAAAAGAAACAAAGCTTAATTCTTGAAGGCTGGGACTGAAGAGAGCAAACACGGCAAACACCAAAATGCCCCATAATTATGACAATCAGTTGTTGTTGCTGCTGATTTTGTTGTTGTTGTTGCTGTTTATGATGAAGCGCTAATCCGCATTGTTGTTGCGCTGTTATTCAGTTGTTGGCTTAAGAATCTGTTACAGAAAACTTAAAAGCGTCGTTTTAATAACTTTATTGATTTCGATTAAGCGCTATAACATAGGGTGCACAGCATTTGTGGCCGGGTATATCGGTTTGAAGTTTTTGAAATAAATATTTGTAAAATTATTATTAAATTCCGTATACTCATAAGGATCATGCTGTATACTATATAAAATATTTCAGTCTTAAAGTATGTTGTACTTATATATACATATAAATGAGAACGGATCCTAAGAATGTAAAGTGAATGTTAATGATATATTCAATCAGAGTTTCTAGTGCATTTTTATATGATATATACATACAATATGACTAAATAGGTATATATATATATATATATATATATATATATATATATATATATATATATATTTTAAAGATATATATAAAGAAGGATTTGCCATATTTGATGGAAGATAAATTAAGCTAATTATAATTATATATTTATGTGTCAATAAAATGTCATTATATATTTAGTAAATATAAAACTTAATATATTTCTCAAGAAAACCCGGAAAGTTCTACAATTTAAATAAAATAAAAAATAATGTAGAGTATTTGTAGTCATTAAACCTTTAATTATTATATTTTTTAGGCTTTAAAGTTTCCGTAACATTTCAATCCCAGCTGACAGTGAAAAGATCTTAATTAGCTTAAAGATCTTGTGAGCATTAAACTATGATAAGCAGGCAGCACATTCGAGCTGTCGAGTGTAGGCTCCGGCGAGCAACTATGTTATATATATATAGCATACACAAAGCCAATAAACAACAATTCATGAACAATAAGGCAAACAGAAATAACTTTTCAGCTCAATAAAAACTCATTTACAAAGAGATCTGGAGAGAATAATATGTAGAAAAGGTGAATCCGTAAAATGATGAGGCAAAGCAAAGAGAGTCTTGATTGTTGTTGCTGCTTGGCAAAGAGTTTAAGGAGGAAAATATTTAATGAAAAACGTGTGAAGAATAGTTAAAAGGCGACCAATTTGATTTGCATCGAAAAGTAATTGAGCCACAAAAGTTATGGACGCTCGACGGGGCACACGACCACGAACCGAAGCCGAGGATCACAGATACACACAAAGACAGCTAGCTGAAAGTTAAGATCTGCCGGAGACTCTATATAAGCTCTATTCAAACCAGGCAAGATGGGCAGAGAAAGAGGGCAATGGAGAGAGGGAGAGAGTGGCGCACATTTGTAGAGAAAAATCTTTCGAATCATGCAACAATTATTAAAATACATAAACGTAATAATCATATCAACAGGGCAGGGGCAGCAGCACCAGCAAGCGGAATCATTAACAGCATGCAGCAGCAGCAACAACAGCAACAACAGCCACAACAGCAACAACAGCAACAACAACAATAAAAGCGCGAACACTGAAAAATTAATAAGCAATAAAATTGCCATGAAATGAACTCCACAAATTCCCATGAAAGCGGCCGCAGTTGATGTCGACGGCGACGTCGGCACCGACGTCAGCGTCGCCGTCGACGTCATGCTGAGTAGCCACAGCAAACAGCAACAGCAGCAACAACCAGTTAAGCTGACCAAGCTTAAAGTTTAAACGGTTATTTGTAGCGTACCGCAACTTGTGGCACACAAAAAAATACAACAACAAAAATAAATGCAAATTCAATTGACACATTTTGTGGCATGCAACCATCAACTGTAATCAGTGTGTGGAGAATATGCGAATAGGACCAGTTAGAGATATCTCTCTCTCTCTCTCTCTCTCTCTCTCTCTCTGCACAATTAATTATATAACTGGTATAGATTATCTATGTATAGCATCAAATAAAGCTAATCAGAGTAACTTTGGAAATATCAAAGATAAGCAAAGAAAAGTTTTGAGTTCAATTCATGAGAATCACAGAGTGAGGCAGCTAAATTTATATTTGAAATATTTATTAAGACTTACAAGAAAATTACAGCTGGTGTGGGAAAATTATTAAAATGCATATTGTATAAACGGAGTACGGTCGACTAAGAATACCCTGTAATCACATAAAAAATCACATCTTTATGCATGCTGAGAGATGGTCCGTAAGAAATGGGGAAACGCAGTGGGAAATATATAAAACGAATGGTTTACAAGAAAGAGCTTTTAACACCAAAAACTAGTAGAGAGTAAGTAAAAGAGACAACGGAGAGTCAAGAATAAATATAGAGAGAGAACTAATAGGAAGATACTGGACAAGTTTCTCTCTCTCTCTTTCTCTGTTTCTTTCTGTTTCTTTGTATACCTCATTCGATTTTCTTCATATTTATTGCACTTGCTTTCATTCTCGCTCTGTCTGCATTTCATGTCCCTTCTTCTCGCCGTATCTCTCTTTCTCACTTCTCTCTCTCTCTCTCTCTCTCTCTCTCTCTCTCTCTCTCTCTCAATTGTCTTTGCTACTCCCACTGTCTCTGTCTTTTCCTCTGTGTCTGTTTTTCTCTCTCTTGCTATCCCATCGGCATCTTCGCATGTTTTTTCTTGGCAATAGAAGAACACACATGGAAACTCTTCAGCAGGCTACCCCTCCAGCTCTTCCTCGTCCAATCCTTCTAAGTATTTCAATTTTTACAGCTGACAATTGATTTGTTTATGCCATATTTTTATTTTATCTTGCGAGCTGTTTAGCGGCAATCCGATTTTTAATACGCTGCATAAAAGCGAGGCGGGTCCATTAACTGCCCATTGGCTGGCGATAAAAAACACTTTTGCTTCGTTTATGCGTATTTCTCATTTGGGAATTGTTTTCATTTTTTTATTTTATTGAATTCATTGCCAATTTTATATGACCAAAAAAACATTATTTTAGTGTGTTTCCTTTACAATACATTTTTTGTTTTGTTTTGTTTTTTTTTTTTTTATATGCTTTGTTTTTATTATTTTTGTTGGACAATATTTTTGTTGCTTTTATTTTTATTTTTTTTTTTTTAAATACAATATATGTACTTTGCATTCTATTTATAATATTCTGTGTGTCTCATATGTGTTATATTTTATATGTACTGCTTCCTCTTGATTTTTACAGGACAAAAAAAAATTCACTTATTTCGCTTGATTTTTATTTAGGTTTTTGTTTTTTTGCTAGTTTAAATTACATTTTTTACATACACACGCACTCTCTCTCTCTCTATCTCTATATCTTTCACACCCACTCATACAGCAAAAAAAAACTTATATATATATATATATATGTGTGTATTTATATATCATATTTATCGTAAATATTACCATTTGTTATAAGCATTGCTTAGCCACACGACAAAACTCGTAAAAAAAAAGATTATATATATCTTAAAAATAATATAAAATGCGCACTACGAAGCTAATTTTTAGTCTCTCTTGGAACGATACAAAATACAAAAAAAAAATGAAAAAAAATTGATTAATTAATAATAAATAAAATCACTTAGCTATATTTAAGCTCGCAGCCCCGAACTGGATTGAAAAGTGAAAGCATAAAAGGAAACCCCTTAATGTAGATTGTTTACACATAGACTAAAGATACGAACCCCACATAAAAAAAAAAAAAAAACAAAGAAACACACGAGAAATGAGCAAACAGAGAAGAAGAAGAAACATTTAGGAACTCATAATTCAAATGACGAGGAAATTGTAATCAAAGACAAAGCCAAATCCCTAAACAGACCCCTCTATGCAGGAGAACCAGTCCGGATTCAGAGTTTTAGATCCAGCTCCAGCTCCAGTTCCAGTTCCAGTTGTCAGCTGGAGTGCCTCACGTATTGTTGAAGAGCAGCGATTCGATGCTGAACGGATTGCTGCGCCGCATGCTGATGGGCGAGGTCTGATGGACGAGATTTGCCGCTGCTGCGACCGCTGCCGCCGTCGCCGTCGCTGCTGCTGCGCTGTGGCTGTGACTGTGGCTGTGCTGTGTGCTCTGCAGGTTCAGTTGATGGAATGCCTTGGCGGGAAAGAGCAGCGCCTTGGGCGATGCCGATTCGCGCTCATCCAGCTCACCGCCATCCGATTGCTCTGAGTGCATATAGTTACCACCAGCACCACCACCACAGCCACCGTTGCCGCCGCCACCAGCACCACCTGCCCCATTGCTGCAGTGGAGTGTGGGTGGCGCCGCCGAGCTGGGACTGCCCAAGCTGCCGCCGCCTCCAATGTAGCTGCCGGCACGTGAGCTGTCGCCATCGCCGTCGCAATGCGACAGTCCGTGGTGGCCGCCGCCCATGCGGGGCGGACTAACTGCATCGCTGTCCAGCTCATCGTCGCTGTCCGTGCCGCCCACCACATCGATTTGTATGCCATCGTCCTCCAGATCGGAGTCGGAGAACGTCCCGTTCGCCTTGTGCTGTGATATGTATTCGGCCTTCAGCGCTTCCAGGTCGACGGTGATGCCCTTCGCCTGCAGCTTTCGCGCCTGCCGGTCGATCGCCTTGGCCAGCTTCTTGCGCCGTCGCGCTCTGCAATAGACAGAGCAAATGGAAGGGGAGTGTTGAGATTATATATTTAAATATCGTCAATAATAAAGGTAAATGAAAAGAACAAAAACTGAATGAAACCGAAAGGTAAAGTTTTGAAATACTTGCCAAAAATTATAAAACAAAATACTGGGATTATTTCTCTTTTTTTAGAAAGAAATTCATCATTTCAGATTTGCTTTAATTTCCCTTTGAATAGGTTTAAGTCTATAAAAGGATATTTATAAATATTTCCTCGATATTTGAAAAATGTGAAAAAGTGGAATATATTTATAACTTTTTTTAAAGGAAATTTATAAATATTTGTTTTAATTTTGGATAGAATAGGTTCACGTGATAAACAACTATTTCCTAATATTTATCAATGTGAGAGTCAAAAGGAGAATTATATGGAACATGGGAAGGCCTCTGCTGATTAATATTTTTTATTTTTCATTTTCATTGAGATGACATAGATTAAGGCTAAAAGTTTAGAATCAGCTATGAAATTAACGATGGATTGGTGGTTATACGCAAGGGATATTTTGAACATCTTTACGACCTAAACCCATTGAAATCGGTATATCAAAATATAACAATTTTAAGTATTTTAATTGGAATTTAGGATTGAAATAGCTAAAGTAAGGGGAAATTAAATACATTTCTGAATTGGTAATCTTCTGAAATTTTCTAATATGCAAACCATTACATATAACATAAGAAATGATTAAAACTATTTAATAGTTTCTAATATATGCTCACATTTGAAACAAGTAAGGAAGCTCTACCCTGAACCCTTCTAATAGCCGATATTGGAAGCATGCTATGATTATTTTACATATATATTGCAAGCAACACATAGACATACACACATACGCACGCACACGGACGTAATATGAGCACGCGCTCTGCTAACTGAGCAGCGACTGCACTCGGGCTTCAATATGCCTATGATATGGGAAATTTAATGTTTAATAACTTTTTTTGTAGATGGACTTTTCACAGTGTGATTATCGTAAGTTATCGAAGTTATCGAGTTATCGAAAAAAAAGACAAATTCATATTCAGATCTCTAGCATTTGCGATTTACGAGATCAGCGCTTTCATACAGACGGACGGACGGACGGACTGAGCTATATCGACTCAGCTCGTCGATCTGATCAAGAATAGGGGGTCTACGACGTCCGCTTCTGCTTGTTACATACATTTTTATAAATATAAAAACTGCAAAACTAGGGCAGAAGGAGATGGATTACTCATACAGAGCCACACAAATTGGAATTTCCTGTGATATTTATGGGAGATCATATTGAAAGAGCTAAGACACATTAACATCTATAAAAGGGAAACTTTGTATGGCAAGAAGTTAACATAAGTTAGGAATGAAACCAATAAAAGTCTCAAAAGGAAATATTTTTATGGCAAGAATATGAATTGAGCTGTTAATGTGTCGAATTTCAGCTGAGTTAAGTTTCAAAACTTATTTAGTAAATATTTCATGTTATAAAACCCATGTATACTCAGTTTTAATTTGACTCTTGAAGTCCTCTAAACTACTTGGGAAAGTTATGTTTAACTAAAAATTTCAACTGTTATGCAAGTGCGGCCAACTTGCTTATATTATACTAAGTTAGTCAACTCGGATATCAAGGGTGTTGTTAGTTGAATCTCTTCATAATATTTCTATTTAATTATTGAAGTACTTCACTTACCGCTCCTTGGCTTTTAGCTCGTTGGGAGGAATCGGTTCGCCACTGCACGTCTGCGGCTGTGCGTTGTGGGCGGGTCGTCCGGGACCCTTTTTGGTGTGCTCGCGCTTACGCACCTTGGCACGTCGATTCTGGAACCATACCTATCTGGAACAAAGCGTATAATCTCAGCAAAGGTGAACTCTCCGACAGGTGAACAGCGGTTGGAGCGCTTTCGATCGCAACTGAACTCACCGCAACACGCGACTCCTTCAGGTCAAGCCGCATGGCCAGTGCCTCGCGCATAAAGATGTCCGGATAGTGGCTGGCCGAGAAGGCGCGCTCCAGCTCCTCCAGCTGCCACGAGTTAAAGTTTGTGCGCGAGCGTCGACGCTTCGCCGCGCTGCTGTCATCATCCCCATCGCCAGGAAAACCTGCAAGAATGAGAGATTTGAAGACTAATTGAAACTAATTGCGTTTAGACCCAAACTAAAAACTAAATCCAGAGGGAAGGAGTGCTGGGACAAGGCACCAACTGGGGCTTAGCGCACTAAATAGCCCCCTAATCAAGTGCTATCTAAATTACCGAAGACAACACACACACACAGAGACATTATAAATATATACAAATACAATTATATATGAAATGCATAAATATTCATAATCATATATTTCAATTAGAATACGCCCAGCTTAGCCAGAGGTCCATGCATGCTGATAATGTATCTCTCCTCATTCCAGCATCCCCTTTTAATACTCTTCCATTTAAACCCATTTAACATGTCCTGGCTGCAGGCTCCCCCTTGCCTCGCTGTAAAAACAACAATTTAATTACGTTTCTATTTGGCCTTTCCCTTTGCGTCGCATAGTTTTCCATATGCCAAACAGAGCGGGGGGCGTGGCAAACACAGATAGACAGACGGACAGACGGACGGAAGGGCAGTCCGACGGCGGTCCGAGTTGCATGCAAGAACTGAGCAATTTATCAAATTAACTGCGCGATCGAGCCAGCAGAGTCGCAACAAAAGCCGACAAAAGCCAAAAAGGTGTTGCTCTGTCCGAGACGCTTTAGAGAGCTGGCCTCAAATACAGTGCGAGCCAGCTGCATAGGTCGTATGCTAAATCAAATATTTTTAGAAAAGTTAAGATTACTCTGAGGAACGAAGCTCAGCTGCCAGGGAATTGTACTTAGTGGAAGGAATCGTTTCAAGATTGCTTAGGCATATGTTATATTATATATATCAAAGACACTTTTGAATAAGTCATCTACAATACTCAAAGTAGAGAGACTCGATAGAGCACTTTCGATCTCTACTATTGATGGCACACACAAAAATATTTAATAATAATCAAAACAGTTTTGAGTTAGTGGAAACATATGTGGATCATGTACTTATCGAATAAATTTCTGATCATTTACCAAAATAGCTCAAAGTTTTCGAAACTAGATCCTAAAGTTAAAGTCCTAGTCTATCGATTCCCTTTATCCCTATTTACATATGGATTGTCAAATTGAATTCCATATAAGAATTTTCAATTAATAATTTCAATTTAATATTTTAAAAATCAAATTGTATTGAAAAGTATTGAAAATTAAAAAAAGTCGAAAGATATTAAATTTGATATAGATTATAGATATAGATTATATAGATATAGATTATACACTAAGCTGACTTATAATTGAACTCAATCTAATTAAATGTTAAACATTTGAATTTAAAATATTCCAAAATAAAGAATGAATTGCAATTGAAATTTTTTATAGAATTATTAATTAATCAAAAAATTAATTTTCTGAAAATTTGAAATTTTAGTTAATGTATAAACACTATTCTTTTTATTTCTTTTTTAATAATAGATTTCACCATAGAGTTTGCAATGGCTTGAAAGCTCGAAAACTGATTTCAAAATTATTTTTGTTCTTTAACTTTGAATGTAGCTGAGCAGATAAGTTTTGCTTATTGACACATGGCATGACAAATTCATATAGAAAATATAATATATACCTTATATATGCATACTTATTATATATATTACATTCTCTGCCCTGCGTAGCGCCCAAGTTAAATGTCTTAATTCATCCATTATGCAAAACAGAACTCATTCCACTGCGATTGCATTCGAATTAGGTGCAT